>CM046875.1:229771644-230371644 GCA_025667525.1 Glebionis coronaria
ACATAAAACCCAGTACGTAATCAGTGATTCGATACTTATACACGTGTGTATTCATGTAGCGTTAGTGATCCAGAAGTAGGAGTCTTTCTTCCGTTCATTCACTGGACTTGAGGTACGGATTCCCGTCCTTTCAGTATGGACATTCTTTCCTTATTAGGATTTCCCCGTATGCAGCCAACTATTTTCCCCAGTATTTGTTTTATTGTTTTGAACTGCTTATGTTTAATTAGCATAATCTATAGCCATATACAAGCATGACCAGTTTCACCTAGTTATGGAGGTACCATAACCATAACATTGGAGGCACCAATGTTATGACTTCCCCACGGTGGAGTGATTGCTCGTGGCGTCCCTTTCAGTTTTGGCCATATTATTTTATCATGTGGGGCGTATGGGTGCATCCTAGTTACATGTTTTATTCAGTATTTCATGGTGAATGTGGTGTGTGCCTTGCATCCTTCACAAGGAGTTGATCCCTCCTACCCAAACCAGTATATTAATTAGAGGCATCCCCTCTAATCAGCATGATGAGGTCACCCCTCCAAGTATTCATGCACGTGACCTTTTCATGACCTATATGGGCTATGGTATATTTATGTTAAAACAGTTTTCATAAGATAAACATAAGGCTTTTCAAGCTATAAAACCAGTTTTCTTAATACTTAACCAGTTTACTCAGAACTTAGTCTTCCGCTCTTATATGTTACATGCTTATCCTATTTCATGCTATTTTGTACATCCGTGCACTGAGCGTCTTGCTCAGCCGTTTTCCTTTTCATGTTCCCAAAACGGCAGGTACTCAGGGACGCTCGTAGATCTCAAACGTACGTGCATATGGACTGGAAGCTTTACTGTCTTTCTTTACTTTATGCATTTCCTTTACTTTAATACAGTTTGCTATGGACATTGTTTCGTCCTTTCCTTTTACAGTATTTATGTTTGTGTGTGATGAGCTCTACTTTGGGGTTACCGATGTTTGATTCCGGTATTTCCCTTTTATGGTCAAATAATGCTTAGACATTTATCCTTGTATGCTTTGATGACACGCCATGATTATGCGTAAGATTCCATTTCCAAAATGGGGTGTTACAATTATGGTATCAGAGCCGAGGTTTCGACCTGTAGGCTCTCAAATATGACCTGTGATTAGTGGGTAGTCACTACGGTCTTCCTAGAACTGACAATTGTTTTCATGCAATCATCATTTTTAAGCATACATATACATGTCATTGTTACAGGGTTTTTGACTAAGTAATGGTTGGTACAGGACTGACCCTATTTAGTCGCATGTGTTTTATCGAAACTTTTAGATTTGGGACCGACCCATAGGCGTCCCCTCGATATGTCTTTTGTTTTGAGTGAACTGACCAGAGGCGTTCACTCTCGAGCATCAAAAGTTTTCATAAAACTGCATCATGCATTCATACAAAAATTTTCTTGCATAAAATTTTTCTCGTGAAATTTTTGGTATAAATTTTTTTTTCATGTATATATATAATTTATATTTTAGGTTTCGAACTGTTAATCATATGTTTTATGTTATACTGTCAGATGGTTCTCACACGCGAGCAAGAGCAGCTCAATGCTGCAATTCAGGCTGCCATGCAAGCCTTGCTTCCTCAACTGAGGAATGACATCCGTGCTGAAGTCCAAGCTGCCAACAATCAGCAGCAGCAGAATCAGGCACCTCCTCCTCCTCCTCCCCCGGTGTCACTAGCAGTGTGGCTGGAAAGATTCAACAAGCTCCGTCCTAGAGCTTTTGAAAAGACTGATAGCCCCAGCGATGCTGAAAGCTGGTTGACTCATATCAAGAAGATTTTCAATGCTATGGGATGTGACCCCGCATTCAAGGCGAGATTGGCATGCTACCGGTTTGAAGGCGATGTACGCAACTGGTGGCTAGCCTTGACGCAGTCGGAAGGAGGTGATGATTGGGTCGCTGGTTTGACATGGGCCCAATTCAAGGAGAGAGTGATGGAGCAGTTCTTTCCCAAGGCAGAGCAGGACAAGCTCAAGCGAGAGTACCATGGGATACGTCAGAGAGCGGGCGAGAATAGCAACGAATTCATGCAGCGCTTTCTTCGCTTAGCTGGTTTCCTGGGAGCAGCAGCTGGTACTCCTGAGGAGCAGGCACACCACTTTAGGTGGGCACTTCGCACCTCGGTCGCGAACAATCTGGTGTGTGCTACGTTCAATACAGTAGCACAAGTGGCCGACGCAGCAAGGAAGCTAGAGATGTTGCAGGAACGAGATGAGTTCGGGGAAGCTGAAAGACCCGACAAGAGGTAAACATTTCGTATTCTATCGATAACCAAACCGCATCCTATCATTTTATGTTCAATAATCATCTCTTAAACTGTATCTTCCAGGCAGAAAACTGGGGACCGATCTCAGCCGGCTACTCAGCAGCAGCCTCATCAGCCCAAAGGAAACGGTCACACTAATGACCGTTCTGTTGTGGAAAGGCGTAGCGGTAATGATAATTACCGTAATAACGCTGGACACTCCAACAATAGCAGGTCCTACTATTTACGCATCTTCTTACAATTTCATGTTATATCTCTCATGCTGACACTATATTAATCTCTACCAGGAACCACGGTAACGGGAAGGACCAGAACCACAGGGGTTCTCAGCCTAACCGTTCAGCTAACACTGGTGAACATCTTATGATGCATATGTCTTATACTCGTGCATATACTTTATTTTAACACATTTTGTCATCAGCAGGCCCTCAGCAAGCAAGGACTCCTGCTGGAGGATTCACTCATCCTCTTTGCAATACTTGCCATCGCAGACACCCTGGCCCATGTCGTCGTGATTCCGACGCGTGCTACAAGTGCGGTCTCCCTGGCCATCGTATGAGAGATTGCCGTAAGGGTGAAATGGAGGGTACCTCAGGTCATGCTGATAGTAAGCCGCCTCCTACCACTGGGCGTGTCTACACGACATCTCGTGATCAGGCAAACAAATCTACAGGTACCATTACTGGAATTTTGTATATGTACGGCCAAGCTGCATGTGTTCTTTTCGACACGGGTGCCACTCACTCAGTTATTTCCACTACTTATGCCAAGAACATCAGGACACTTCCCTTGCCATTAGAAAATAGACTTACCATTTCCACGCCTTTGAGGGACTCTGTATTAATAACTCATGTATACAAGAGTCTTCCTCTAGAGTTTGACGATAAAGTTCGTGCAGTAGATGCACTTCCCCTAGACATGATTGAGTTCGATATGATTCTCGGCATGGACTGGCTATCCAAGCACCATGCTACCATAGACTGCCACTCATATCGGGTGATCTTCGGCGACATTAATGCACCAGAGTACATTCATAACGGGTTCATACCCGGACGGTCTGTACAAGTCATATCTACCTTGCAAGCACGTGCATTACTGTCACATGGCTGTGAGGGTTATCTAGCTACGGTTCACGACATGGATGCTGAATCCCCAGCGATTCAGGATCAACCAGTAGTTTCAGAATTTCAAGACGTCTTCCCAGCTAAAATTCCAGGCATACCACCTGCACGAGAAGTGGAGTTCAACATCGACCTTGTTCCAGGAGCTGAACCAATCTCTAAGGCTCCGTATCGTATGGCTCCCATAGAGCTAAAAGAACTGAAGGAGCAACTGCAGGAACTTCTTGAACGAGGGTTCATTAGACCAAGCGCATCTCCATGGGGCGCACCGGTCTTGTTTGTTAAGAAGAAGGACGGCAGCATGCGACTTTGCATAGACTACCGTGAACTTAATAAGATTACCATCCGCAATAGATATCCACTGCCACGTATAGATGATCTGTTTGACCAACTTCAAGGAGCCAAACACTTCTCAAAGATCGATCTAAGGTCAGGCTACCATCAGCTAAGGGTTAAAGAGCAGGATATTGCCAAGACTGCTTTTCGCACCCGCTATGGCCATTATGAGTTTGTAGTCATGCCATTCGGCCTGACTAATGCTCCAGCAGTATTCATGGATCTGATGAACAGAATCTTCCACGAATTCCTTGATAAGTTTGTCATTGTATTCATCGATGACATCCTGATTTTCTCAAAGTCCACGGAGGAACACGAAGACCATCTCCGTACGGTACTACAGATTCTTCGTCAGAAGCAGCTGTATGCGAAATTCTCCAAGTGTGAGTTCTGGTTAAACAAAGTGGCATTCTTAGGTCACATTGTATCAGCAGAAGGGATCACTATGGACCCAGCGAAGGTTGAGGCTATCACTAAATGGCCAAGACCAACGTCAGCGACAGAAGTCCGCAGTTTCTTAGGCTTAGCTGGATATTATCGCAGATTCGTGGAGAACTTTTCCCGCTTGGCATTACCTCTCACCAAACTGATGCGAAAAGGAGAGAAATTCGTCTGGACGGAAGAACGAGAGAAGAGCTTCGAAGACCTAAAGCAGAAGTTAGTATCTGCACCTATTCTTACTCTCCCATCTGGTACAGGTGGATTTCAGATCTACAGCGATGCATCGGGGAAGGGATTGGGCTGTGTTCTCATGCAACATGGGAAAGTGATCGCGTATGCTTCACGGCAGCTTAAGCCATATGAAGAAAACTATCCTACACATGACCTGGAACTTGCTGCAGTGGTGTTCGCATTGAAAATATGGAGGCATTACTTATACGGAGAATCATGCGACATTTTCACGGATCACAAGAGCTTGAAGTATATCTTCACTCAACGAGAATTGAACATGAGACAAAGGAGATGGTTGGAACTGTTGAAGGATTATGATATTAACCTACAGTATCATCCCGGGAAGGCTAGTGTAGTAGCAGATGCACTCAGCAGAAAGTCCGGAATGATCAACGGCATTGAAATCAAGGAACAAAACATAAGAGACTTGGAGCGGCTAGACATCGAAATCATGGTACGTGGGCAGCACGGATACTGGGCGAATCTTAGAGTAGAACCCGAGTTACTGTCTAGGATCAAGGAAGAGCAGAAGGATGATGGAGAAATTTGGGCGATAATTCAGAATTTGGAGAAGCAGATAGAATTCAGAATGGACGCAGACGGTATCGTTTGGCAGGGCACGAGACTTTGTGTTCCTGACAATCAAGAACTCCGGGAAGCATTGTTAGCTGAAGCTCACAGCTCCCCATTTTCTATACATCCTGGGTCGACAAAAATGTACCATGACATCAGACAGCACTTTTGGTGGAGTGGTATGAAACAGGATGTAGCCACTTATGTCTCCAAATGTCTTACCTGCCAGCAGGTTAAGATTGAGCATCAGCGATCGGGCGGTCTCCTTCAACCGTTGGATATTCCAGAGTGGAAGTGGGACAAAATCACCATGGATTTTGTTACCGGTCTTCCGCCTACCAAGAAGAAGCACGATGCTATTTGGGTCATTGTTGATCGACTCACCAAATCAGCTCATTTCTTACCGATACGCAAGGAAGATCCGGTAAGTAAACTCGCAGATACTTACAGAAGGGAGATCATGAGACTCCACGGTACTCCCTCCAGCATCGTCTCAGACAGAGATCCTCGTTTCACGTCGCGATTCTGGAAAGGTCTGCAAAAAGCTTGGGGTACACAACTTAAGCTGAGTACGGCCTTTCATCCTCAAACGGACGGACAGTCGGAGCGAACAATTCAGACATTGGAAGATATGTTAAGGTCGTGTGCGTTGGAATGGACAGGTGATTGGGACGATTACATCTGTTTGGTCGAGTTTGCATACAACAACAGCTGGCACGCAAGTATCAAATGTGCTCCTTTCGAAATGTTGTATGGCAGGAAGTGTCGCGCTCCAATCTGCTGGGATCAAGTGGGAGAACGAACACTCGAAGGACCAGAAATTATAGAAATGACCATTGAGAAGATCGAAGTAGCTAAGCAAAAGCTGCAGGAATCACGGTCACGTCAGAAGAGTTACGCCGATAAGCATCGTAGGGACATACATTTTAATGTGGGAGACCACGTCTTCCTCAAGGTTTCGCCGGCACGTGGTGTTAAACGCTTCGGGATCAAAGGGAAACTCAGTCCTCGTTTCATCGGACCATTTGATATCATTGAACGAATCGGTGAAGTATCTTACCGATTGGCGTTACCTCCTCAGCTTTCGCACGTGCATAACGTGTTCCATGTGTCCTTACTCAGAGGGTACAAGTATCATCCCCTTCACATGGTTCAGTATCCACTGGAACAGATACGTGAAGATCTCACTTTTATAGAGGAACCCGAACGAGTTCTCGACAGGCAAGAACGAGTCATGAGAAGGAAGACGATTCCATTCGTCAAAATTCTTTGGAGGGACCATACCGAGCGGGAAGCCACTTGGGAAACAGAGGAGTGTATCCGGGCTTCTTACCCTCACTTCATATTTTGAGTTCGGGTATGTTACTTCTTTCCTGTTTGCTTTATCTATAATTCGGGGACGAATTATTCTTTTTAGGGGGGAAGA
Organism: Glebionis coronaria; assembly: GCA_025667525.1. NCBI lineage: Eukaryota > Viridiplantae > Streptophyta > Magnoliopsida > Asterales > Asteraceae > Glebionis > Glebionis coronaria. Next base: position 229,778,079 of record CM046875.1, read on the forward strand.
ATTGTAAAACCCGCATGCTTTTACCATGAATAGTGCCCTTAAGATCGTACGTCCTAGATTAAAACTTACCCTATTTAGTATTGATCACGTTCATGTGCTAATAATCAAGCAAGTGCATACGTGTATGACATGATAAGTATCGATTACGTACGAACTCATGATAAACAGTTAATAGATATTTCACGTGAACATAATTAAATCATGATCACCATTTTAAAACACGAACTAAAATAATTACGTAAATACATATAATATAATTACGAGCGTTAAGAATACGATAAACTACATGATAAAATAAACAGAAACACTTTAAACACGAACACGTTTAACCACGAACGAACACGAAACATCGGGATACGAGAAAAGGTACGGGTACCCCATGTGGGGCCCCATACCCACGGCACACATAACCATAATGGGCTTAGCCCATTGACTTTTACATGAAAGGGGGGTTATGGTAACTTTTCATTTCATTTTTACATTTCATGAAAAATAAGCATTTAACCTAAAAAAAGTTTTCTCTCCTCCTCCTTGGTCTCTCTTTGTGCCGCCACCTTAAGGACCACCATAGGTGGTTGTTGATTGATCTTGATCACAAAAATCATTGCTATAAATCGTGTTTATTCATCCTCTTTCAAGCTACGTATTGGTATATCATTCTAAACCTTTCTTTTTAATTCTTTTAAATCTTTGATTATTTTCATGAACATGTTATTAATATTCTTATTAAAACATGATAATTAAACATTGATCTAACATGTTTTGGGGTAAATTAAAATCAAAGAATGATATAAGAGGGTGTTTGTTTTGGCCGCCTAGTATAACCAACCCGAGGGGGGGTTCGGTTTGCTTTTAGCCGCCACCACCAAGACCATTTTTGGTCTTGGTTGGTGCATGTGGGACCCACGGCAGCAAGGGGGCACAAGTACCCCGAGTTTGGCTCGGGGTACGGTGTCGAGTTCATGCCCGATTCATGGTTCGTTGGTTAAATCATGATTTATGTTACATGTTAATTTTATGAATTATGAACTTAGGATTTAAATTAATTAATAACATGAGATATTAATTAAACCATGACTTAGGTTATTTTTAATTATTAATTTAGCATGATATTAATTTAACCTAAGTATTTTATGTTATGAGTTATAATTAATTAATTATTTAAAACATGCCTATAATTAATTAATTTAGACATGACTTAGGTTATGTTATTAATACATAATAATACACATTTTAACCTAAGTAATTTATTCCATTTTAATTAAAACATGTTATACTCTAATTAAAATGCTTAACCTATAGTTTAATTAAATACATGAAATAATAATTAAACTATACACTATATCATATGACTTAAGAAATAAGCTTATAAACACTTAGACTTATATGTTAGCTTATGTAACCAGCTTAATTCTAATTATGGAAACTTCTATTTATAGAAACTTAATTAAATAAGGCAACTAATCTATTAATGGAAACCTTCTATATATGGAAATCTATCTATTTCAGGCAGCTAATCTAATCATGGAAACCTTCTATATATGGAAACTTATTTAATTAAGGCAGCTGATCTATTTTTGGAAACTTTCTATTTTTAGAAACTAATCTATATTAAGTAGTAAATTCTATTTTAGGAAACATTCTATTTTTGGAAACTTTCTATTTTTGGAAACTTTCTATTTTTGGAAACTTTCTATTTTTGGAAACTTTTTATTTTTGGTAACTTTCTATTTTTGGAAACTTTCTATTTTTGGAAACTTTCTATTTTTGGAAACTTTCTATTTTTGGAAACCTGCTATTTTTGGAAAGTTACTTATTATTACACAGTAAGTATAATAATACATGAAATACCAGTAATACTTAATCAGATTAATCAGAATACAAGATAAACACAGTTTAAGGCTTTAAACAGTAAACCATGACCTAAAACATACAAAGTAAGCTAAGGTGAGACATAAAACCCAGTACGTAATCAGTGATTCGATACTTATACACGTGTGTATTCATGTAGCGTTAGTGATCCAGAAGTAGGAGTCTTTCTTCCGTTCATTCACTGGACTTGAGGTACGGATTCCCGTCCTTTCAGTATGGACATTCTTTCCTTATTAGGATTTCCCCGTATGCAGCCAACTGTTTTCCCCAGTATTTGTTTTATTGTTTTGAACTGCTTATGTTTAATTAGCATAATCTATAGCCATATACAAGCATGACCAGTTTCACCTAGTTATGGAGGTACCATAACCATAACATTGGAGGCACCAATGTTATGACTTCCCCACGGCGGAGTGATTGCTCGTGGCGTCCCTTTCAGTTTTGGCCATATTATTTTATCATGTGGGGCGTATGGGTGCATCCTAGTTACATGTTTTATTCAGTATTTCATGGTGAATGTGGTGTGTGCCTGGCATCCTTCACAAGGAGTTGATCCCTCCTACCCAAACCAGTATATTAATTAGAGGCATCCCCTCTAATTAGCATGATGAGGTCACCCCTCCAAGTATTCATGCACGTGACCTTTTCATGACCTATATGGGCTATGGTATATTTATGTTAAAACAGTTTTCATAAGATAAACATAAGGCTTTTCAAGCTATAAAACCAGTTTTCTTAATAGTTAACCAGTTTACTCAGAACTTAGTCTTCCGCTGTTATATGTTACATGCTTATCCTATTTCATGCTATTTTGTACATCCGTGCACTGAGCGTCTTGCTCAGCCGTTTTCCTTTTCATGTTCCCAAAACGGCAGGTACTCAGGGACGCTCGTAGATCTCAAACGTACGTGCATATGGACTGGAAGCTTTACTGTCTTTCTTTACTTTATGCATTTCCTTTACTTTAATACAGTTTGCTATGGACATTGTTTCGTCCTTTCCTTTTACAGTATTTATGTTTGTGTGTGATGAGCTCTACTTTGGGGTTACCGATGTTTGATTCCGGTATTTCCTTTTTATGGTCAAATAATGCTTAGACATTTATCCTTGTATGCTTTGATGACACGCCATGATTATGCGTAAGATTCCATTTCCAAAATGGGGTGTTACACTTCTCCATGATCTTTATGGGAGTTGATTGCTTTTCGTCGTGAGTCTTGATCCTTCATATTGACTTTGGGAATAATGCTTTTCTCATCACTTTGGATCTTTAGCAATAAAATGGAATCCTCATGCCTTGTTAGGGCCTTTTCGGACTCGCCAATCTTCGCGCCCCGCTTCATAAGTTATGCCTTGGCTATGAACTCTTATCATTACCGAGCAACTTTTAAACGATCTTGGGCTAGAAGCTAAGTAACCTTTCAAATCGTACAACCTTACTTATTGCAGATAAATTATTAGCAAGTGATGGGAGAAAAGGCAAATAATTACACCAAGTGAGCTTGCGCAAGAATACCAACTTATAATTGACTATCATTTCTCGTCCTCCACAATTTAAAATCTCAAGTAATGAGACTCGTGGATACTTAGCCTAATAAACCAATTAAGGTCTACATGGTTAAGGATACTAGCTAGAATAAACTTGGGTAAGTCTATTCGGGTTGAGTCAAAATAAACGCAACGGGCCTAATATGTCAAAGATTTCTAAACTAGCTACACCACTTTATTAAAATTTGACTTTATTGCGGAATATATACATATGAAAGCAACGATAAAAAATTTTAAAAATTACGACTAAATGGCCAAAGTTAATAAAAAATTTGAAAAATGTTGAAAAAAATGATTTTCCAGTTAAATGAAGGCATTTTCATGGAAAAGTCCACTTAAAACTTCGATAGAAGTCCCCCTACACTTAAGATAAACATTGTCCTCAATGTTTAAGCATGTGGGAAAAGTCTCCCCTACACTTATGACATTGTGCACGTTGGTTAACTCAAGTTAAAGAAGAGACGACTAAAGTGATCAATTTCAAATGTGAGTATGAAGAAAATTGAATCACGATAGTTGAGAGATAGAACCGGATTTCGGATAACACGGGAGCACGGTTCTTCAAAGATTCCAAGAGTGCACTTATCCCTGTAATCACATCACCACACAAAGAGAAAGACCTATAGAGGCTCCCCTACACTTATGAGGCGAAAACATAAAAGGATAGATACTCAGGCTGCCTCCCGAGGAGCGCTTGTTTTTTATAACCGAGTCATGAGCCTGACTCGACCCAAATTTAGTTCATAGGGAACGTGGTGAGGGATGGAATCATCTCATGAGAGATGTCCTCACCAAAGTACAATTTCAAACGCTGGCCATTCACCTTGAAGTTGGGCCCATTTGGCTGAGAAAGCTCAATGGTGCCATAGGGAAAAACATTGGCGATGGTGAATGGACCAGACCAGCGGCTCTTCAACTTGCCTGAGAAGATCTTCAACCGAGAGTTAAAGAGTAAGACTTGATCACCAACGTGGAACTCTCGGTTCTTGATTTTAGCATCGTGGATCATCTTGGTCTTCTCTTTGTATATCAATGAGTTCTCGTAAGCTTGATTCCTCAATTCTTGTAGCTCGTTGAGTTGAATCTTGCGAAAATCACCGGCTTTTCTGATGTCGAAGTTAGCCCACTTCAAGGCCCAGTATGCCTTATGTTCCAGCTCGATAGGGAGGTGGCAAGCTTTCCCGTACACAAGACGATAGGGCGTACAGCCGATCGGGGTCTTGTAAGCAGTACGGAAAGCCCACAGAGCATCATCTAACTTATCGGCCCATGCGGCGCGATGCTCTCCCACAGTACGTTCCAAAGTTCTTTTCAATCCACGGTTGGATATCTCGGCTTGACCGTTGGTTTGAGGATGATAAGCGGTGGAAACACGGTGATTGACACCATACTTTGCCATGACTCTTGCAAATTGATCGTTGCAAAAATGAGTCCCGCGGTCACTAATAATAGCACGAGGAACACCGAATCGAGCGAACAACGATTTCAAAAAGTTACAAACCACCCTTGCATCATTATTAGGTAAAGCTTTGGCTTCAACCCACTTTGAAATGTAGTCAACGGCTACAAGGATGTATTTGTTTCCTTTAGAGGAAGGGAATGGCCCCATAAAGTCGATGCCCCATACATCAAAGATTTCACATTCTTGTATGAAATTTTGAGGCATCTCATCTTTATGTGTGATCTTGCCTTGTTTTTGGCAAGAATCACAATGTTTAACCATCTCGTGAGCATCACGGTAAATGGTGGGCCAAAAGAATCCCGCATCAAACACTTTTTTTGCAGTGTAGTTGGGACCAAAGTGACCACCGGTGGGTCCTTTGTGGCAAGCCTGGAGAATGTCCAAAGCGGCCGGTCCGTCAACACATCGGCGAATAATCAAGTCAGCGCATTGTTTGAATAGAAAAGGGTCATCCCAAAAGTAAGTCTTAACATCGTTCAAGAACTTTTTTTTTTGTTGGGATGTTAACCCTTGGATGAGAACACCACCCGCTAAGTAGTTTGCAATATTCGCAAACCACGGGGTGCCATCGAGATTGAGATCTATAGACATTAAGGTCTCAAGGGAGAAAGAGTCATTGATCTCTTTGTTCGGATGATCCCCTTGATATGGATCCTCAAGTCTGCTCAGATGATCCGCGGCCAGGTTTTCTGCTCCCTTCTTGTCACGAATTTCAATGTTGAATTCTTGAAGGAGTAAAACCCAGCGAAGAAGTCTTGGCTTGGAATCATGTTTTGTCATCAAGTACTTCAACGCGGAATGGTCCGTGTATACGATAGTGGTGGAAAGGACAAGATAGGGGCGGAACTTTTCAAAAGCATAGACAACAGCTAAAAGCTCTTTTTCGGTTGTCGTATAATGCAATTGTGCCCCCGTCATAGTCTTGCTAGCATAGTGGATTGGTTGGAAGTGTTTATTCACTCTTTGGCCCAAAACCGCACCAATAGCAAAGTCGCTAGCATCGCACATCAACTCGAAAGGCAGCTCCCAATTAGGGGTAACCAAGACGGGTGCCTTAGTAATCTTATCCTTAAGCGAGTTGAAGGCTTCAAGGCACTCTTTGGAAAAGATAAAAGGAGTATCTTTTTCCAAGAGGTGGGTCATCGGGCGAGCGATTTTAGAGAAATCTTGAATGAAACGACGATAGAAGCCCGCATGACCCAGAAAGCTTCTCACACCCTTCACGGTTGAAGGTGGAGGTAATTTGGCTATGACGTCGACTTTAGCACGGTCGACTTCAAGACCGGCTTTAGAGACTTTGTGTCCTAGCACAATGCCTTCTTTTACCATAAAATGGCATTTTTCCCAATTCAGATCAAGGCGAGTGTCTTCGCACCGCTTAAGCATACGTTCCAAATTGGCAAGGCAAGAAGAGAAGGAATCCCCAAAGACCGAGAAATCATCCATGAAGACTTCCATGGTTTGTTCAACCATGTCATGGAAGATAGCCAACATGCACCTTTGGAAAGTCCCTGGGGCATTACATAGGCCAAAAGGCATTCTTTTGTAAGCAAATGTGCCATAGGGACAAGTGAATGTTGTCTTCTCTTGATCTTGGGGATCGATGGGTATTTGGAAGTAACCCGAGAAACCATCAAGAAAGCAGTAATATTCATTACCCGCTAAGCGTTCAAGCATTTGGTCCATAAAAGGTAGAGGGAAATGATCCTTTCTCGTGGCATCATTGAGTTTGCGGTAGTCTATACAAACTCTCCACCCAGTGACGAGACGGGTAGGAATCAACTCGTTGTTTGCATTGGGCACAACGGTGATTCCGCCTTTCTTAGGCACATAATGGATTGGACTAACCCATGGTGAATCCGAAATAGGGTAAATCATACCCGCATCAAGAAGTTTGATAACCTCTGTTTTGATGACTTCATGTATTTTTGGATTCACCCTTCGTTGGCTTTGAATTGTGGGCTTAAAGTCGTCCTCCATGAGAATTTTGTGTGTGCAGAAGTGAGGATCAATTCCACGAATGTAAGAAATCTTCCAAGCGATAGCTGTTTTATGCTTCTTCAACACGGCGACAAGTCGGTCTTTTTCTTCTTCTTTTAGGTCTTTTGCGATGATGACGGGCGACTTCTCGTTATCTTCAAGGAAAACGTACTCAAGATGAGGAGGTAGGTCCTTAAGCTCAAGAGTGGGAGGATCCTCAATAGATGGTGAAACTAACGATGGATCATCATTAGTCACCTCTTTAGGAGAAGGATGATCAATAGTAACCGTCGGAGATAGAGGAGAAAGATTGTCGTCTTTGAGAAGGTTTTCAATGAGGCGGAGATCTTCATCCCAATTGGTAGTAGAATTGTCATTGTCTAAATTCACATCTCCCATGGTGGCTTCCAAATCTTTCCAAAGGAAATTACTTTCTCCAAATAGAGATAGTGATGAGTCGATAGAGGAAACGGTCTCAACATTGGGAAGAGAGGTAGGAATACTTTTACAAGCATCTTTGAAGTGTTCTTCACAAGCCTCATCAAGAACGTCAATACAATTAACACTCTCGTATGAATAAGGTTGTTTAGAAAGTTTTACCATGTTGAAAACGATTTTATCGTCACCCACTCTCATGATAAGCTCACCAGCTTCAACATCTATTAGAGTGCGACCGGTCCTCAAGAATGGACGACCAACGATCAATGGCACACGAGGGTCCATGTCGTAGTCAACAACGACGAAATCAGCAGGAAAGGTGAATTTGTCGACTCCTACAATGACGTCTTCGGCTATCACCACTGGATAAGCAACCGTTCGGTTAGCTAACTCCAAAGTCATTTTGGTGGGGACTAGCTCAGGGAGAGATAATTGCTTCCAAACGCTTAGAGGCATTAGATTGATACTGGCACCTAGATCGGCTAGGGCCATGCAATTCTCTACTCCCGGGAAATTGCAAGGGATAAGAAAACGACCCGGATCACCAAGCTTGGTTGGCAATTTCCTTAAGAGCACTGCAGAGCAGTTCTCATTAAGTTGGGTGTTGGCAATATCGAGGAGCTTTTCCTTGTCGCTCAGAAGATCTTTAAACATTATTGTATATTTAGGCATGTGAGCGAGAGCCTCGGCAAAGGAGATGTTAAAATTCAATTGTTTAAACATTTTGAGAAAGTTTGAAACTTGAATATCATCCTTGCTCTTTTGCTTCTCTTTCCTCAACCTTGAAGGATAAGGTATATTGGATGAAGAAGTAGGCGTTAGGGGAATAGGATCACTCACAACCACGGGTGGTGGGGAAAGGGGGGTAGAAGGAAGAGGTGGAGAAATTGGGGAAGTAGAAGGATGAGGACTAGGAGTAGGTGACTCGTTCTCCTTAGTCACAACCACCGGTGGAGGTATAGGAAGCTCGGGTTCCTTGGTACCTTTACCACTTCGAGTGGTGATTGCTTTCATCTCCCCTCTTGGATTCGCAACGGTATTACTCGGAAGAGTACCCGAAGAAGAGGGTTGATTACCGTGGAAGAAACTAGCCATCATGTTTCTTAAGTCATTCGTTTGACTATCCATAGTGTTCTTCATATCAGCTCTCAGATCATTCCTTGTTTCATCAGGGCTGCTTTTAAGTTGCGCACTTCCTGTTGGAGATTATCCACGATCACATCGTTAGTCCTCATGTAGGTTCCAATGTCTTGATGGGATGCGGGGGTTTGGTTGGAAGGAGCAGTGTATGCGGGTGGTTGATAAGCAGGTTGCTGGTAAACTTGGTTGTTTCGTTGAGGTGGTTGTTGCTGCTTGTGAGGAGGAATGTATGGTGTACGAGGTTGTTGTTGTTGTTGAGGAGGGCGATTAAGGTTGTGTTGTTGGTTTGGGTTGTTTGGGGAAAAACCGGGTGGTGAGAGGTAGTTGTTGGAGCGGTAGCTAAGCAAATTACGGTCACCTTGAGGTCTAGCTTGATAAACAGGTTGAGGATAGGTGCCATATGTCGCGTTCACATTCTCAGCAGGGTAGTCTTGGGTGGCGGTACAAGTGGTGTAAGAGTGAGGACCACCGCATATCTCACAAGGTTGGCTGACAGCGTTAACTTGAGCGTTTTTAGCGTTGTTGCTGTTGTTGTTGCTGACGGTGTGGGTGACAAGCGATTCAAGAAGCGTGGTGATTTTGTCAAGTCGCTTGTCGCTGTCATTAGTGCTAGCACTAGCAACATTGGTCCGAACACTCTTGGTTTGCACACGGGACTTATTCTCAATGATATCCCAAGCAACATTGGAAGTCTTAGCCAAAAGATTACCCCCCGAGGCACTGTTCAGTGAATCTTGGTCACTCATGCTTAAACCATTGTAAAAAGTATTAATTTGATGTACTTTGGTAAAACCATGTTGTGGGCATTTTCTTAAAAGATCTTTAAAACGATCCCAAGATTCACTGAACGACTCATCGTACTTTTGTTCAAAATTTATGATTTCATTCCGCAATGCGGTAGTACGAGAGGGTGGGAAAAAGTAATTGATAAACTTTGTTTCCAAATCCGTCCACGAGAGAATACTCTGTGGCGGTTCCTTAGCAAGCCAATGCCGGGCTTGTCCCTCTAAAGAAAAAGGAAAAAGTTGTAACCTGAAACTCTTGTGGAACACCATTGAACTTGACCGTGTTAGTGAGTTGCAAGAATCTCTTGATATGGTCGTGTGGATCATCAATGGTACGCCCCAAGAATGGTTGAGCAGAGACCATCTGGATAAAGCCTGATTTTAGCTCAAAGTTGTTGGCTGCAATTGGTGGTATAACAATTAGATCAGTGTTGCCATCTACATGAGCTTGCAACAATTCAATCATCGGGCGATTATCCGGTAGATGCTCATTGTTGTTGTTATTATTGTTGTTTGGAGGTGGTATGTTGTTGTTGTTTTGTACGCCGGCCATGTCTAGGTTATCGAGAGGCTCGGGCTCTTGATAAGACGTGGATCGAGTGCGCATACACCTGCAAAAGAACGAACAAAGAAAAACAAAGCAAAAATATTTTTGGTTTTTATGTTTTTTTACTTTTTAGGATTTTTGAAATTTTTATATTTTTTAGTGTTTTTGAAGATTTTTATGAAAAAGTAACGTTCACGGGGAACGGATCCCAAAATCCAAGTTCTCAGAAAAAACTTTTGATCTTAACGAGAAGAGCCGGCAGCGGCGCCATTTGATACTTTGTTTTTGCTAGGGTTCAATTTGTCTCTCGATATCCTCTCGAATTGATCTCGGTTCTAAGTGGAATGATTTGTTCTTGGTTATAAAAAAGGGTGTTGGTTTGTTTATTTATTTTTAAACTAATAACACTTAAATGTAAATGACGTTGAGCAAATTAAAGCTTTGGAAGTTTAAACTAAATTGACGAGTTAAAAGTAAGTGCTTTAAAACGTAAAGGAAAGATTAGAAAATTACTTTGAAAACTTAATTGAATTAATGCTTAAAAACTTGTTCTATCGGAATATCGAAAATTATTTCTATCGGAATGTAAGAAAATCAAAAGCATCGGAATGTAATCATAACTACCATCGGAATGTCCATGTTTGGTACTATCGGAATGTTCAAAAACCAAGCTGTCGCAATGACTTACTATCGGAATATGGAAAACAAAAATTGGCCAGAGTTTCGACTAGGAAAGGGACCTAAACCCCGTCGGAATGTGCGATCGCAATACGCGATCGCAATCCCAGATCGGAATAGGGGGAACTACCACCAGATCGCAAAGTAAAACCCTCTTGGGTTATTGCGATCTAACCAGTGAAGCTGTCGGAATATGTTTAAAACCCTTGTATTGCGATGGAAGGAAGGCAGTTCCGAAATTGGTGGTAACTAAAATTTCAACAAGCATACACAATAAGCCACCTTAACCGGAACTTTAAACAACTCAAAAAGCTTAAATTTGAAAACTTTTGAAAACGTAAACCATGAACTTAATGAAAAGAACTTTTGAAAGACTAAAACTTATATGAAATCCGAAAATAATAAGCTTGAACAAGGAATAGGCCAATAAGCATGGAGAGCTTATAACCTATTCGTGAGAGAGCTTAAAGAGAAACAAGAAAGATCAAACTTTTAACACGAGCTCATTCACCAAATACAAACCGTATGAAATGATAATCGGATTAAAGATTTTGGACAAAATAAGAAAACTAGATGAAAATTAAAGAGATTAAGAGCTTAACTTGATTGAGATTAATGAAATTCAAGGTACAAAGATTAAGGGAAGCTTAAATTAAAAGATGAAAAACAAAGAAAAAGTTTAGTGAGAGAAAGTATGGAACTTTCTCTCTCTAAAACTAGAGAAAGATGAAAAACTAAAGACTAGCTAAACTAAGTGTGTGAAAATTTGTGAGGTAAGGCCTTTATATAGGCGTGTGTGTATGGGCTTGTATATGGGCTTTGGTATCGGGCTTCTTTTCTTCTTTCTTCCTTGGTCTTCACGCTTCTTTTAAATAACCGTTTTCGACTTTGGACTTTTAGAAGTGTCGGTGAATAATTCCAACTCGTCTAATAATCTTTTGTTTAATAGACTCGAGTTCTTCGACATATATGAATTTTCCATCTTTGGCTCTATTCTTCGATAAATCTTCAAATAGGCACAATGACTTCAAATCTTTTGCATCTCTTGGACAATAGACTTCGTCTTGAGTCTTTTTCTTCGATAAAACCCGTGCAATCCCATGTTTTCTTCAATATTCTCCCGGTTGACTCTGAAAATACAATAAACACAAAAACCACGCATAATTCCAAACAAATGATATTAAATACGTGTTTCGGTCTTGTTTTAGCCAGAATTAAGTGGTAAAAGGATGGGTGTTTTCACACCTATCAACATGGTTGAACAAACCATGGAAGTCTTCATGGATGATTTCTCGGTCTTCGGGGATTCCTTCTCTGCTTGCCTTGCCAATTTGGAACGTATGCTTAAGCGGTGCGAAGACACTCGCCTTGTTCTGAATTGGGAAAAATGCCATTTTATGGTAAAAGAAGGCATTGTGCTAGGACACAAAATCTCTAAAGCCGGTCTGGAAGTCGACCGTGCTAAAGTTGATGTCATAGCCAAATTACCTCCACCTTCAACCGTGAAGGGTGTGAGAAGTTTTCTGGGTCATGCGGGCTTCTATCGTCGATTCATTCAGGATTTCTCTAAAATCGCTCGCCCGATGACCCACCTCTTGGAAAAGGATACTCCTTTTATCTTTTCTAAAGAGTGTCTCGAAGCCTTCAATCTTCTTAAGGATAAGCTAACTAAGGCACCGGTCTTGGTTACCCCTAATTAGGAGCTGCCTTTTGAATTGATGTGCGATGCTAGCGACTTTGCTGTTGGTGCGGTTTTGGGCCAAAGAGTGAATAAACACTTCCAACCAATCCACTATGCTAGCAAAACAATGACGGGGGCTCAATTGCATTATACGACAACCGAAAAAGAGCTTTTAGCTGTTGTCTATGCTTTTGAGAAATTTCGCCCCTATCTTGTTTTATCCCCCACCATCGTATACACGGACCATTCCGCGTTGAAGTACTTGATGACAAAGCATGATTCTAAGCCAAGACTTCTTCGCTGGGTTTTACTCCTTCAAGAATTCAACATTGAAATTCGTGACAAGAAGGGAGCCGAAAACCTGGTCGTGGATCATCTGAGTCGACTTGAGGATCCATATCAGGGGGATCATCCGAACAAAGAGATCAATGACTCTTTCCCCCTTGAGACCTTAATGTCTATAAACCTCAATCTTGATGACACCCCGTGGTTTGCGGACATTGCAAACTACTTAGCGGGTGGTATTCTCATCAAAGGGTTAACATCCCAACAAAAGAAGAAGTTATTGAATGATGTTAAGACTTACTTTTGGGATGACCCTTATCTATTCAAACAGTGTGCTGATCTGATTATTCGTCGATGTGTTGACGGACCGACAGCTTTTGACATCCTCCAAGCTTGCCACAAAGGACCCACCGGTGGTCACTTTGGTCCCAACTACACCGCTAAGAAAGTGTTTGATTCTGGATTCTACTGGCCCACCATTTATCGTGATGCTCACGAAATGGTTAAGCATTGTGATGCTTGCCAACGCCAAGGCAAGATCACACATAAGGATGAGATGCCTCAAAATTTCATACAGGAATGTGAAATCTTTGATATATGGGGCATCGACTTTATGGGGCCATTTCCATCCTCCAAAGGGAACAAGTACATCCTCGTCGCCGTCGACTACGTTTCTATATGGGTTGAAGCTAAGGCTCTTCCTACGAATGATGCGAGGGTGGTTGTGAACTTTTTGAAGCAGCTTTTCGCTAGATTTGGCGTTCCTCGTGCTATCATCAGTGACCGCGGGACTCATTTTTGCAACGATCAATTTGCAAGAGTCATGGCTAAGTATGGTGTCACTCACCGTCTTTCCACCGCCTATCATCCCCAAACCAATGGGCAAGCCGAGATATCCAACCGTGGATTGAAGCGAATTTTGGAGCGTACTGTGGGAGAGCATCGCGTCGCGTGGGCTGATAAGTTAGATGATGCTCTGTGGGCTTTCCGTACTGCTTACAAGACCCCGATCGGTTGTACACCTTATCGTCTTGTGTACGGGAAAGCATGCCACCAACCCATCGAGCTGGAACATAAGGCGCACTGGGCCTTGAAGTGGGCTACCTTTGACATCAAAAAAGCCGGTGATCATCGCAAGGTTCAACTCAACGAGCTAAATGAACTGAGGAATGAAGCCTATGAGAACTCGCTGATCTACAAGGAGAAGACGAAGATGATCCACGATGCTAAAATCAAGAACCGAGAGTTCCACGTTGGTGATCAAGTTCTACTCTTTAACTCTCGGTTGAAGATCTTCTCTGGCAAGTTGAAGAGCCGCTGGTCTGGTCCATTCACCGTCGCCAAAGTCTTTCCTTATGGGACCATTGAGCTTTCTCAGGCAAATGGGCCCAATTTCAATGTGAAAGGCCAGCGTCTGAAGCTGTACTTTGGTGAGGACATCTCTCATGAGATGATTCCATCCCTCACCACGTTCCCCATGAACTAAATTGGGTCGAGTCAGGCTCATGACTCGGTGAACAAAAACAAGCGCTTCTCGGGAGGCAACCCGTGTTCTATCCTTTACTGCTTTCATAATAAGTGTAGGGGGAGCCCCGCATATGTTTGTTGTCTTGTTTCTTGTGCTGTGCAGGGATTAAAGCTTCAGAGAGCATCTTGATGACTTTTGACGAACCGTGATACCGTGTTCCCATCTTCCCGGTTCTATCCTAAACTCTCGTGATTCAATATTTCATATTTTATATGTTCACATTGAATTCACTTTAGTTGTCCTTTCCTTAGCAAGATTTAAACAAAGTGCACAATGTCATAAGTGTAGGGGAGTTTACTCCCATATGCTTCAACATTGAGGACAATGTTTATCTCAAGTGTAGGGGACTTCTATCGAAGTAAGTGGTCATTTCCATGAATTTGCCCTCATTTTAACCGGAAAATTTGATTTTTCGACATTTTTCAAAATTTTTAATCTATTTTGGCCTAGTTGTATAGTTGTATTTTCCTTTATCCTTTTTAGTTTCTTTCCATTGCTAGAATAAATTTTTAATAAAGTGGTTTTAGATTTTTCTTAGTCGTGAACATTTTGACTCAACCCGAGTTTACTTACCTAAGTTTGCTCTAGCTAGTATCCTTAACGTGTTTAAGTCGAGTTTTGCTAGGCTTTTATTTAGGGAGCTATAAAACGCGAAAGTCTTAACTCTCACGGGTTAAGAACAAGAACTTTTCGCAAGTTCCTATAATTGATCCTAGAGAGTCGTTTATCAAGGGAACTTTAAAATGCGATTTCTAAACTTGAAAAAGTCTAAGAATTTGCAAGATCCTATAGATGACTCGAAAACCCAAAACTTTGATCTAATAGGCTAAGCATCCACGAGTCTCATTACTTGAGATTTTAAACTGTGGAGAACGAGAGATGATAGAGCCAATTATAACTTCGGTATTCTTTCGTGAATTTATGTGAGTTAATTATAAGCCTATTCTCCCTCCGCTTGTTAATAAATTTATCTGCAATAAATAAGGTTATACGATTTAAAAGGTTACTTAGCTTCTAGCCCCAGATCGTTTAAAAGTTGCTCGGTACGGATTAGAGTTCATAGCCAAGGCATAACTTATTGAAGCGGGATGCGAAGATTGGCGAGTCCGAAAAGGCCCTAACAAGGCATGAGGGCTACATTTTGTTGCTAAAGATCCAAAAGTGATGTGAAGAATCATTTGTCGAAAATCAATATGAAGGATCGAGACACACGACGAAAAGCAAGAACTCCCCAAAAGTCATGGAGAAGTCTATCCGAAAAGACCCTAACAAGGTATGAGGATAAATAGATCCAAGTCCTAAAAGGAGGCGGATCGTTGTATATCAAAGTCCAAAATAAAGATTGGAGAAAAATGAAGAAGTCGTGGTCCAAAGATGAAGAATCTCTCAAAACTTCAAGTGAAGAAATTTCCATTATGAAGAGAAGACCATTATTTCAAGAACGTCTCTCAAAGATTCGAAGTATGAAGTCGCTGCCAAATATCGGTCCGAGAAAGGTCTCAAATCGTGAAGCGAGTTATGCCAAGATATGAACTTTATGAGGTCCCGAGAAGCAGTTTTAAAAGATTTGGTCCTTTAGCTAACTATTGATTAAATCGTTCACTTTATTTTCGGCCTAAATAACTATCGAAATAAGTCAAACAATGCATCCTCGTGATCATTCAAGACAAAAATAAAATATAAGAGATACACCTAGGAATAAGGGAGTCTCAGTGAATAATTGGCCCACATGAGTTCGTGATAGTTTGCTAACTTATAATAACAATGATCTCGTTTTTAAGCTTGGTATGGGGAACGTGAAACTTGAGGATGATAAACGTTCATGGCCGCCAAAACCCAATGTAAGTTTTTAATTTCTTTACTTATTTCTATCTTTTATGTTTAGTATTTAATAAAGGCCAAGGTGGGTTATTTATGATGGAAAATGTAAACCGTGCTTTAAAATTAATGCATTGCATGAGGGCATTGCAATGGTCAAGTGTAGGGGATTTAATAAGTGTGAAAACACTTATCCTTTTACTACTTATTTCCAATAATAACAAGACCAAAATGTGTGATTTATGTCGTAAAAGTCAGAATTATGCGTGGTTTGTGTTTTTATTGTGTTTTAGGACCAAAATATGAAAAAGGAAGAAAACACGGGTTTTCACGGGCTTTTATCGAAGAAAACGGGAAAAGACGAAGTCAAAAGATCAAGAATGCAAAAAGAACGGAAGTCCAAGGCCTATTCCGAAGATTTATCGAAGAAAAAGTCTAAAGGCGGAAGTTTAACGAAGTCGAAGAACTTAAGTCTAATAGAAGAATAAAATTAAAAGACAAGTTCAAATCCCGAGACGACAAAGACAAAGAATTAAAGTCGAGTCGAGAAAACGTGAAGAAAGCAAGAAAGAAGATGCAACACATGCACTCCTTCCACCTTCCCTATAAATACCCTCCTAATAGTCATTAGGAGGGTGGTTAGATAGTTTTAGAGGGTGTTTGGTTTAGCTTATATAGTGGGCTTATAAGCTTATTAGCTTATATAAGCTTATAAGCCAAAACCAAGTGTTTGGTTAAGCTTATATAAGTGGGCTTATAAGCTTATATGTGGGTGTTTTGGTAAGCCATAAAAGTGAGGCTTTTATAACAAAAAGTGGGCTTACATAACAATAGCATATAAAAAGACTTTTATACCCCACATTTAATAACTACATCATTTAATACTCATGGATTTTTTTGTCATTTAACTTATTAATTTTGATGAGCTAAACCAAACACTAAATTTGGGCTTATAAGCTTATGATATATAAGCCATAAATGGCTTATATAATATAAGCCTAACTCAACTAATAAGCTTAACCAAACACCCTCTTAGCTAGTTTTCACTTTTTCATTTTCTTTCTAGTTTTAGAGAGAGAAAGTCTTAAACTTTCTCTCACTAAACTTCATCTTCTTTCTTAATCTTTCAAGATTAAACACTTTGTATTGCTTATTTTTATTAATCAAGTTCATTTTAAGCTTTTTATCCTTAATCTCATTCTACTTTTCTTTGATTTAAGATTGATTTTGGTACGATTATCAATAGATCCGTGTTGTTCTTAATGATTTCGTGCTTAAAAAGTTAATCTTTTGATCATTTCATAAGTTGTCATTTAATTAAGCTTTAAGACTTTTGTGCTTGTTGGCTTAGTTTTATGATTAGCTTATTTACTTTATAAAAAGTTTTCTTAAAAAGTTTATTTTTTTATTGCTTGATCCAAAAAGTTGCTTATTTTGAGGTTGAATAAGTTGTGATAGTTGCTTATTTAATCCGTTTAGTTGATTCGATTTAGTTTTGGGAATAAGCTCAATCTAATAGCTTATTTTCTAGCTTTCTAACCGAATCCCACAATTTTCGGAAAGGGTTTAAAACCCCTTTCCGATTGGTTTTTCCGAGCAGCCTCCATCTTCACATTCCGATCAATAGATCGGATTAGGGCTTTGAGTTTTTCCGATTTGAACACACCTTATTCCGATCAATAGATCAGATTAGGGTTTACATTTTCCGACCAGGACCTCTTTTGCATATTCCGATTGGGGGTGTTTTTGAGCATTCCGATTGACTTCATTTTTCCACATTCCGATTGGTAGTCTGTCTATTATTCCGATTGTGGCTCTTAGTAACATTCTGATTACCCCCTTTGTGGACATTCCGATTGCACTTCCACCCATATTCCGATCAACCGATCGGAATACATTCCGATCGGGACTTCTTTTGGCTTGTTTTGTTGTACTCCGATCTTACTTCCTTTTAGTACTTTTCCATTAAGTTCTTATTTTTAGTAATTTTTTCAAGTGTTAATTTTATTTAGTGTCCTAGTTCTTTTCCATTGTTACCTTTAAGTTACAAGCATTTATTTTTACTTGTCATTTTAGTATTAATCTTTTAACTTCCATTTTACTCATCGACACTTTAATTACTTGTTATTATATTAGATAACCAAAACCATACCATTCTCTTGATTTACCAAAAGACGATTGAGTCGCACTTTAGACCGGTTTTCAATTCGAAAAGATCGGAACAACGAAATTATTTTATACTAGGGTAAAACCAAGTATTAGTGATGGTTAATGGTGGCGAAGGTGGTGGTTAATGGTGGTTGAAGATTGAAAGGTGGTGGTGGTTAACGGTGGTTGAAGTTTGGAAGGTGGTGGTGGTTGAAATATGAGAGGATACTGTGTGAAAAAAATAAAAGTCGAATGGAGTGATTATGTGAATAAATACATATTATATATGGTTATCATTATTTTACAAAAGTACCCCTGAAGTTTGGTATAAAAATACAAAAATACCCCTGACGTTTCTGAAAAAAAAGGTAGGGACTAGTTGGACACATGGCAACTTATGGTTCCACCTCACCTATTTTATTATAAAATTATATATATATATATATATATATATATATATATATATATATATATATATATATATATATATATATATATATATATATATATATATATATATATATATATATATATGCCACATAAGCAGTCATTAAATCCATGTCATCACATTCTATTTTTAGAATTTTCGGATTTTTATAATTCAATATATTGATTTTATGTAAATTCCGAACACATACCTAAGCATGAAAATTCGGAATTTTATAAAAATATATCACTTGATAGATTCGAACCTGTGTCTTTAACAACGGAAGACAGCATGCCTACCAATGGGGCTAAGCGACATTTGTGTTTATGAATGTGAAACTAACATTAATATCTAATGATAGTAACTCCCACTAACCATCCTCCACATACGTCACTTATTTTATCACGCCTCCTCATTCCCCAAAATTAAAAACCCAGACGTAAAATTCTGAAGCATATGATCGTCAAAAGAAACGAATCAATCTCGGTCTTACTTACCTCGAATCAATCTCGGTCTTACTTACCTTTGCTGCCATTGTAACAACTTCCTTTTTGGAAACCCTGTTTTGCCTATTAATTCGTATTGTGTGTGTTCAAGTATACATATGAACTCAAACGCATCATCTATTTTATTTACTGGCACAATCTTCTGAAAGCTAGCAGTTGTGATCCATCAAAACCTCGAGTTGTCATCTATCTTATGTTTTTTTTTTGCAAATAGCTATCATCAGGTTTGTATTTATTTGTTTTTTTAAATATGATTTCAAAATAATACGTACACCAATATGTTTTAAAGCTTTTCTTACGTTTTCAGTTGATTTATGGTAAACTATTTTTGATTTTGCAATTGATCTGATATATGAATCGTATGATTGAAGTTAAGTTATATCAATCGTCAACTTATTGGTTTATGTCTCAATTTAGGGTTTTTTGTAGTTAAGTTGTGGGTTTGTGTTTTTATTGATTAGGTATCTTAGATTAAAATTCTTCAAGGCTGACGAGTCTACTTAATAAATTCATATCTTGAGCGGTACAACGTTGACGAGTCACCATAGAGGTATGTATTTTGTAACATACGTAACAACGATTATATAAATTCTGGAAATACCCTCGACCCTAAACCAACAAAAGCTGCTTTTGAGGCAACCACACTTATTGGACTATTGCAGGAGATTAAACAGAAGATGCTTCTGTGAATTTTGCTATAAAAGGTGAATAAAAGAATTCAACGTTTCTTACATTTTCATATCGGCAGAAGTCAAATGTGTTATGTCCTCATCTTTATTTTGATTTACTTTCTATGTAGCTTTTCATGAAATGTTGGAACCTAAGTCACTTGCTCATCCTTTTGAAAGCATTCAAGCGTTGTCGCCTCCAAACTCTTAGCTTGGTTTGAAATCAATTAAAAAGGTCTCTTGGTTTGAATCAAGTATTGCATACCATTAGTTTAAACATTAGTTTTTGTGAAGTGGCGTGATACATCTGATGTGGTAGTGGTATGCAGTGGTCAAGTGACGATACACATATTTGGAAATCAAGGTTAGTACACATGATTGAATAATAAATCCTAATGTTTTCAACGATGATGATCAGATAAAGATTTTAAAAGATTTATATAAGCATTTTAGCATGTTTGGAATCACATAACTACGTTACAAATTTTACCCGTTTTGACCCATATGAAGACACACTCATCTACCACTCTTAATCACGATAGTAAATAATCATTGTTGGATATCTAGAATAGATATGTTTTTGGTAACAGTTAATATATCGAGCCAATTTCTATAGCTGCAACTATCAGCTACTACCCCTGCTGCAGTATAGTAAGTAATCTTATGCAATCTTAGATTTTTTATAGGTATGCAACTTTTATCCTTAAATGGGTTAAAATAAATTTTGTCAAGTGCATATATGTGTTTAGACGTTTGGTTAATATGATAATTGCATGCTTCGAATGCTCTTATAAACATACTGTTTTGGTATTCGAAAAGACAGGAAAAGCCCGAAGGCTGCACCCAATAGGCCAGTGGAGCCAGGAGAGGGGTTGTCAATCATACCACCCCGTTGTTGAAAAACCATGTTCCCTTGAAAAAACACACACTCTTGCTGCTTGTCATTCGTTGTTGGTTATGGTGATGGCGGTTTCTACTTAGCCTTGGCATGGTTTGTTGGTTCCATGACCGGTGGTTGTTGTACAGTTTTATATGGTGCTGGTTTGAGCATAGAACCTTATGCAGGCTTTATAAGGTCTTAGGTATGAGATCTTCCCTGCAAGACCTATCAAAGGTATCATTTATCAGCAAAAAAATATTTAGGCAGCGTAGGATCACACTCCTTGGCCATGGTGTAGGCTTGCATCGAAGCACATTCAAAAGTGCTAAGTGCCTATAAATCCTGCTTAGAACCTTATGCGGGCTTATAGGGTCTGAGGTAGGAGATATTCCTTCCCTGCAAAACTTGTCAAAGGTATCATTTATCAGCAACAATCTGTTTAGACAGCGTAGGATCACACTCCTTGGCCATAGTGTAGGCATGCATAAAAGAACATTCAAAAGTGCTAAGTACCTCTAATTTATATATAAGTTTCCTTCATTCTGTTTAAACCATAGTCATATTGAACGGGGATCACGGTTCGCTATTTCTCAAAATCGTTGTTTCTTAAACTATAAACAATTGGAGTTCACTGTGACACTTCGCGAAAGTTGAGGAATTGTTTTCCCTAGCTGGGAACTATCAACCTTAATATGATTGTAGGCTCGAGTGGAAGTCGCTAAAGTTGCTGGCTCAATTAGGACCGAACTATTGTAGTCTTTGAACAAGCATATGTGTCGAAGTGATAAATAACGAGCATGATCAATCAAATGAGTATACGTGCATCAATGATGATGGAGAAATGACGTTTCAACCATGCATTTAGTGAACGTGGATCAGTGATGACGAACAAATCAGGTTTCGAGCAGGTATGTATTTAGTAAGATTCTCATAGTTCACATCTATGTTAAAATCATATTCTGAAGAGTTTACTTTATGTAGGGATGTTTGGCATTGCTTTCGTAAACAGATCTTATATTCTATTTTGATATCCTTATTAAAACTGCTTATGTGGGCTGTTTGGAATTGTTTATTAAACTGCTTACATGGTTTACGATTGCCTACTAAAACTGCTAAATAGTTTGTAATCTCGGGGTATTTATCATCAGTTCAGAAGTTCAAATAATCAAAAAACCTAATCATTTATTAAAAAGTTTTAGCCTTGCATTTATATTATTGGAACTTTTCATCAAACCAGTTGCTAGGACATCTGTTCCAATTAAAAGAAAGGTAAATTTCAATCGAATCCAGTTTAACCTTTTGCTGCATATTTCTTTCATTCAACTTATCACCTATTCGTCATCTGTTCATACAATTCCATCATTCCGTTATCTTGAATTTGTGACTGCTCATGTTAACTTCGACTGTATGCGTAAGTAATTTATAGTTTTGTATGCCTACTACACTATACTTCAATTTCTTCGATCCATTTATAGGTTTTTCATTGAAATTTTACCAAAATCTTTCATAGTTGCGGTATATATCTCTCAATAGAGTGTGAACTAAATGTGAAGTTTTCGCTTATA
Source organism: Glebionis coronaria (assembly GCA_025667525.1). Taxonomy (NCBI): domain Eukaryota; kingdom Viridiplantae; phylum Streptophyta; class Magnoliopsida; order Asterales; family Asteraceae; genus Glebionis; species Glebionis coronaria. The sequence continues at coordinate 229,800,035 of CM046875.1, forward strand.
ACTTCAGCTAATTGGTGAAGAAGTAATGTTATTGTTCTTATATATTAGATTGTAGATATATTTGATGAAGGGATTATTTCACCAGTTCTTGGTGTACTTGATCGAGTACAAAGGGTAGGGCTTACGTAGAAGGTCAAATCAAGGTACATATATATTTGATTTAGGTGTACCATTATTATAATCAAACCTTAATCAGTTTTCTACGTTTACTTATCACGGTTCTCAATTTGTCTAGACCACTGAGTTTTTGGTTATATTTACAGGAGAATTAAGTAAAACACACAGAAGATTCAAAGAATTTATGGCGTAAAATTGGAACTAAGTCTAGATATTTAAGTGTATTAGTGCATGATGTATATAACCTGTCCATATATGCTTATTGTTGGTGGTAACTGTTGTCTCTGATTTACGTAGTTGAGTTTGGCCTTAACCCCATTAATTTTCTAGGCCATTGCGTAATCTTTACTAACAGATCACGTCCTTACTGAGAACTTCCACTTTGTATAGCTGACTTTGGAGCGGTTCATCGCAATGAAGCCAGTGGTTCATTGACCGGTTTGACACGCGTTCAGAGATGTCAGCAAGACGATGCTCATATTTTCTATACAGAATCTCAGATAAAGGATGAAGTCAAAAGTTTTTTTGAATTCATAAGTTATGTGTATGCCGTTTTTGGATTCACCTTTGACTTCTTTCGATGTCCAAAGACGGGAGCTACTGTTCAACAGCGTACAAAGAGGCTTTTTCTTACCAAGGATACACTTAATGAAAAGCTAAATAAGAAGATTTTTAGCATGGGTACACAAAAACATGAACAGAAAGATGATCATTCGAAATAGATTTCTTTAATGGAGGCCAAGATAAAAAAAAAGACGCTATGCGATTTATTGTCAGAGACAATAAAAGAAAATATAGAAAGGAAAAAAGGCACGGACATATGAGGAAATGGAAGTGGAAAGGGAGGAATCCAAATTAGCACCTCAAGCTAAAAGCGATGATGAGGAACAACGGGTTGGGACAGAAAACCTATACATCACTATCTCTATAAGCTTCATGGCCTTGGCCAGGTAATGTTTCTTTTCTTCAACTTCTAAAATTCATTCATTAACATTATATAATTTTTTTACATATTTTATATGACTTTTGTCTATGTTTCAGGAATTTAAGTGTGTGATATGTGGATTTGAGATTTTTTACCTGAATTGCCATGGGTGTAACAAATATGATGTTTTATTTTTACAGATATGGCAAATTAAATATATTATGCGTACAAAAATTCTACTCCCTCCGTCCCAAATTAAACTCAACACCTTTCATATGTGCGCATATAATCCTGATCGAGACAAACTTTTAAGCTATTCTAGACCACTTAAATCTCACATATATGTTGCAGCGAAAATAGGCAACATTTTGTTTCAGTAAATTGAACTTTTTACCTTTTGTACCTGTTATGTATCCATTCCCGTCCCAGTGTTGTGAATTGTACTTTGGGTCCTATTACATACACGCTGGCTCACATAAGTGAAACCTTCTGAATTCGTCTGCTAAGTACCATCATGTGCACGACATGGGTGAAAGTTTTTTTTATTCAGTCATTTTAATCCTTCATCTCTTGACAATGGTGATTATCCACAAGATGAATATGATGATGCAATGCTACTTGGAGCATAATTTTGTTCGGAATCCTTGTCTTCCCTTTCTATCGATACAGTCGATCAACCAAGGAGTATCATATTCTTTATATGCCAGGTAACTCGAGCACGTTGTCCCTGATTAAATTGTCCACATAAAACTCTCTTTACATGTTCTTTTTGAGTATTTCCAGTTTAGTGAGTTCCGCATGTCTTAATAGCTGTAAACGTGACTGCTAAATTGTGATTAAAGTTCCTTCATTTTGTGTGATGTTCTTATCAGTAGAATATTCCAAGTGTCATGGCAGAGAAGGTACAAATTTTTATGCTTGTACGTGTCGAGAATACCTTGGATTACCTACTTCCTCGCTTCAGACAACAATATATTCTCGCGTACAATTGTGAGTATATCACTGGTTTGGTTCACTTAGTCCTGAAGAAGGTCAACCGCCCTGTTTACTTTGTTAGGTGGAATTCTGGATCGAATGTTTCACTCCTTTTCATGTGGATACCCGTTGCACAAATGGTAGCATACATCATGCCCAAGTATACACTGGACGAGCTTCTTAAATCGTAACAACATCAAAGGTTTATCAGCTATCTCATGTGTTATATTTCCCTCCAATCATAATTCGTCTTTTTCCTTCTAAAGATTTAAAAATTGAGACATTAAATTAAGATGTTTGGAGATGGTTTCGTGAAATTAACTATGCAATATTGAATGAATAAATTCAGATAATTGGTCTTACTAAAACAGGTTGCAGATGACAGTGTTTGGTTTATATTAACAAATTGTAATAATCAGTTAATGTAAAATATATAATTACCCAAGAAGAATAATCTTATCTAATAGTGATAGGCGATATCTCAATGGTAAATATGGTACCATGTGATAATTAATTTTGTTATAGATGGTATGAAACTGATTACTCAAAGCTGATACATTATCATACTCCTAAGAAGTTTATCTAAACATTCAAAATGCAAATCCAAAAACCCTCTTAACTTAACTGAACTAGACTAATCTGGTTAATGTTTTTTGTTGTTAAATATACTTTGGATACTGCTATTTACAAATCACTCTGAATGTTATGTGTCAATGTTGTCGGATAGTATGAAACCTAAACCCAGCGGGTTTAGCCGGATTTCGAAAGGGTTCAAGCGATAATTTCAAAAAATAGCTAGAATGGAAAAAGGGTCATATGGGCTAAACGGGTTGCAGTATACTTTTTATTTACCTCTTTTGTTCTCTCACACAGACCCATCTAAAGGCCGGATCTGCCATGAAAGGAAGCCGTGAGAAACGTGGAGCTGCTCCAGCAGTGAAGTTGGAGTGGGCGACAAGAATGTGATGCAATTGTAAACTTGGGATCTTAGTATCTCATCGGGGTTCCTTTGGTAATCTTTTAGTTTTGAACAAGGAAGCCAACTAAATGCATACAATGTGTAAACTTATTAGTAAAAGTAGTATAAAGAGCTACCTTAGATCACCTTAATTCTGCTCATTCATGAGTTCTTTACGTTATAAACCATATTGTTCAGTAAACCGTGTTATTTGTACTCTTGGTTTATTTATGCTAATATCTGGTGCTCTTAAAAATCAGTAACATTTTTTTCTACATGTACTCTTGGTTTCTTTATGCTATTATCGGGTGCTCTTCTAAATTATGCATTGTTAGTCACTACAAATGCTGCAAGGAAACGTTTCCTTGATGTAAAATCCAAGCTTCTTCTTGATTGTGGGTTACGGCGTGCACATGTTATAGTATTTCTGCTTTCGCGTATATTTTAAACCACACTAAAAAGTTCTAAACTATGGGTTTGTGATGAACTCCAGGTTGGTCCGAGAAGAATTTTGGATTTGGTGGTTAGTGTTGGTGGTGATGGAGTTAGTGAAATTGAAAGTCAATTGTCGTTTGTTGTAGATGCGTCTATGGAGGAACGGTTAGGTAGTTGTGGGAAGAAAGTGATGATGTGGAGTCTTCATGCTGAGGCTCTTGCAGACAACAAATTTCCTGATGGGTAACACGATTCTCTTAAAAATAACTTTCTGCCTCCTTGTGTCTACAACAGATATGAAATTACAACAATATGCTGAGATTTGTGAGTTTTCTTCTTCTAAACTTGATATGCACCAATAAACTCACATATGTCATTCGTTCTTTTTTTTGCTAATACAAATCTCATGATACACCGCTCATAAAGAAGTTATTATGTTGTCATTAGAGTTAAATTGTTTGTTATCTTTAGTTCCACATTTCTTTTATACCTCTCATTGTAATGTTAATCACATAAAGAAAGCTATCTCTATAATTGTCGGCAAATCACTCATGTAATAAGCAGAAGTTTCTTTTTTTTACATCCAGTGATCACGACATAAAAAAGTTACATATTTTTTCCCTTAGTTTAACAAGGTGACTACTACTACACTTTAAAATAAGAATCTAATTTGATGCAAGAAGTTTGAACTAAAAAAACACGAAACATTTTCTTTCTAAAATATATAAACAGTTAAAATAAACAATTCCAAATACATTAATCAACATTTGGGTTATCTAACAACTGTTACCGTATTGTGATTTCAAGAAATTTTCAATATTGTCAAATATACCTTGATAAAAAAGATTTATAAATAATTGGGAGACTGGTTGATTTTTTTTCCGAACAATGAGTTATTATTAGTTAGCGGTTCAAACTCATAGTGACATTTAATTGAAACGCATGCAAGCCTCGAACCTTTTTAATTACGGGATAAACTCCATTTTTCCTTCTACTTATTTCAGACTCTTAAAAGTCCTTAGTAAGACTCGAACTTCATACCTCGTCAAGAATAAATCTTCAAGATTACCTTTAGTGGTCAACTGAGCTCAGTTGGTTGACACGGGCTCGACAATGGCAAAAGATTAAAAAAAATTCATTTAAATGTCATACAATTGAATTTAATCGTATAAAAGTCATTTCGTTTATATATTACGATTACAAATAAGGTACGCCTCCTTCTTCTCCATATTTTTTTTCCAAAACCCTATTAACACATATCATGGCACGATCGTTGCATATACTATTATTTTTTTCTCAAACCCTAAGATCATTCATGCATGATGCATTAATTGGGTATGTTTTGCAAAATAAATCCTTCGTCATAAAGGAAAATATTTGTATTTTAAGTCTTGAAAGATATATTGTGGCAAACGTTTGTCTAACGGGTGTTGTATAGTACCAATACTTTCGATCAAGAATGTATTATGTGAAAAAATTCAAACCACAAGAATATATCCTTGCAGTTTACTTATAATATAACTTACCTGTAATGCACTTGATGAGTAGATCAGAGATTCATAAATGCAAGCCATAATGCGTAAAAAATTATGTTATTAAAAAATGCAAGCCATAACAATCCCCCACCTTCAACACTAAAACTAACATATATCAACTTACTATATATATTTCACACTAACAAATAAAGTTATGCTTAATTCCTTTAAAGGCATGTGGAATACTTTGTTTTTCAAGTTTGAAGTTAAACACTTGCATAGGACTGAGCACGACATACCCAAAACCGACTTGGACCAAAAAATCGGACAGGATCGGGTCGAATCGAACCGAACCGAACCGAATCAGACGAACAATTTCGGTCCGATGTTTTGGAAGAATTCGGTCGTCGGTCCGATTCAGTCTTACTAAAATCTCGTCGATTATACCTAACAGGATCGGACCAGACCGAGGACCGAACCGGACCGGACTAACCCAGACCGGACCAGACCATTTCGATCCAGTCTCTGTCAGGGGTTTTAGACCGTTTCGGTCCTCGGTCCGATCCAATATTGACCGGTCCAGTCCGATCCCGAACTGATGCTCAACCCTACACTTACATAACTAATACTTCTCACAACAACCATATTATTTTTCAACTATTTTGTTTATAGAAAGACTAATAGGGTTTCTTACAATACTTTAATTCGCTTTTAATCTTGTAAGACGTTGATGTAATTTCTACAATGAATACATGCTTATAATTTCAACATTGAACGTCTGTTAAACTTAAAAAAACCGTTTTAGTTTTATTTTAACAAGAACAAAAATTTTGTAGGTATAAAAGAGGGAACATATACTAAATTTAAGCCATTTTAGTTTTCTTTTAAAAGAATGAGACTTGTGTAGTATAAAGGAGGTAACATATACTAAATTTAAAAGAAACCTATATATGGATGGTTAATCGATTGATTTCATTGTTGATAAGGTGATTAAATCTAAATTATTTTGATATAATTTGATCTACATTAGTTTTACCAAATAAAAACAAGATAAACGATAATCAGAAGTTATACCCGTCCATCGAACGGGTTTTGCCACTAATATATATATATATATATATATATATATATATATATATATATATATATATATATATATATATATATATATATATATATATATATATATATATATAGTGTAAGGTTATTTTCAGAACCAAATAAATGTACAGAACTGCGGGAACCACCTTTATACTCTTAAAAATGCATATGCATTTTCATTATTATGTTTAAATTAACATTTAATAATTGTTTTATTGGTAATAGATCCGAGTATGATGAGCTATATGAAGTGTGCACATGTGTTTTTATATTATCTAATGAAAAGATAGTTATAATGCGTACAAAACAAATACATGTTTATGGTCCAAGGATACATGTTCCTAGTCACATATGGCAATAAAAATTAATGTATTTCTACTTAATGAACTAACCCGATGAATATACATGTGCATTTTAAGAATAAAAAGGTGGTTTTCGCAGTTTTGTATATTTATTTCATTCTTAAAATAACCTCACCCTTTATATATATATATATATATATATATATATATATATATATATATATATATATATATATATATATATATATATATATATATATATATATATATATATATATATATATATATATATATATATATATATATATATATATATATATATATATATATATATATATATATATATATATATATATATATATATATATATATATATATTATATATATATATATATAGGGGGACTTTATTTACAGAACCCATCTTAGTGACAGAACTTGCAGAACTCTTGTTTTTGAATGCAAACATGTATGTTTGAAGGCTTACATGTATGTTTATGAAAGCGAACATGTATGTTTTATATCGGTGAACATACATGCATGCGCGCTTTCAAAAATGTATGTTTTTTAATGCGTGTACATACATGCATGCACGCCCTCAAACATGTATGTTTTTTGATATCTTTTTTTTAATTTTATTTAATTTTGACAAATAAAACTTCAAATATGCTTCGTGAATACATATATTTTCTAAAAACATACATGTACTCCTTATAACATACATGTTTGCCTTCAAAAACAAGAGTTCTGCAAGTTCTGTCACTAAGATGGGTTCTGTAAATAAAGTTACACTATATATATATATATATATATATATATATATATATATATATATATATATATATATATATATATATATATATATATATATATATATATATATATATATATATATATATATATATATATATAGTGGGAATTTATTTACAGAACCATTCTTACTGACAGAACTTGCAGAACCCATATTAGCCAATCAGAATTTAGTAACATCAATTTTTTATTATTTAATTAAGTTTATTCAATAGGGTCAATATGGGTATTTTACATATTATAATAAAAGTCAAAGTTTTATAAATTTATTTTTGATAATCCTGCGTTTGTTTTTTTATTCAATATTGTTATTATCGAAACCCAGAAAACATTTATCGTGATCCCAAAACATGTATTAAGTCAAAAGATAATTTTGATAATTATTCGTGTGTTTTTTTGTTATTTTTATCCAATATTGTTCTTATCTATTCCCAGCAAACATCGTGATCACATTCTATATGAATTGTAAGTCTAATCAAAACCCTAATTCATTCATATAAAAACTTCAATCCATTAACCATATTTTTATATTCTGATATTAACAAACTGCAGTTTTGATTTTATTATTTAACATTATGGTGTTAATTAGTGACGAAAATCCTTCACAGGTTGTTCCTCATGTTGGATTTGTTGAAGAACATGAGGTTCACATGGATGTTTCTCAAGATCTTACACACGAGAATGAAGGTTTTTTTTTCTTAACGAATTTTGTTGAACACGTTTGTTTTAGTTTTTTTTCTTAACAAATTTTTTTATCACGATTTTACTAGATTTATTGTTTTAGACTTACTTTTATTTTAAACAGTATTGTTTTAGACTTATTGAAAAAAAAATTCTTAAATAGCATTGTCTTAGATTTATTGAAACAGCATTGCTTCAGACTTTTTTTAACAAGAAACATAAATGTTTTGCCTTAGTTTTTGCATCATTTTTTTGCCTTATTTTAAACGGTAAACATAAATTTCTATGTTTTGCCTTAGTTTTTAACAATAAACATAAATGTTTCTATAGGATTATTAATTTTTAAATAAACATTGTTTTAGACCTTTCTTAATACAACATTGTTTTAGACTTATAGAAAACATGTTAAAAGACCTTTGTTCATTAAACCTATATTATTCTTTTAAATAGGATTGTTTTTTGTGTATAATAAAACTTTTGTATTGTACTGGAACATACATGTTTGTGTATAATAAAACCTTTGTATTCTGCTGGAACATAGATGTTTTATAATTTCCTTTTTAATGTAGATGCTAGTGATGTTGATGTGTATGATATTGATCCCGAGATGGTTCCCTCACCAAATGGTTCAAGATATTGGGTCCCTAAAATATTTTTAACACTTTTGACGAAGCATATAACATGTACAAGGAGTACGCTACTAAAGCTAGGTTCGGGTTTAAAAAATCAGGTATTAAATATCATAAGGGTGTAATGACTCACAGATATATTTGGTGTAATAAATCTGGTAAATCAAGGAAGAAGAATGAAGTTAACACACTGATTGAAGATGTTGTTCCTAAAGACAACGAAGGTGAGGTTGAAGGTGGGAAACGAAAAAGAAAACGCAAATCATCAACTACACTTACCGATTGCAAAGAAAGGATTGGGTTGAGACCTATAAAAGGAACAAGTTCGTTTAAGATATATGACTTTGTTTAAAATCATAATCATCGACTAATAGATCCGGCTAATATGGATCTTTCTCGTGCTCGACGACAACTAGAATTTGGTGAATATATATTCATTCATCGTGCGTCCTTGACTAATATTGGTCCCCAGAAAGCACACAGGCTAAGAGTTGCTCTTTTGGGTGGTTTTGATAAGGTTCGTGGCATGTCTATTGATTGGAATAACTTCATGCGGGTTGAATTTATTCATTGGTGAAAGGGATGCCCAGATGTTGGTAGACAAAATGCTTAAAAGACAGGAGCATGTCCCCGAGTTTTCCTTTTATCATCACACAATTGAAAGGGGGAAAGAAATTGTGTCCGATGTTTTGGGCAGATGAAACAATGAAGTGCAACTATGTTTCTTTCGGTGATATTGTTTCATTTGATGCTACTTTTGATACAAACAAGTACGTTTCTGTTTCTTATGCTTCCTTTTTTTCATATGTCAAAACATTTATGTTTGTGATTCTTAAATATGCAGGTACGACATGGTTTTCGTTCCTTTTACTGGTATTGACCATCACCAGAAAACTATTACGTTTGGTGCTGCCTTAATATCTGATGAAACATCCGATTCATATATATGGATGCTTCAATCATTCTTGAAAGTTCATGGGAAACAACCTACCCTTGCGGTTACCGATCAGGACGGTGCGATACGTAAAGCTATTCTACAGGTGTTTACCGAATCCCATCAAAGATTGTGTATGTGGCATATTACTCAAAAACTCCCTGCAAAGGTATTTTATTTTTCTGGCTATTATTTGAATACAAAAAAATATCATCCCAGTAAAACATATCAATTTAACACAATTAAATACATGTTATACTTGTAGGTGTTGGGTGATGTAGATGCTGACTCGGATTTCAGAAAAGAATTCCATAAAGTGGTGTGGAACGTATACCTTACTCCTGAAAAATTCGAAGATCGATGGAAAGATTTGCTATTGAAGTTCAAACTTAGTGAAAACAAATGGTTATCAGACATGTATACTATTATAGAACGGTGGGTTCTTGGATATTTCAGCGAATTGCCTTTGTGTGGGTTAATGAAGACGACTTCACGTTCAGAAAGTACAAACGCATTTTTCCAGGTTTATTCACATCATGGGAACTCCCTTGTTCATTTTATTTTATGTTTTGAATCAGCAATGGAGAAACAGTGGTACATACAACGTGTGTTAGAAAATACGAATGCTGAAAAGTCACCAGTCATGCTTACTAAATTACCTATTGAACAACATGCGTTGGACGTGTATACACATACCATATTCAGGGACGTACAAGATGAAATATACAAGGGTTTATATGCATGTTCACAGACGAGTTCTTGTTTAGAAGGTGACGTCGAACATTGCGTAATACATCAACGGGACAAGAGTAAAAATACTGTTATCTTTGCAACGGTAACGTTACAACCTATTTTAATTTACTATTTTCTTTTTTTATAAAGGTTGTAGAATTTGAAAGTTTATAAATAACATAAGTTTTAACAAAACACATATGTTTCCGTATACACATATATGTTTTTTGTTAGAAAACATACATGTTTTAATCAGACACCTATTTTATTTTCTTCTACATTAATAAAAAAGTTTTAACAAAACATATATGTTTCCATATAAACATATATGTTTTTTTAGAAACATACATGTTTTAATCACATATATATTTGTATATTTTCTCCATTACATAATACCCTTCCTTATTTATTTTAATGTAATTTTTCATGTGTACCAGGTGTCTCAAAATCGATTGGAAGGTAGTGTGATTTGTTCTCGTGGACATTTTACCGCCATGGGTTTTTATGCCGTCATGTTTTTTGTGTTTTCCGTATTATTGGTCAAGACACCATTCCTCTCAATTACATTCTTCGTCGTTGGACAAAGAATCCACTACCTGCACATTTACATGATAAGAAACACAGGTTATGTATTGAAGAAGGCGAAAGGTTAGCATCTGATATATATTCTACCATTGAGGATTGTATAAATCTTATACGAACCGATACCGACAAGCTAATGGTTTTACTTACAAATCTAAAGGATTTGAAGAAAGAGATTGAAGAAGATTCTCCACCACAAAATACTCACCAAAACAAGGATGCATTGTATGAGGAAATGTTGGGTGTTAAAGCCCCAACAATACTTAATGTACTAAATCCGCAAGAAAAATGTCCTAATAAGGGTCATCGAAGGTTCAAAGGTGCTGCTGAAAAGGGTAAGGCAGTTAAGAGGGCAAAGACAAACAGAAAAGTCCCTTTCAAGCGTCGTACATTTCAGAATTGTGGTATATTAGGTCACAATATACGTGGATGCAAAGAACCATGTGGCTTTTGTGGTCAACCCGGTCACACCAAAGTAACACGCAACAACAAAAAAAGCACTTCCAGGCAACAACTATTCGACGAAGATGAGGACGACATTGAAGATGAGGAAATTACTGCTGAAGAAGATGCTATTGCATAAGAGGCAATGAAAGACGAAACTGAAGACGAAATGGACGACGAGGAAGATAGCGAAGACGAGGACTACGAGTAGTTTTCCAGTTTATTTTTTTCTTTTTCAATAATGTTCTATTATGTTTACACTTTTTTACTATGTTGGATTTTTTCATAGGATAACTTATTTCTGTTATGAATTTCACTTTAAATAAATGGATTTTGATTTTATTTTTACTAAGTGAAATGCTTATGTTTTCCTCATTGTATACTTATTTAGAATTATAGATAAAACAAAACCATATTTGTTTTAGTATAAACATCTATGTTTTAGTATAAACATGTATGTTTTTTTATCTAAACATGTATGTTTTAGTATAAACATCTATGTTTTTTTATCTAAACATGTATGTTTTAGTCTAAACATGTATGTTTTTTTATCTAAACACGTATGCTTTAGTCTAACCATGTATGTTTTTATATAAACATGTATGTTTTAGTTTAGGCATGTATATTTCTTTATAAACATGTATGTTTCATTGTCTAAACATGTATGTTTTCTGTTTTTAAATCACACGTTTTGATGGCTATCTATGAACTACAATTTTGTTATTTTTTATAACAACAAATTACTAATAAAGCCTTATTATTTCTTCCTTTTAAAAAAACATAGTTTTACCACCTTGATTTCAAATGTGTGTTGTATAAACATAAATGTTTTCATGTATACATGTTTTTCCTTGTATACTTTTCCTGTAGAAACATAAACATATTATACACCCATGGTTTCCTGCATACATGTTTTACTGTACAAACCATACATGGTTTGTGAAAATAAAAGAGAAGGAAGTCATTATACACATAAATGGTTTGTGAAATTAAAATAGAAATAAGTCCTATATTGTTATTACCAAAAGATAAAAAAAACATTAACAATAGTTTTTTCCAAATAAAACATAGGTTCATACGTAAACAAACTTACTAATAACTAGCAACATCTAAAAAATATCTATGTTGTCAAAAGCTTTTTGATATTTCGATTTCCGCAAGTACATATTCCTTGTTAATGTTGCAGTCTGCATGTAGGAGTAAGATAGCATATTTTCTTCTGAAACACTTCATCTGCTCATCCTGTCTCTCACCTGGATCTGCAATTCCAGAAAACCACCTACTCATACTCCTACCCATATAAGTTCCATGTGGCGCATCATAACCACTCCACTATCCTTTGGTCTTTCATCTGTTTTCCAATTGAAGTCCCATCGTTCTATCTTGGCAAGCATAATGTCTTTTGCCTTTTTTGGATTTATATTGACAATATACTTCGAAAAGTTTTGTTTCTACATGTTTAAAAAAAACAATGATCATATTCAAACAATAGTAAATTTTTTTAGTTACTAAATAATGCAAATCATTATATAAAATACTTACCAGAGTTGATGCTATAGTCATGTCTGGTATTAATGGCAGACGCAAACGTTTGTGAGTATCAGTTACTTCTCGCGCATTGTCCATGATACTCACAACTATGTTCCTCATATTAAAACATACAACGAATCTACGATTACCATTAGCAACAGGAACAAATACCTGCAGCATGTCGTTCTTTCACTCAGTAATAATTAAGTACTAAATATGGTATAAACTACTTTTACGCCGTTTATTGTTACACATAACATGTATGTTTCTGTCTAAACATTTATGTTCTGTTTCACATAATAAGATTATTGTTATTTGTTTCTGTCTAAACATGTATGTTTCTGTCTACACATTTATGTTTCCGTTTCACATAATAAGATTGCTTATAAGACTTACCAGGTCAATGTCGGTCGCAACAGATTTTTTCCCAAATGTAGCATACATTTCTTCAACAATAACCGAAAATTTGTTAATATACTCGGCAGCCTTTTTCACATCCATGAACGTCTTCTTATCCTGTAAACATTTATATTTTTAAGATTCTACAATTAAAAAAAACATTCAATACCAACTTAATAAGTTAATGAGTTTACCACATGTAAGATCGGGTAGAAAAAACGTGAAAATGAATTCGCGGATTTTAATTTTTCCAACGAATTAAGGTACACACTCCAAGCATCCAAAACTGCGGTATCAACATGTTCCCCACTCACTAATGTCTTAATCTTCCATCTACTCAAATTTAGACCATTTGACGTTTCAAACACATTAGCCCTACAAAAAAAAACATACATGTTTGTTTAAAAAAATATATATCATTCGGTTATAATACAAAATGCATAAATTTATCAAATTTACCTTACAGTGTTGTACTTTTTATCTACCAAGAAATTTTCAACAACAAAGTTGATTTTTTATCATCCATAGTAGCATTAAGAATGCGTGTAACATATGGTGACTTTGCATTCGCCGATTTTGTGGTCTGTCTTTGCTCACGCGTTATAATCAAACCACCACCAGTTTTGTCGGGTTTTCACACACTTACTGGAACTGCAAGTATCGGTTCTTGAACTTTTTCGGCCCCACTAACCTCCCCAACACCCAAAGACCCACTAGCTTCTCCAACATCCAAACTGAATTTGGAAATTTCCATTCCCGACAGTTTTTTTCTTTTTTCAGATGCTTCAACCGCCAAATCTGTTGCTTTGAAGATTTCTACTTGTGTTTGAGGTCCAAAACCGTCGTATATACCAGGTGTGTCAGAATTTTCTCCTTCATACAAAATAAGCTCTTGGGTCGATCCCATGCCTAAACTGCATGTAGGCCATGCCCCATCGGGTAATGTATACGAAAAACTTAATGACTTACCAGTATTCGGAATAGGCGATTTAGACTTGTTGACACTATCATCAATAGTATGATCAACAGATTTTGTTGTGCCCCCCACTAAAACAGCTTCTCCAGTACCGACCAAATTATTCTTTTTTTTCTCATCCTCAGCCGCCTTCACAATCAGACTTTCCAAATAACTACTATACGCGTCCTTTATCATCGGGTTGTTTGGAAACATACTATTTGCCGCCTTAAAATTATTCTCAAACCCAAGCCTCTCCTTACTTATTCCAGCAACATATCTGTTAAGCTTCCAAATGAACCCCTGCAACATATTTGATCAAATCAAAAAAAATAAAGTTGTTGTTAATAAGAGTATGTGACTGCCTAAAACATGTATGTTTGTTCCAAAAATGTTAACTAAAACATGTATGTCTGAAGCAAAAAATATTATGTGGCTGATTATAACATTATGTGGATAAGTCAAACATGTATGTTTGTACAAAAAAATGAGAAATTTTAACATTTAGAAACATTACTGAATTACAGCTTACCGATTCATCATCAGGCATAGGATCATCGTCCTCCTCAACAAACGGACCTTGCAATTCACCTCTTCCAAAACCGCCAGTTTGTATTTCTTCGGCTTCCCTGTCTTTTAACAACTCGTGAGTCCACAATGCAGTAGGTGGCCTCCGCCGTCCGACATTTGATTGCATACATATAGTTCCATCTACATACAACATCTATATAACCAAGTAACATACATGTTAGAAATCAACATATGTATAATCAAAGTATAAACAGTTTGTGAAAAACTAAATATTAAACTTACCACAAGCAAAGTAATCAGACCTAAAAAATAATTATTTTTCACATCTTTATTCCAACCCTCCTTTCACCTCTTCAAATAGTTAAAAACATAATCACACCAATTAATTGTAGACATATCCGAATCTGGCGTGATATGTTCAAGGACAGAATAATCACATAGTCCTCTTGTTCCTTTGACACACCCAAACAATGAAGTAAACATGATAATAAAATTTAACTTGAAATTCATGTCCGCTAATTTTGATTTTCAGATTAAAAATTTAAGTTCACTCGGAGTGATGTCCTTTCCTTCTTCAAACTGTTCTCTCCATCTCATTATCATCCCCGTATCATTCGATTTTGGTTGTTCGAGTATATTTAGGCCCTCATTCTTAATTCCTATCATATCAGCGATGTCTTGCTTGCTAATTTTAATAGACCCGTTAACCAACCCTATTTCCATTTTGACATGATCAAATTTGTCAACTACATAGTACCCCAACCTCGTAGGTATTCCGTCTACCTTGAAATCAAGCATGCTACCGAAACCTAGTTGCTCTAAACATGCTTTCTGAATAGGTTTCATAGTCAATATAGCATTGTATAATGGTTTTGGGCTTGTCCTTGTGTTAAATGCGTGCACCTGTCCCTCTACCATTTCTTTACCCTGAACTGTATTTGATGTTGACTTTTCTTTTTTAGCAACCACTGCTTTTTTTTCCTTATGGTCGATACACCCTGCAATTTAACGACAATATTTTATGTAATACCAACGACTGATTTTTTTTATAACCAAACAAACAGCTATGTTTATATCATACAGTATATGTGCACTAATTATTTGATATACATATTTCTCTACCTTTTCACTCTTTTTGTAAACATAGTTATTTTTTGAAACATACCTTATTACAGAAACATTTATATCTACTCAATTTTATTTACCAAAACATAATTTTTTTGGAAACATATTGTAATATAGAAACATAGTAGTTTTGGTAACCAAACAACTATGTTTCTATAATACATTATTTGTTGCTACTGTTATCAACAACTATGTTTCTCTAATACCAAACAAATATGTTTCTGTAATACATTACAGAAAAATCAATATATACTCACTGTTGCTACTGTAATTCATTTATCTGTTGAAACTGTTCTTACCAAAACACAAAAACCACAAGACCCTATTATTTGGCTTGAGCTTCATAATTTATTTTAACCAGTTTTAACAATGTAATTCATCATAAACAATAACATGATATCTTTAAAACGTAAACCTATTAACTGATATGTTTTAAAAGTAAGTCAGCAGAAACACTTACCTAATTCTGCAGAAACATCTAGGCGGATATGTTTCTTCCTTTTTAGCGGTTTTTCGAAATCATAATCACTGTCTTCCTTAGCAACATGTTTACGCCTCCCTAGTTCAAAATGAAAACAACATAGGATAAATACATATGTTCATTTTTTAAAATGAAAAACAAATTATACTTTTGTAACTGAAATATCTTTACCACTACTAACAGCCTCGCTTGCTTTTTTTCTCAACAACTAAATGGGTGCGTCGTTTAAAAGCACGTTTTCACGCTCACTGAATCCCCCGACTTCAACATTTATGTTCTCTTCATCACTACCCTCTTCAGTAATATCTATTGTTTCCTCGTCCGTACTTTCGTCGACAACAGGTTCTTTACCCTTTACCGAACGCCTACCTTTTGAACCTACAACAACATACATACGAAAACATAAATGTTATATAAACATATATGTTAGCAGAACGAACTATCTAAAAAAATTGTTGTTTGGTATAGGTGTAGTTTACTGTTGATGTATAATTACTTACTCCATAAGTTAGACTAAACTCAAGTTGGTTATAAAACAAATCCTATGTGCACATCGGCTACTACTACTGTCTCATTTGCTCAACAATTTGCTTATTTTTCTAATTCCAGATGTACATGTTTAAATGATCATTACCCCCGAACATAACTTCATGAACATCTATGTTTTCCCTTTAGATAAAATATAAAAGTTTTAAATGTACATAAACATTAATGTTTATTCAATCTTAATATATAACTACTTTTTTATTATCATAAACATCTATGTTTATACAACAACGTTTCACTTACCATGTCTCACTTACCATAAACATTAATGTTTATTCAATCTTAATATATAACTATTTTCTTTATTATCATAAACATCTATGTTTATACAATCTAATATATGTAACCTTTTTTTTATTAATGGTTCTGTTTGTTTCGCTTAGATGCACAGTGAATTGAACGACCCAAGCTCAATCACACAACAACTAAAATTTTCACAACAACTAAAATTTTCATACTATCACGTCAATTAGTGCACGCAATCAAAACAAGCAGACACATTGATTCTAACAAGCAGTGAGTATGTTCATTTGGATGTTATAAGGGAAACCAGACACGAAAAGGAATTTAAGTTAATAATCAGAACAACACATCACGCCTAACATTAAGCTAGGAAAAGGAATTTTAAGCTACAACTATCAATCAAAAAGCAAACTAAAAATAAAAAAACATTAATGTTTTAATCCAAATTTATGTCACAGAATAAAAAATTTTCAGAAACATAAATGTTTCCACAAATTTATGATTCCACCTGTGTGTACACAGTCAAGTACCAAAGCACCTCAGCAGGTACTTGGTTGCCCCCAGTTTTTTTTTTTTGGTTTCTTAGCTTAGACTAGATGCACAGACTGAAAATAAACATACGACTCCCAAAAAACAATCCAAATATCAATGTTAAGCCATGAAGCAAGAACACAATGGTTGTTAATAGCAAACACGCAGGCACTTACTGTTTCTTTTTCTATGTTTAGTATGGGTGCTCAGTTACTTTGACTTCGCAATACACTCACACAATCACAAAATACTAACATCACACCCATCAATAGTGCTTATGCTCACAGTAAGTCTTAAACCCGACAAACAAGGACACTTTTAGTTATCTTTTTTTTTACTTGTAATATCTTTTGTAACTTTGGTTTAGGTGTTGCTGTATGCTGCTGGTGCAAGGGGTACAGAGACAAAACACACACCACAAGACATAAATTACAATCCAATAACTACCAAATCAAGCCACACTTTGGCTTGTGTGCACAGTTAGGCATAAAACAACAACAGGTACATTTTATACTACTTTTTGGCTTTGGTTGTACAGGACACGAATAGTAAACACAAAACACAAATACAAAACTATATACACCCATAAACAACACAACTCGACCCCAAGATTGAACTCAAAACCAACATCAGGCCTATCCTTACTTTTCTTTTTGGTTTTATTTTGCTTCGTTGTTGGTATACAGGCACGCACACGACTCCAAAACACAAACACAATACACTAACAATCTTCCAAGAATCAACAAAAGGGGCACACTTGTTTCACGGTTTGACTATCTTCTGTTTATGGTTTTCTTGGTAATGGGCAGTGGGTACAAGCACGAAACACGACACATAAAACATTTATGTTTCCAAACATTTATGTTTTCACAAAACATTTATGTTTCCGAAGTAATTTTAAACTACAAATAAATTTTTTTCAGAAATATTTATGTTTCCAGTAAAGTAATTTTAAGCTAAAAAAAATTCAAGAAACATTTATTTTTTCCATCGTACTGTATGAATAATTTTTTTAACATCTACGATCATAAACATCTATGTTTAACATCTATTATCATAAACATTTATGTTTTAAAACAAATTATAACATATATGATCATAAACATCGTTTATGATCGTAGAGGATAAACATTTATGTTATAAAAAAATTATAACATCAACGATCATAAACATCAATGTTTACATCAATTAGAATTAAAACCCCCAATTTCGATTAGAATTAAAACCATACCTGCTAGTGATTTCGCTTAGAATTAAACCCCCAATTTAATTGTAAAAAACTATACTACTAGCATCGATTAAACAAGAAATCAACGAATAATAATTGTTTTGATAATGATTAGATCGGAAAAACTTGCCGGCCATTGTTTTCTGATTGCAATGGAAAAGCCCCAATTGAATCCCCAATAACCGTCCGTATATTCTATGTTTTTTCCATCTCTAATTTTTGTATATAAATTAATAAAGATAATGATGGTAGGTGCCATGAATATTGGGATATGATTTTTTTAATCAAACTCATTTAATTTTTTTAACAAATTGATTTAAAAATTGATTTTCTTAAATATATTGATATTAATATTCGGGATATAGTTCATGCTACTGTTTAAGTTTTAATACCAAATATACCCTTAGATGTTAATTTATGTTCAGTAATATTTTATGCTTAATTTACAAGAATGCCATAATGGATAACAACCATTGATTTAATATCTAATGGTCCTAACCGTGTTCTACAAGTTCTGTCACTAAGAATGGTTCTGGAAATAAAGCCCCCATATATATATATATATATATATATATATATATATATATATATATATATATATATATATATATATATATATATATATATATATATATATATATATATATATATATATATATATATATATATATATATATATATATATATATATATATATATATATATATATATATATATATATATATATATATTTATATATATATATATATATATATATATATATATATACGGATAAGCCATTGATTTAATATCTAATGGTCCTAAACGGGTTTGCAAGTTCTGTCATTAAGAATAGTTCTTCAAATAAAGCCCCATATATATATATATATATATATATATATATATATATATATATATATATATATATATATATATATATATATATATATATATATATATATATATATATATATATATATATATATATATATATATATATATATATATATATATATATATATATATATATATATATATCTTTACATTATATATATAACAGGAGGGATTTGCCACGTCATCTATCAGGAAACTAATCCTACGTGTCAACGGGCTTAGAAACTGGGCTTACAGTTTTTCGATATATTAATTTACTATATATAATTTTTTTACGATCAAAATATATGTATAATTTTTTTTTGCGATCATAATTTTTTCTTTGCAAACAAAATCCCAATACCGGAATCACCCACATATCTCTTCCGGATTCAAAGTATAAGCTTCTAATCTTAAATAAAACCCTTCGATCTCTACTATGATCCCACATATCCTAAGACCTAGGCATGCTATTTTAGTAGGTGATTCCTAGAAGTCCCGACAAAGTATTCTGTGATAGTAAACTTCTAAAAAGTTGGGTTCCTCTGTATGACATCCTCTTGAATCTAGGTAAATAGTTGAATTCTCGATTTATCTGCTATTCTCTTTGCCTTTTTTCAGTTTTTGCTATACTTGTGTTTCATGTGAGTTTGCAAATCTTAATATTCGTCTGATCTGAAAATCATATAGTAAACTAACCTTATAATTTTTTAGATTTTGACACATATATCATATACTAATTCTTACTAATTGTTCGTTTACAATTATCATATACTCCGGATTTTTTAGATTTTGTGTGCATATATTTGTTTATTTTTTTGCAGATTGATCAATTTGCTTTGTTTCAAAGGTATATTTTTTTTCTCAAAACCCTAATTTAGTTATTATTTTTGTTTTGTCCCTTTTAAGAATTGATGATTTACAGGTTGTTCATAAGTAGAACAATTGAATTATGTAACCTTTGATCATATTATATTGATGATTTACATCTTGCTTAGTAATGATAATTGGTCATGATTTGTCTCTACCTGATCATTGCAATTCTTAACTATGGTATCCGAAAACTAAGGTAACAAAGTGACCATAGATATAACTGAATGGTCACAATCAAATCAAACCTATTTTTGTGTGTATTGCATATGTTTATACTTTGGATGCTATTGCTGTGGCATCATCGATTAGGGAGGCTACATGGAAGCCAAAGTTTTTGGTTGTCGGGTGAGTACTTCGCACATAGTGATGTTTGAACTTCAGTTATAAAATCAATCATTCGTTTTTGTAAGGCTATTGGTGTTTTTTCGTTCTATTTAGTGAATATTATAAGATGATTATGAGAACGTGATTTTAGCACCCCTTTATAAGTTTGATGAAGTGCAAATGAAATTGATTATTGACCAAAAGAACAACTGAAGCAGAATCTATTTCTTTGAATATCAAAATTATAAGATAATCTTTTTTTATATGAGAATCATCCTACCCCCCATTTTAATGCAAAAAACACCCGTCTCATTTAATGTAAAAATATGAAATCATACATACTTATGTAGCTATTTCATGTGAACTTTGTGTGTAGGTATTCAAGCTACAAACATCACAGTTCTCTGAGAGACAGAAGCCCACCATGGTATGCTGGAATACGTATCTTATATCTCGATTATTACTAAAATACTGGATAAGTGGCACAGATGGCTGCGTAGACGAATAAGCCTCAAAATGTTTAAAACACATAGCAAGAGGACTTAAACGAGAATGAACATGAATGTTAAATTAATGTAGTGGTTGGATATGCAATATAAAATCAGATAAGCCATACTAGAGAAACTTTAAAAGCGGATCTTGAGGTTGAATATGTAGTGCATGGTTTGTCAAGTTCTGCGTGCGTTGGTGCAAGCACTTTTAAGCGATTATTTTTATCTATTCATGTGTTGTACATGTATATGTTTGGTGATGGTTCTGAGATGTCAAGGATTGTCTATATGAATATTCAGTTACTGACTTTTGACATCTTGATGATGTTGGCCTTCCTGTGCAGGTCACACTTTTTACTGCTAATGGAGAAAATTGAGAAACAAAGTGCACTTTCTATCTGATCTCTATTCTGACCAAATAGTTACAAGCTTTTCTAAGTGCCATAAAAAAACTCCACTCTTCAGGTAAATTATATATCTCAAAATTCTGCAATCATACTTAATCCGCTGATATATGTTTCCATAATTTTATATATGTTCTAAAATTTTGTGCAAAAGGGTAGTAGATTGAAGCTGAAGCTCGCTGCTCATACGTCGAATGTGCACGAGATGTTGAATTCCTGGATGCAATGCTCAATCTGGAATTAAACAAGGAGCCTCCGTAAAGGTTAAGAATTTTTAAGCATTCACAATTGTCATCCTGTGATCATACATGTGTAGTATTCATTCAATGGTAAACATGCATATACCACCATCCCACGGTAGGATTTTATTCGCGCTGAGATATAATCTTTTTCCTAAAATCTAATTGAGAATTTACCAAAATCGCTCTCAGATGGCCCGGAAGTGTTTTAAGTAATGTGTATATAACTTTCCTTAAGTTATTTATAACGCAATATAATGTAAATTTCTTAGTATCAATTTTCACATAAAGCATGATTTCGTTATTCTCAAGAGAGTGAAATGATTTATCATTTACCTTTTATTTCAGCAACTATCAAGGTAAACATTTTGTTTTGGCAGATCTTGCTTTATTGACTCAAAATAACTGCGCCTCTTTAATATATATCCATTATATAACTCTTATTATGTATATTCAAACCAAGTCTTTTCTAAAAGTGGCATGGTTAAAACCATGGCTTAGAGGTCTGCAATAGTGGAAATTTGACAAAATGTTTAGTTGTTATAACTATTGATTTTGTAAGTAAGTCTAACCAGAATGGGTCGGTACAAGTTTGGGCCTTGTAGAGTAACATAATGATCCATCAAACCAACCACCACCATCTCAAGGTGGCAAGCAGGTGGCAAAACAGCACGTGATTCAACAAATCATTCTGGATATTAATAACTGTGTTGGTGGTGGTCGAGGACCAAAGCCGTCAGTTTCTGGGGAGCGTAATGGGAGTGGGAGTATAAGGTATGGAAACATGACCCCAGCAGCAAAAGCTTCACCCCGTGCCCACACAAATGGATCGACCCCAACTGTGCCAACCATAAGTAATAGCTTTAAGTTCAGAAAGCACGTGTATTTGCGCTAGACAGGTACTAAGCTTTTTTTTATTGTATGCCTTATATACACACATAACTAAACTGAAAATAGCCTGATAGATTTTGCAATAGGTTTCTACTGTATAGTTTAGTTACAACTTTACAGTTTCAAATCTATATGATAATGTTATCTTTTGTTAATGATGATGTATATAGTTAATCAGATGATGATGCTTCTATCATGAGTATGAAACTTTTTGCTAAAATTCATGGCTATTGAAAGAACCCTCCTATTTGATCATTAGTTTGGCACTCACTGAAATAAATTACGCAGGGTGATGTTCAAGTGGATACTTGGGTACGATAGCTGCATCTGGGAAACATGGAATGTGCAGTGATTGGCTAATCCTTGATAGCAAAATAGGCGAGATTTTAACAAAAGCTTCAAGGTTTGTTAAATTTTCTATTATGATATCTTGGCCATAACAATAATAGTCATAGCAGTTTTGTCTATTTATTTGCAAATTAACTTGCTGAATCTTCCGACTTACTATGTACACTTTTTTGTTTATATCATCCATAAAAGGGGTGATGATCGGTTTTACTATGTGAGAAGTCTATATTATAACTAAACCATAGACTTTGGATCGTGAACCTGCAGTAGTCACTTTCGACAGTTCTGAAGGTGGGTATTATTTGTTTTCCCCAAATGTTTTTTAAAACCTTACGAATTGATTTGTTTAGAACGTGTTTTCTTTTCCTCTTTGGAGCCATCTGTAGGCATGCGTGCTCTTAGGCGTCGTAAACACGTTAGAAGTGACAACCAATCAGGTTTACAGTCGGCCCAACAAGGTACTAAACGAAGTGTTCACTGTTGGTGTCGCCTCGAGAGACTTGTCATTGAGGGATCTGCTTCTTTCCCAGAAGCTCTCATTGCAAGTCTCCCTGCTGAAGTTTGTAATGGAAGCAGTCAAGTTGTGGGTTAATTTGTAGCCAATCCCACATGTTGGGAGAAAACAAGGACGTATATTTTCAAACTTTGACTAGCTTAGAGATCCTGACATGTAAGTTACTTTAAGAACAATTTTTTATCATATAAATGTGTGGGTTTTTTATTTCAGAAAGAGCAGGAGAAACGATGGAACCTTCTTCTGAAAGTTAATAATTCTTCTATTTAATTCCATATTATTTTTTTAATAGTTCATGCATTATTAAGCTGTTACACTATTAGCATATCTCAATAAAAAAAGTGATTGAACAGGTTGCAGCTCATGATGGGTTTCCTATTGATTGTGAAGGTGATTGGCCATTAGCAGAATACTTAGGTTTGGAATGGATGTATAGTTCATATTGTGTTCTATAATTTGCAGGTTGAAGTTTCTCATAGAGAACGTTTTTTGCTTAAAAAGGTTCCTGAGCTACAATCCAGGTTACCAAACAACAGCTTATATTAAACCCCTTAATTGTTTTTAGTATGTATTTCTTCTTTTGATTACATAAACTTTTACTTAAACACGTTAACAAGCTTTCACAAGTATGTTAATATTTTTCATATATATTCATTTCTAAGCGTATCAAGTTTTACCTCTTTACTAGCATCGTTAACAATGTCTATTGAGATCAAAATTATCAACTGAAGTTTAGATTCAATACGTTGTTGTGTTAAGATATATGAGGTGTCTCATCAAAAATTTTGGTTGAAATTAGTTTAAGAAATTCCAGTTAATCAGTTATGGATCAGGCCAGGTTTGCAACAGGGCCAATAAATGCCGTTGATTAACCATTTATTTTATTGGAAGCCGTGTGGTCGTCTGCCTAAGATCTTTGTAAATGTTTATAGTATGTCGGTTTATAGAATATAGAACATGCTATCTTCGAACGTGAAAAGTGTAAACAGATACTCAATAAAAAGAATGTAACATATGTAAAGAGACATGGCAAGTTAATCTCTCCTTCTATAATGTGTTGACACTATTGAGGGTGAGAACGCTATTGTTAAATTCATTTTGTTTGACTTGCAGCTTGGACACGCTCTCAGCATAAGATGAGATATTCTACCTTCTGTATATCATACTGAAATTGCTAAACTACAAGTGCAGGCATTGAAACTGTTTTACACTAATGTTCTTACTCCGTATTATAAAAATAAAACCTTTCAACATTAAGATTTCAATACTCTAGATATGTAATTACTTTCGAGCAAATGATTTATCTGCCTGGCTGTTCTTGACACTCTTTGTAGTTATGGACAAAATGAACTAACCCATCATCTATTGATGCAAAATGCAGAGGGGAAAAGAAGACCAATGTCAAGGATTGGTTTATCCTTAAACTAAGTGCTTATGCACAGTCATTGAAGGCTACAAGTGAATGCCAAGATGAGATCATGAGGCATTCATTTTTTCTTTCTAGATAGTATATCTTTTGGTAAAATTTATTTCTTCTGTCAGGGCAGATTGGAGAGCTTATTTTTGGCTACCTTTTATCTCTTTGATAATAACCATTCATTTACAGTTTACAGTTTACTTGGTTGTAGTAGCAGTCAAGGGTACATCATTGGTTCAGCCCACCGACGATCTTTTTTGGTTTGAACGCCCTCAGCTTCTCCTCTATCTCATTCAATTTGGCCACTTTCAGGTTCATATTTGTCTGAAAATGTGAGAATCAGGTGGGTTCAAAGGTAAGCTTCTTTATATTCACTTATTTTTATTCTTATTTTTATTCTTATTTTTATTATAAAGGTGTATAAGATGCAATATTTTGTCATGGTGAGTCCTTAAAACCCAATTTACGGACTTTGTACAGGTAAAGGGTGTTTGGATATATGTTGTGAAGAATAAAGGTTACATTCTTCTCATGTAAACAATGAAGATGATCTACTACAAGCTGTCGTAGTTCAACCGTGAGTGTAGATAAATAGCATGGTGAGTGAGTTCTAACCCAGTGATTATTTGTTGGCCCATATCCGATCACTTTATATCATGTTGTATTGGAAATTAGGTATGACTAAGAAGATGTTTTTTTTTCAATTATTGGATTACGGTCAAATGTACTTTACTTTGCTAGCATAACATAATGTATTTAGTTGTTACTATTAATATGTACATACCCATATTATTTAGCATACATGTTAAACTACTTTCAGATTATAGCTTTATCATCAATTCAGCGCCATGTATAGTCTAAATCTTTAATCAGTCACAATTATCACTTATAGTTTGAGCATATGGCAACTGTTTTTTTGTGTAACACCTAAAGCTAAAGCACAAAGAGCAAATGTTTTAAAACAGATTTAAACAAGCAAAGAAGCGGCATGCCCGTTGAATAATTTATGGAAAGAACTTAAAAAATATCCACTCAATAAAACTACAGACATAAATCCGTCCACTTAAGCTCATCCTCCAAATATATGATGGTGAGGCTTCTGATTTGAAGCCTACAAAGCTTATTGTACCGAGGTTTGAGTATTTGCTGAAACTAAATGTTGTTTGTGTTGGTATTGAGGGATCGAATGATGGGTCAGTGTTTAATCTTATGCAACCTCTTTCCAGATGATGCAGGACTCGAGCTTCCTCATCTGATGATGGGGGCTTAGATTTTTTTTTGAACGGCAGATGGGGGCTTAGATATTTTTTTCTTAATGCTTACAAAGCCATGAAGTCCTTTACTAATAGCTATTGTCTTATCATGTACAACTACAATTTTGAAAACAGCACATTTATGCAAGTTGGAGAATCGTTTCCTATAAGTGATGGTTCTACGGATGTGTAGTGGGTAGGTTGGTGCTGTGTTCTGTTGAGGATGTCAACAAGACTCGTCGAGGTGTATTGAATTAACATAATATTCAATATCATCAACCAATATTGTTCTGTACAGCGTGTCTGTATGATAACTTACAATAATTGGACTAATAATGTTTGTGTGCAACAACCTATTTGATAGAAATGCATTATCAGGTGAGGTGCCATTGAACATCACTGTGCAATTTTAATAAACCCTTTAAACTTACAAAAACAGGAAACCAACAATTAAAATTGAGGAATACTTTGGCATAGTAGTTTGAAGGTTGGTACTTAGATTGTAGTCTCGTGCTGTTGCATACTTTAATACTAGCATGGTACCCGCGCAATACGACGGCGAATACCCGATGATAAGTTTTGGGCGAACAAATGTTACACTCTTATCGTCAAGTTTGTATTTTAATTAGTGTTAAAGTTGTAAAAAAATTGAATAAAAATAAACCCATTAAAAATAAAAAAATAAACAGTTATAAATATATGTTAAAATGGGTGTTGAATTAAAGAGCAAAGTTTTTAAGAAATATGGTGAAATTAGATTTTGAAAAAAATAATTAAATAAAAAGATATTTTCAATTTAAAATTTAAAATTATTTTTTAATAGGTTGTTGTAAAAGTTTATTACAAATGGTTGTTGGCTTGGTTCATGATATATAATATGGGAATGACATCAATAAATTGCTTTATTTAGTAAGAAAAAGGGTGTAAAATTCAGGCTTGCTTTTTATAGGAACTTCCAAATGTTTTATATATTAGTATAGATATAG
Organism: Glebionis coronaria; assembly: GCA_025667525.1. Taxonomy (NCBI): domain Eukaryota; kingdom Viridiplantae; phylum Streptophyta; class Magnoliopsida; order Asterales; family Asteraceae; genus Glebionis; species Glebionis coronaria. Next base: position 229,827,293 of record CM046875.1, read on the forward strand.
ATTATAAGGTACGTGGTTCTTTATGAAGACATATAAGGTGTATAAGGCTGGATGATAAGGTTCAAACGTGGTCTCTCATAGTTAGAACAAGTAGGTACTTTAACCAACCTTGAAGGTTTGCTCTTATTTCGTGATTTATAAACCACAATATTACAATGATAGAAAACATAGAATCATTTTATTAGTATCTCCAATTAGTTGCTCTCAAATAACATTTATTGAAACATAAAGATTAAATCCTCGCTATCTTATAAATTTCCACCAATATGGCTTTCTCACCTAAAATCAATGTTTTGAAATCCGTTTTTAATCGACCCGGTCGAGTCATCGGGTCCGGGTCAGCCCGGGTCGAACCGGGTTAACCCGGTTTTCTAAAAAAATAATTTATTTTCTTAATTTTAATATTTATATATAAAAATCATAAAAACATCCGTATATTAAAAATATAACTTTTTTACCAATCAATATAATATGTAAAAATAAAGTTTCATCGCAAATACGTAAAATTTACATATTTTTTTTAAAAAACCCGAAAAAATCAAAACTCGGTCGGGTCTCAAGAACGTGGTTGACCCGGGTCACCCCAAACCCGACAGGTCTAGCCGGGTTTCAAAAATATGAAAACCAGGTCAAAATGACCTGTTTTTCCGACCAAAACGGGTCAACCGGTTGACCCGGCCGGGTCGACCGATTGACCCGGCCAAGTTTAAAAACATTGCCTAAAATGGAAAAAGATATAAATTCTGTTCGAGGAGCATAAGTTTTAGGCCGTTCAAAACTATATACAAGGAGCTCATATTGGGTTAGTATTTCGTTCATTATTACTACCTTCATCCTATATTAAATGTCCATCATGAAATATTTTAAATCTTTGTTGTCGAATTTTGATCATAAATATTTTTATTTGTGTTATATAATACTTGATGAAAGTTATATGAATGGATTCGGTTTTTAAATTATTTTTATTGGTATAAATCAAATATTATATAATACAAATAAATATATTTATAGTCAAAGTAATATAAAAAAGATTAAAAAAATGTTCAAGTAGACACTTAATATGAGACGAGGGAGTAGTACTTATGTTATACCGTTTTTGTTAATCAAGATTAGCGTGTTAATATAGATCGAGATTCTAAGAAACACTATCGATTCTCCACCCAATAAGCCATTCCAAAAACAGATAATGGTTAAATCGATTAATCGTAAGTAAAAAACAGATATTTTGTTTTTATAGATACTTGAATAACTTTTGTCTCTTATAATTAATTTCTTTTTGGTTTTAATGCATTTAATAAATTAATTTCTTATATTTATAATTGATTTCCTTTACTTATCAAATTTCATCAAAATCATTTATTTTTAAAACCATATGTTTACCGATTCACATATATATAAAATAAATAAATTTATTATCACATTTTATGTTTTCATGATTGCTTCTTTTCACAATAACAACTTAATTTTTAATTACATTTTAATTTTGCCAAATAAAAAATTAAACGATAATCAGAAGACATACCCGTCAATCGGACGGGTTTTGCAACTAGTATATATATATATATATATATATATATATATATATATATATATATATATATATATATATATATATATATATATATATATATATATATATATATATATATATATATATATATATATATATATATATATATATATATATATATATATATATATATATATATATATATATATATATGTGTAAGGTTATTTTCAGAACCAAAAAAATGTACAGAACTGCGAGAACCAATCTAAACCGTTTAAATATTAGATCAATGGATGATATCAGTTGTGCCATTTGTGTCATAAAATGAAAGATAAGGAAGTTCTTTATAAATGACTGAGGGGCAGTATCGGGATTTCGTTTTAACCCATTTAGTAACTGTCGACTTGAAAATTGGATCTGACATTAGTTAATCTATTCTTCCGTTATATTCTCAAGAAACTTAACCCCAAAACATCAATTAACCTTCATCCAAATCACTAGCATAAGCCACCACATCGATTATTTGTGTCTTTGTTAATCACAGGCTTATAAATTCGTAAGGACAATTGAGGTATGATTAATATTCACAAAAATGTGCAAGATCCCCTTCATCAATTAAATTTCACCTGATACACTTTTTCAGATATATTCCGCCTTGGTGCAGGTTCGTATAATCAATCTTATTAAAATCTGAAAAACATATGGGTTTGATATTATCACAGTTCGATGTGATTTTTTTTTCCTTCGATCTTAATTTTTGTTAGCCTTCGGTTCGACTTTTTTTTGGCTTTTCGATTTGAAGATGAAAAATGGGCTTCGATTTGTTATTTAGATTTACGCTGTTATGTTTAACACATTTACGATGTCAACAAATTTTTATCATTGTGTTTTTTTTCTATGATATTTGTTTGATTAAATGTGATTATTTTTTTGTTATGCGGCGATGAAAATTTTATTAGTGCCCACAAGGTAAAAAACCCACCAAAAGTTTTTAATGTCTTCACTAGATAATTATTGTAAGATTTAAAAACTTACCCATCGATGTGCATATGTATGTCGATAAATTTTCTAAGCTGCAAAACCCACCAACCTATTTGTATATGAATTTCAAAGCTAATATAAAATTAAAGGAATCATGCATATGTGTTGATGGTTTGTATGAAAATAATAAAAGAATGTGCATATGTGTTTTAGGTTCACCGTTCATGTAATACATGCTTTTTAGAGTTGTGTGCATATGTATATTAAGTGTGATTTGAGGTATTGATAGTTTCCTTATCATAGTGGAATAATTAGAGACGATCGTAGACGCGGTGCACAAGTATTTATTGATGTGTTCTTACTTTTTTTTCATACTTTTATATTTTCTTTCTTGTTATGTCAATCTTATTCATTGGGTTGTGTGGTTAATAATCTTGTTTATACTGTTTTTTCAGAATATAATGCACCATCATGAAGATTAGAATCTGTGATTAAAACGATAGAGACGAAGAATGTACATGTGCATACCTACAAAACGATGAAGATAGTCAAGGATACATGAATGCACACGTGGACAGTCAAGACGACGTTGCAAAACACGGTGTTTATACATTTGCAGGCTCAATTAATGATTTTTTATTTTTTTCCAATGGTTAAATGTTTCACGGTTGTAATGAAATAGAATTTTGAGCATGTATTAGTTTCTATAAACACTAATAAAGTTAGTTGCGCATGTGCACATATACTCGTACATAAATAGTTTAAGAGTATCTACACTTTTAATATCATCTCAGAGTCTATGTTGAAATGTCGTTTGTCGATATCAAAATGAATCGCATATCTTATCTTTTAAAGAATCTTGAAATAGGAATATAAATATTAGTTTTTATAAACATAAATACCTAAGGAAAAAATATGTTAGTTGAAACTGGGATTGCCTAAAAGTACGGGATTAGCATGTACTAGCAGTTAAGAGTTATCTAAAAGAAAAAAAGAAAAACGGTGGTTTACCAAAAATACCCTTTTTATTTTAAAATAAATATTTAAATATTAAAAAAAGCTGATTGGTTGATATTGGTTCTCGCGGTTCTCGACATTTTTTTGGTTCTGAAAATAACCTCACCCATATATATATATATATATATATATATATATATATATATATATATATATATCTTTAAATGTTGTTCATAACCTTGCAGTTTCTCACACAACTAATTCTTTCCAAAAAGGCCAGGAATCACAAAATCCGACCTTACCAGTACTTAGATAAGCTTATTTGGTTTGGGTTGAATAGTTATAAAATCTTGATCGGGTCATTTGGGTTTTCCTAATTAATCCAAACTTTTATGATGGTCACGTGCCAGATGTAAGTTTAAGGCTTATTTGGTACTCATATAAGTAGTAATTAGAAATGTGACCATGATATAAACCAACCATATTGTTTTTTAGTCACTTCTTAATCAAAATATGTTAAGAGCTTTGGTGACAATATTTGGGGAAAAAAACTAACAATTTCAAACAAAACAATACTAATGAAATATTTGAAGATTAACACTATAACTTAAGAAGACGCACTACCAGTTTGAATTTATTAGTAAAGCAAAGAAAATCCTATTGATGAACTAAGGAGCTGAAATACAATGCACTAAATTAATACATAAACCAAAATATAGCTTTAGTAAAGTTTATTTGCGAGTGTTTTATGATCTTTTTCAATAAGTTGTCGAGTTTATTTTCATTGCTGTATACAAAACAACTGATATAGTAAAGTACTGTGAAAACTACTTCTATAGATCAAATACCATGTAAGTTGCTAGGTCCATAGGCTACATGTAAGTACAAGTTGGTAGGTCCATAGGCTAATATATGAATGCATATTTTTCTTGATTACGATCAAATACCATGTAAGTACAAGCAAATGCACACATGTGTAAACTACTTCTATAGATCTTTTTTTTGAACAACTACTTCTATAGATCAAACAATTAATCCTTAGAAGCCAAGTTGGTAGGTCCATAGGCTACATGTACGTTTACCCGTAATATGTATAAAAAAATATAAATTTGTTCCGATTATCTATATATTTTTTTTTTGAACAAGATTATCTGATAGGTCCCGATCGAAAACCAAAATTAAAAAAATAACGTATTCTTTTAGGGTGAGAATGAACAACAATTTTCTTGATAATAATTTTCTTATTCCTTCCATCTTTTTCATAAAATTTAAATATAAGGAAGATGACAACCAAAAGGTGTAACCATAATGACACTTAATAACATAAGAAATAAAAGTGACTATTCAAATTTCATGACATTATTTTGACTCATCATTACCCTTCTCTTTAGAAGAACATTGACCTCAAGGTTCACGTCACTTCTTTCCGTTTCTCTTGGTAAGCCTTACGTAACCACCACGACCATTAGTTTGCTTCAACTTGCAAATGGCGTGAAGCTAATAACACCTTTTTTGTTATGGGGTTGCCTTGGTATTTGAAGAATTGATCAACTTTAGTGAACCATCTTGTAGCATCCTCATCACCATGGTACGTTGAAAAATCAAGTTTCATCAACTTTGAATCAAAAATTGACATCCCCCCTTGTTTGTAGTTATCACCATCTTTTCCAGAAAAAACGGTATCACAAAGTTTCATGACAATGTCCTCCAGGTGTTGACACTTATCGACGAACCCGATTTTCATCTCAGCAATACCATCGTGAAGTTGTCGCAACGTAGCCTCTAAGTTTTCAATCCCATAATTGTTTGAGGACATAGCTCTGGTACCAATTGATAGGTCTCAACCGAGAGCCTAAATTAAAAAGATAGCGTATTCTCTTAGGGTGAGAATAAACCACAATTTTCTTGATAATAGTTTTCTTATTCCTTCCATCTTATTTCATAGAGTTTAAATACAAGGAAAATGACAACCAAAAGGTGTAACCATAATGACCAGGGGCGGAGCCAGACTGTAAAGTCACCAGGTGCACAAAATTTTCAATACGAGTATTTATATAGTACACAATTTTAGGAAAGGGTTCATTTTGAAGAAATAGAGATTTTTATCAAATATATACACTAGGCGACAAAATTTCATCGGGTTCTCGTGCATCCCCGAGAACACCCCTAGCTCCGCCCTTTAATAACATAGAAAAATAAAAGTGACTATTCAAATTTCATGACATTATTTTGACTCCCCATTTTCTATATATTTGAATCATCTAAATTTTATTACCGCGTGCTTGATATCTGAGAAAGTTACATGTAACCAGGGGCGTACCCACATGGGAGCCGGGTGTGGCACGGGCTACACCCGATTTTAAGTCACGAAAGATAAATTTGTAATAAAATAGGTCTTTTCTTGATACGTGCAACACCCGTTTTTAGATAATGCGAGTTAACTTTAGTATTAATAATCGTAAAAAAAATTGTGCAACACTGTGTTATAAATTCTGGGTCCGCCTCTGCATGTAACGTACAAAAAACATAGAATTACATTTAAAAGATTATAATTAAAAAGATAGAAAAACTCATCTCTATTTATACTAAAATAGATTTACAAGTCGGTTCTTATCAAGTGTCAAAGAAAGGCTCTTATCATAACAATGTATCTGTCCGTAAGATGAGTCAAACACAGAGAATATATCCGTTGGATAAGCTAAAACCAGAGAATACCAAAGACTGGTTTGCCTTTAACAAATACTCTTAAGTAATCAACAAACCTTGAAAAATATGTACAAACCGAACTCGCCCGTTGGGCGGGTTACGTAACTAGTATATATATATATATATATATATATATATAGAATCCGGTTAAAATGGTGTACATCTTTAAAATTATTATAATGAAAAGTATTTAAAGCCCTTAGATCATCTAATTTGTTTAAGATAACACTCAATTCATTAAATAAAAACAAAAACTATGGAGTAATTACTTTTGTATTTAACTAAGGGCATTTTCGGAATAACAATATCACAAACACTTGCCCTATCTTATTCATTACTAACAAAAAAAAGTAACTCCACCCTCATTCTCAATCTTCCTCTCTCACCATAGTTACGGCTTAACTATCATCGGATCCATATCCACCATCGCCAACCGCCATCATAAACTTAACATGATTTTAATAGTACATGTTTCTTGATTTGGCCTTCGTTAGTGTCGTCGGTTTTTTTATCGCCGAGAATCCTCTCACCATCAATTTTTTCGGCGGAATCTAGATCTACATGACCAACCGGTGCCGGACTATCTGCCCAAAACTATAACGTACAATTGGTAACTTTCACTTTCAAAGAGTGCATATGATTTTATTTATTTATTTCAAAAATAAATAAAAAGAATATATGTCTTTGTTGCTCTCTGTCATCAGTAAATCTTATGGAATCTCAGAGCAAGGTGTCATTTGCTTCTAATATAGTGAATGGGTGATACATTGACTTTTGGCGAGTGAACATATTCTCATTCATAGATCTAGATGAAAATTATTAAGATACTGAAGGCTTCGGTTGACTCATTCTTAATACATACAGTAGCTTCTTCAAATTTTATAGCTTGTCTCGCCAATTCATATTATGCGACTATCTCGGTTATTGCTCGGTGTACGAGTTTGGCATGTATGAGTTCGTGATGTATCAGTTGGTGGTTTATGAGTCATGTGTGTGAGGGTCAGTTTTACCCTGGTGTATCGTTGTACGAGATTGCGGTGTACGAGTGATGTGTGGCGGATCGAGTTCTCCACGTGTACCAGTTTGTAGTGTATGAGTTCATGATGCATGTATGAGTCGACTTTTTACGAGTCATGTGGCGAGGCTCGCCTTCACCATGTACGAGTAGTTAATGTTAGTTCTTTCGAAGATGTAACGGTTTTTATACAAATGCTATTTAGTGTGAGGATGATGTATCAATTATTTAGCTGTTTGTTATGAGTCTATGTACCACTCATATGTCAATAGCTTTCTATAGTTTTAATTATATATATGTCGTTTGCTATCTATCATCTAGCAGTGGTACAAAATAATAAAACGTAAAAAAAACAACTAAGATAATCTCAGATTGTCGGTTTAAATATGAGAATAAATGTCCTAAAAAAATTCATGGTATCATGTACCATTAAATATAAAAATTACTTGAGTGGAACGTTCAAAGTGGAGTGAAATATACCATAAAATTTTGCTACGAATCAAAGCAAAGTAAATTATTATTTAAAAGGTTGCAGTTAATACCCTTGAGTTTAAAATAGTTATATTATTATGGTCCATAAAGCCCTTATCATTAATCTCATCAAACTATTCATCAATTCACAATTAATCTCATCGATCTATAACTATTAGATCTAACGATGCACAACGCTTCTCATTTTAACAATTTTAAGAACCTACACCACAATAACCTAACTCTATATATATATATATATATATATATATATATATATATATATATATATATATATATATATATATATATATATATATATATATATATATATATATATATATATATATATATATATATATATATATATATATATATAGAGTTAGGTTATTGTAGTGTAGTAGCTTAAAGTTGTTAAAATAAAAAGTCATCTTAACCATTGATTTTATCAATTAACATGTGATTTATTTAATATTAAACATAAAACAATAAATCTTATACATAAAAATTGGTATAAAAACACTAAAAAATTTGATACGTAAAAATTTATAGCTGATACATATGATACATAGTTTTACTTTAAAAAATATTATTAGCATAAATAATCATTATTTGTCAAATTCAGTGATACATTATCACATGTTGCAATCTATATAACAAAATAATTGATAAACTACGATACACAACTGATACACGAAAAACTTGTAATATTAAAAATTGTGAACTAGCTACTCGTACACGAACTAAAACTTCCAAAACACTCGTACACGAACTAAAAAATCATAAACGAACCAAAACTAAATAATAAATGTGATATTTGCCATTTTTCTATTACTTCTCATTTTAACAACTTTAAGCACCTAAACCATTTTATCTAAATTCTATATATATATATATATATATATATATATATATATATATATATATATATATATATATATATATATATATATATATATATATATATATATATATATATATATATATATATATATATATATATATATATATATATATATATATATATATATATATATATATATATATATATAGTATATATATATAGGGTGAGGTTATTTTCAGAAGCAAATAAATGTATAGAACTGCGAGAACCACCTTTTTACTCTTAAAATGCATATGTATATTTATCGGGTTAGTTCATTAGGTAGAAATACATGCATTTTCATTATCGTATGTCACTAGGAACAAGTATCCTAGAATCATGCACATGTATTTGTTTTATATGTATTATAACTATCTTTTCGTTGGATAATATAAAAAGACATGTGCACTCTTCATATCGCTCATCATACTCGGATCTAAAACAAATAAAACAACTATTAAATGTTAATTTAAACATAATAATGAAAATACATATGCATTGTTAATAGTATAAAGGTGGTTCTCACAGTTCTGTATATATTTATTTGGTTTTGAAAATAACCTTACACTATATATATATATATATATATATATATATATATATATATATATATATATATATATATATATATATATATATATATATATATATATATATATATATATATATATATATATATATATATATATATATATATATATATATATATATATATATATATATATATATATATATATATATATATACTAGTGACTAAGCCCGCCCGATGGACGGACATGACTTATAATTATTGTTTTCATTTTTAGTTTAGCTAAATATTTGTATTAAAAAGTTGTATGTTGTACAAAGATTTTTAACATGCAACGTCTATGTAATTGTTTGTATTTATTATATTATTAAGTATATTTGGTTTTAGAAATTACATTATATAATTCGTATTAACTTTAATAAAAATCATACATAATACCACGTCAAAAGACTTTTCGTTTGTAATATTATTAAATATATTTTTTATTTCTATAGTAAAAGTATATAATTTGTATTAAAGTACATGATAACAAATAAAAAAACTTGTACACAATAAAAAAAGGTTAAAAATGACATTATTTTAACCAAGTTGTTAATTATAATGTTTTTTAAGAAAAATATGTTTATAAAAACTTATACATACTTGAAAGGCTGTAAAATACATTTTTTTAATAAAATAAATTAGCCTACGTTGTTCAATAACCAAAGCAATCAAATTCAAAATAAACCTACCTGTGCAACGTAAATTTCACCTTCATTCATGGGCTTGTGGATACACATTTTCTTTAATTGTTGAACGTAAAATTACACAATTACAACATGTAATCAAAGAAAAGATTATCATAATAAAATAAAAAATTGTGATGAGGTTATCGCTGAAGTCATAACAATAACAATGTTAAGTTCAAAGATGCATAAGAGTCTTCCGGAATCTATGGAAGCGACCCCATCGTGAGCTTAAATTACATGTATCTAGAGCAACTTTTGAAGAGATGGCTAATCCTAGGATGGGATGTCCACGTAACTCATTATCTCACTTTTCTTATCAAAATTCTCCAGTAAATATTTTGTGTTTTCTGTTTGAACCGTATAAAACTATCAATGAGTTCAATCACGGGTGTTCTTTATTTCGCATGCCCGAAATATCAAGTTCTTTTTCATTTCATAACCCTCATCCATTATTCGAACATACACACGGTTTAATGAATGAATAGGCACTTTCATAACCCATTATTGGCACAAGTATCACCTCATGTGTTCTTTACCTCAATGTAATGATCCTTGACTGTGTTTGGAGGCATCATGAGACATGGTATTGATACCCACAATCAAGAAAGCATATAACTCATCTTTTTTCCACTCAGATTTAACTTGTGTGACCATATCTATATCTATACTATTATATCTATACTACATTATAAAGGGTGTATCTTTTTGGTTGAAAGTTGAAAATGTTGAATGGTTGAAAAATATGGGTCCCACTAATCTATATCTATACTACATTATAAAAGGTGTATCCCTTTGGTTGAAAGTTGAAAATGTTGAATGGTTGAAAAATGTGGGTCCCACTAATCTATATCTATACTACATTATAAAGGGTGTATCCTTTGGTTGAAAGTTGAAAATGTTGAATGCTGGAAAAATGTGGGTCCCACTAATGTATATTTATATTATATTATAAATGGTGTATCTCTTTGGTTGAAAGTTGAAAATGTTGAATGCTTGAAAAATGTGGGTCCCATTAAAAACTACTACATGGAAATCTTATTCATTAAAAAATATATAAACTTTCGTTAATTAAACAAACGACACCCTTTCATCCGATTGAAACATACTTATAAGATATTTTGAATTATAACATGTTACAACGCTTTGAAATAAAAGTTTAATCTTTTGACGTTATATTTTGAACTTCACCGAAACACTTACCACAATATCGCATCGTGTTAATTATCTGTTGCTAGACAATTTCCGTCGCTATGCGCGGGTACTCGTCTAGTATTATATAAAGAGGCTTACTCCAAACTTAACTCCGATTTTTAATCCTAAACCTAAAATTATCAAACCTAACTCCAAGCCAAAAATCAATATAAGAACGTTAGATTTAAGCCATTAGATCATATTTGATAAATTAATCACATCCATTCATTTTTTAAAACAAACTTTTGCAACAATTTTGTAACAACATTAAAATATTTAAAAAACTTTTATTTTTAAATTAAAATATCTTTTTATTTGTTTATCTTTTTATAAACTAATTTTGTCATATTTTTTAAAATTCCGTGCTCTTTAATTTAACATCCATTTTAATATATTTTTGTTAAATTTTAAAATTTTCAATGATATTGAGTTTATTTTAATTTGATTTAATTTTTTACTTTGAATATATATTTGATGAGTTAAAATGTAACATTTGTTCGTTAAAAAATAGTTATCGGGTACCCGCCGCTGCATTGCGCGAGTACTATGCTAGGAACTTTCTAAAGCTGTTTTTTTTCTAAAAAAGAGTACCCATGTATGATTTGTAGCGGGTCATATGAGTTGAATCCTCAAAGTTCCTCCAGAGGATATTCACTGATCATGCATATAACTTTCTAGATGGGTCTTGTGCATGTAGATAACTACCCGAATCCGCCGTTGATTGTTAGATCTTTTTGCATTGCACAAGCATTCTGTTAACCATAAAAATTCTCACTGTGAGTTTATGTAGTACACACATAAATATGTATATACATTCGAAAAGAGCACCAATGATCTATAGAATGCGGGATATTTTCATGCAAGTCATCAGTGTCCAATCTAATCAATTTGCAACACATTTGAGAGCACAAAGATGGTAAAAGTTTTCACTTCAAACACACGTATTTGGATGAATATATGCACTTACAAATCAGATATTGAATATGCTCCAAATTGAAATTCAAGTATAAAGGTGAAAATACAATTAGTCCAACAAAATTTCACATAATCCACATTGTATCAGAATTTGCTCCATCTGTTTTACTTCCAACATGATCCAGATATTATCAATTTAAAATACAATGAATACCTCAAATCCTCAATGAACCATCATCAGCGTGTTTCATCCGACACTCGATGACTCGTAATCCATTAAAGTGTGGAAGTGAAAAGTATACATGCAAATAGGTTGACTTTGAATTAATTTATGAAGTTGGAACTATTTCCGACATGATCCGAGCATAACCGGGTCTGGTTACTCGGGTTGAAATTTAAATTCGGGTTAGTCGCATCAACCCGACTAAACCGAATTCGAAATTAGGTCGGACATCGGGTAAAATATTTATATCTAATTCGAGCTTGGGTCAACCCGATTGACCCGAATAAGAAATTTTTTTATTTTTTTTTTAAAACTAAAAATTAAATTAAATATAAATTCAATTAAAAAAATTATTTTTTATATTTTACCCATATTCATGTTGACCCGAACCCAAATAGACCCGACCTGAGTAGACCCGAATCCGACTAACCCGAGTTCAACTCGGGTCGGGTTCGGGTAAATTATTTTTACCCTCAACCCGAATTTGACCCAGTCTGAATAACCCGAACTCGACAAACCCGACCCGATTCCCACCCCTTTGTAGCTACTTCACGTTCAAAGTGTTCAGCAGCTTTCTCGTGAAGGATGATGAACGGAATGGATGAATAATAAATTAAATCAGTGAACCCGGAGACTCCATACAACCAAAAAAAATATCTATTATGCGAAACAACATTTTGAGACATAATTATAGCTTCATGTGGCTCACAGTATTGAAATGGAACATGGATTTTTTCTCTTAGTAAATTTATGGGTATTCATAACTATAGCTTCATAATGCAAATTTCGAAAAAAATGTTATGAATTAAAATTTGGGATATACCTTACGCATAGGGAGCTAACTCTTCTAAGACGCCAAAATATAAACATAATGAGTACTTTGGGCAAATTTCCATACCTGAAACATATACTCAGACATGTAACAAATAAGTACTACTAATATATATAGTAGCTGACAGTGGAATGAGTGATTAAGCATAATAATTCATTCTTTTTAAGTAATCTAGATTGAAATAAATTAAACCACGTATTTGCTTCTTATTGCATTTTGAAACACCCTGAATCCATCTCAAGCACAGTAGTTTGGTCAATAAGTCTAAATCTACTATTGGAGTGCTCATGTCATTGTCGGCCAGTGTGGATAATGGTAGCCTTATCAATGGTCCATATGAGCACCCTTGTACGACTAAGGCAAGTAATTTCCTTGATGATGTGGCATTTGTTGTTCCGGTGTTGAATAAATTTGATGTGCTTCTTGACCAAGAGCACCATTTAGTTGTGCTTCTAAAGACGTAAGTTTGGGTTCGGTGGGAGCAGGAGCCAGGAGGTAGGGTTATGGTATTGGTGGCACCAAAGCATTTGGTCTCTCATACTGAGTGATGTTTGTTTTGGAGTTTCAAGTACATGGCTAATGTACTCCCATCAATTAAAAAATTTACATGGTTCTAATAAGGTCTGATCAGGGGAACGTAACGAACCCCAAGACTCCAAGAGCATCAGTGGCTCCACCAGCATCCATGGTTTAATAAAATTCAAATCTGGTATTGAAGAGCATCGAATAGTGGCTCCATCAGAATGCCATATTTTATTGGCAATGCCAAAAATAGGACAAATGATGATGTATTTAGGCAACCCATATTTAGAGGATGACCAAACCTTCTGTGTTAATACCCCCCATCGGAAAATGCCAAAGTTGAAATCATCAGACTTGTGATTGTATAGTTTACACTCAATAACCTTCCAATAACCAAATTTTAAGAGAATTAGAGTACCTATTTAGATTTGTTTTCAAAGTGATTTTCTGATACGAATCAAAATCAGTTTTTCCCAATCATTAGGAATTAATTATCAAAAGTAACTATTAGCTTCCAAAGAGAACGATATCTAGCGATCAAAAGTAACTAAAACTGAACTCGCCTCATTCATGTGGATTTGTTTAAAAAACTAAAAACCAACTTTTTTCTATTCGTAGCATTTCTTCTCCACGCCAGTATAGTGCAAGATGTATAAAGATCATAAACCCTCCTAAATCAACCTATGAAGTCATCGACATAATCTTCTAACTCGAAAACACATCTATTCAATATCTGATGATGCACCACATATTTTTCAACTTCAAATTTCCATATCAAGATAACTTTTTGTAGACTAAGTGTGGTACCTTGATATCTTGATAATATTTTTTCTTTCTCGTAAGCACTGTAAATTAGAGAGTTGAGCTTCCTTCGACTCTGCATTTCTAGAAAAAACTTCCTTCACCCCTGAACATAAATTAAAATTCATTTACCGTTATTACCGAATATATTAATCTGTATGAATTTAAAGGGGTATGTAGACAGTCAATGATATTGTTATAGCAACAGTATTACAAAATGCAAAAAAAACATGAATCCCTAAAAAACCTACAACGATATAAAAGGTCCCCTGGCTCCTGATATAGAAGTTGTTTTTTTTGCATTTTGTAATATTGTTGCTTATAACCATATCATTGACTGTTTAGGGATTTCTTGCACATGCTTAGAAAAAAGTTTTTCGTTTGACTTTATGAGGCCGGTCTTTCCAATAGATCGCTCTTCTTATGTATTTTTTTTCTCGAGTGATGATATTTTCCGTAGGCCGAGGCAAATGCTCTTTTCATCTAGTTCTTTGCATTGCCATAAGCAACCGCTGAAACTTGTGCAGCCTGAACACGGTGCTGCCAAGACTTGTAGACAATCTAGATATCGCAACATTTTCCACCCGTTGAATTAGACCAGCTCAACCACTTATAGGTGTCACTGAATGATAACAGGTGTGAATAGGAGACGAATGTAGAAAACCAATTATAGCATGGAACAGTTTCATTACCTGACATCAAGACGTTGAGCTTCGAGTCATTTTAATAGAAACATTATTGGAGAGAGTTTAATGTGAACGGAATGACTTTGAGTATCCACATGCCTGATTTTTGTGTTCCAATGTACAAACGTTGGTGTGGAAGCTTCAATCCTGCTGATCAACTTCCATAAATCAAAAACTTAAATACAATCGTGATTTATGGGCTACGAAAAAATAGGACATGTTCCTCACTATTAAGAGAGAATCAAATAAGTTTTTTCAGTCAACCTGACCGGACATGTCTTATCCATTACCGCCTGACCCATGTTCCCAGATTTAATTACTACTTAAGTGTACCTGATAAGATACACATTAATTGCACCCATTGTGAATCTAAGGATTATCTTGTACCTCCTTTGTGAATAATCAACAACTTGAAATATCACAAAAAGTCCCGTCGCATATGAAGGCTTAGAATTCTCAAAAAAAGTCTTTTTAACTTCCCATTTGCTACTCATCTCATCATGGTTCGGAACTTTCAGAGTGGTGTCTGCAACGCCTCCTGACGCAATTTAAAGCTGCTACAGCGCCCTGCTCAGTCCACTCCAAGCCATCACATTCTTCATCTTATTTTCCTGATCCCCAACGCGCCCATATTAGCAAACGGATTGCTGAACATTGACATAAAACAAATTCCTGCAAATGGATACCACCGACCAGCATTCAACCGCCCGACATCAGCACCGGTATTGGTGACATCAGCATCATCATATTTTCATTCCATTATGCAATCACTGTTTTTGTTATTTTGGTGGTACACCTCCAACATGTTTCTGTAATTATCAAAAAAATTATGTAACCGTTCAAATACTCTATGTTGCACGAAGACGGATACGGAAACGGAAACGGGGACGGGTACTTAGAAATGCCAATGTCTCAAAATCCATGAAACGGGTACGGCTGGAAACGTTTTTGTATTATATATATATTTTTTAATAAATTAAATAAATATGAATTTTTAACCGATAAAGCAAGAAAACATAAATATTGATAGTCAGACATAACATATACTTAACATTAAACAAATACTGATTGTCGATCTTTAAAGGTTTGTTAAAAGATATGTCGACCTACCACATGTATATACAATATAAATGGACGAAAAAATGTTTCATGGCCCAAAAACTAGCCCAGAAACTGTTAAAAGCCCAAGAAACGTTTCCATTCATGTTTCTGCTAGAACCTCGACGTTTCCGATCTTCATTAAACGTTTCCCTTTTTGGGGAAACGTTTCCGCCGCGTTTCCAGCCGTTTCCCGTTTCCGAAATGTTTCCGGGACGGGCACGGCACCCGAGGGGCGTTTCCGTGTGTTCGCGTATGTCTCCGGTCAACGCTTTCGGAGAACGTACCCTTCCTCGCCCCGTACCCGGAACCATGGAGCATTTAATAAGGGTGATCTATGAACAGTAGAGCATTTAATGAGTTAGCATTGGGCTAAAGAAAAAGCAAAAGGCACCCTTCCTATTATCCAGGAGGCTTTCGTCTATCCTTTGGGTAAAGGGAAGCACCGCCGCCCTTGGAACAATAAATCCCTCGATTGTGGGGATTTGGCTAACCTAGGTTTTAAGACCTAGTCTATTGACATGACTACACGTCCAGGTATGTACTATGAAGTAGTATAAATACCCCCACATTTAACACACACATTCAATTCATTCTGAATACCACCATTAATATATATTTTCACCCTTCGGTATCATATACCGAATATCATTTGTGTGACAACTACTTACTCTCACAACGGAGCTTGGTCCCGGGGTCAAACCCTGGACGAGCTAACGTGTGTTGCTCTGTGTATCCTAGGTTCAAGGGCAAGAGACAAGCACACCTTCGAGACTGTCGAGGCAAGGTCGCTAGCAGTAGCCTAGCCGGAAGATTTTGTTTCAACAATTGGCGCCATCCATGGGACCCTAAACTCGGATCTCCACACAACAGCTAAACAATGGCAGGGGTCACAGGAGAGTCGGATTCGCTGCTGTCTCCCAGTCGTGATCCCGCGACGGTAGTAAAAGAGACGGAAACACCTCTAAACTTACGTGAGAAGATTATTGAAAGTATGAGCACACTACAAGGTCTAGTGGAGCGTCATAATGCCGCATCCAAGAGACCCATTTCGCCTATACGCCTAGATTTTGAGGAAGGTGTATCGAATCTTCCGAAGGATAAGGACGGAGGACGTGAGGCTCAAAAGGAAGCTAACCTTCCGGAAGATGATTTACAAAAACCCTTCAAGGATGTGATGGCCTCTCCTTTTACCAAAAGAATCATACAATTCTCATCACCGAAGCATAGGTTGCCCGCAACCCTCAAGTTATACTCAAGGGCCACGGATCCCAATGATCACATTACTCGGTTCGCCGGTGCAGCTAATTCAGGAGAATGGCCAATGCCAGTGTGGTGTAGATTTTTTCAACAGACTTTAGATGGAGCCGCTGGAGGGTGGTTTGAAAGATTGCCCAGGGGTAGCATAGACAACTGGGAAGACTTGATGGAGAGATTCTCTTTGAGAAGGAAAAGTCTTAAAACACCGATGGAAATCACCACCATTGTACGCAAGGCACACGAAACATTGGCAGTATCTAAAGAGCGTTGGACAGAAGAGGCAAGCTACATTCAAGGGGTCCCAGAAGTGATGAAGATATCGGCCTTCGTAAATGGAGCCAAATGTCCAGAATTGGTTCGACGTTTTACAGATGATACCCCGCTGACGGTTGCAGAGATGATGCAAAGAGTAGACGACTTCATAAAATCTGAGGATGCCTACCGTAATACTGAATTGCCAATTGGAGAAGCAGGTGACGGTAACATAAAGTATAGCAAGGAAGAAAGGTATGGTCCCTCCGGTTCACGTGGACGGCATAGGGGGCGTCAAAGAAATGATTATCGATCTAGACCTCCGTTTCCCCCGTATGTACCTCCGGTTAACCCAAATTATGGAAGAAGGCCACCATACCAACGTTCTAGTCTAGAGTCGCTTACCAAATTTCCAAAGGAAATCTTGGCAACTGAGTTGCAATTGTGCCTCCCTCCACCGCAACCAACCAAGGGTATAATCCGTCCTGAAAACATGGATAAGTATTGCGATTATCATCAAGAGAAGGGGCATCTTACCAACAATTGTCATCAGTTGAGAAAGCAGTTGGAGGCCGCTTTAGAGTCCGGTAAGCTCAACCACCTCGTGAAGGATTTGCGGGGAAGAGTGAATAAGGGAAATCAGGGAAGAGGAAGTGGAGATTTCAAGGGAAGGACTATAAACATGATAGAAAGCAGGTACAGCGGCATGAAGAGGAAAGAGGTGTGCAAGATTGAGATGGACTGGATGAATGTGCCTATAACCTTTCCACCCATTCCCGACAATGAGGCTTCGGAAGAGCACTTGATATTCGAAGCTGAAATAGAAGGATATTGGGTAAAAAGGGTGTTTGTGGACGAAGGGGCCACTATGCAGGTCATGTTTGAGCACTGTTTCCTAAATTTGGATCTCTCGATCTGAAGAAGGTTAACACCCGATAACGTGAAGGTCCGGGGCTTCTCGGGGGAAGAAACCACCCCTCTCGGGAAGATAGACCTAGAAATAACCTTTGGAGCAGATAGTCTAACAAGACGGACGGTGATGAACTTCACAGTGATTAGAGCACCATCCCCTTATAACATCATACTGGGAAGAACTGGAATCAGGGAGTTAAGGGCTGTACCCTCTACCGTACACTCATCCATGAAGTTTCCTACCCCCAACAGGGTAGCAACCATGACAACCAAAGCACAAGCCATCTATGAGTGCCGAATCATGGAGGACAGTCAAAAGATAAAGATGATGAAAACAGCAGCTGTGGGAAGAGAGTTAGACGAATGGATTGCCAAGGAAGAATTCAATCAACAGCAACGGGTTTTGCGAGACATGACGGAGCAGATCTACGTCAATCCTGGATACCCAGAACAGTTGATCACCATCGGAAGGTTGTTCACCAAAAAATATCGAATCCAACTCATAGACTTGCTCAGAGACAACGTCGATGTGTTTGCATGGGAACCTTCGGATATGACGGGAGTACCTAGGAGAATCATCAAGCATTCGTTAAACGTGGATATGGAGACCACACCAATTGCCCAAAAAAGAAGGACGCTGGGTGAAGAAAAGAGCCAAGCGGTCAAGAGGGATGTTGAGGAGTTAACAAAAGCAGGTATCATTCGACCGGTACGATACCCGACCTGGATCTCCAATCCGGTCTTGGTTAAGAAGTCGGATGGCAACTGGCGAATGTGCATAGATTTCAAAAACCTCAACTCCGCTTGCCCAAAGGATTATTATCCTTTGCCGGACATAGATGTAAAGATAGGGGTCGTTGTGGGGTACAAGTTCAAATGTTTTCTAGACGCATACAAAGGCTATCATCAAGTGCAAATGGACGAGGCGGATGAAGAAAAGACGGCATTTTATACCAATGAGGGAACATACTGTTATATGAAAATGCCTTTCGGTTTGAAGAATGCAGGAGCGACCTATCAAAGGTTAGTTGACTCGGCCTTCCGTTCGCAAATTGGTACGAATTTGGAAGCATACGTGGATGATTTGATGATCAAAAGTCAGACCGAAGAGGATATGCTTGCGGACATCCAAGAAACCTTCGACAATCTAAAAAGAATTAACATGAAGCTGAACCCGAAGAAATGCTCATTCGGCGTTGAGGAGGGGAAATTCTTGGGTTATATGGTAACATCAGAAGGTATAAGAGCTAACCCCAAGAAGACCAAAGCAATCGCGGAGATGAGGTCTCCAAAGACTTTGAAAGAAATGCAGTCTCTGAGTGGTAAGCTGGCAGCTCTCAACCGTTTTCTATCCCGGTCAGCTGAAAGGTCCATGCCTTTCTTTGAAACACTGAAAAATATCACCAAGGAAAACAAAGATGAGTTCCGGTTGACGGACAAAGCAGAGGAAGCTTTTCAGCAATTAAAGAAAATGATTCTAGACCTTCCGTTACTAACATCCCCACTCAAAGGAGAAATTCTGTACGTCTATCTGGCCGCATCCAAATAGGCAGTCAGCGGTGTACTCTTGGCAGAACGAAATGGGATTCAAATGCCCGTAAGGTATGTGAGTAAAACGCTACATGATGCCGAGAAAAGGTATGCTCCGTTGGAAAAGCTGGTCCTAGGGTTGTTGCACTTATCTCGAAGATTAAGAAGGCATTTTGAGGCTCACGACATTCATGTCATATCGGACCAACCTCTGAAGCAAATACTAAGTAAATCTGAGGCCTCCGGAAGGTTAGCAAAGTACGCAGTGGAACTAGGGACATATGAAATGTCATATGTCTCCAGAAATTCCATCAAGGGCCAAGTATTAGCCGATTTCCTCAATGAAGCCCCGTTAGACCAACAAGAAGCCGCAACAATTTATGAGGTATCCGAAGAAGAGGAGCCGGAACCACAATGGGTGCTGTATACAGATGGAGCGGCTAATAGTAAGGGAGTTGGTGCCGGTCTGGTACTGATTAACCCAGAGGAGGTAGAGTTTACATATGCGTCGAGGTTCATTTCAATTGTTCAAATAATGAGGCTGAGTACGAAGCCCTTCTGGCGGGACTCCGTCTGGCCGAGAAGATGGGACTGAAAGAATTACAAGCCAAGGTAGACTCAAAATTGGTGGCTTGTCAGATCAAAGGGGAGTTTGAAGCAAGTGATGATAGGATGTCCAAATACTTAGCCAAGGTCAAAGAACTTCTTCCCATCTTCACCAAGTTCGATATAGAACACATTCCACGCCACAAGAACCAAAAGGCCGATGTCCTAAGCAAACTCGCTTCGATTGCATTCAACCATCTAACCAAAGAAGTGTTGGTAGAAGCATTAGACGCAAGGTCCATAGATGTTCAAGAAGTCAACGACATAGTTGAGGAAGATGGGGAATGCTGGATGTCTCCTATCAAAAGGTGTTTGGAAGAAGGGATATGGCCGCAGGAGCCAGAGAAGGCCAGGAACCTATGAATGAAAATTCCCATGTATACTCTGGAAAATGGCATATTGTTCAAAAAATCGTACTTATCTCCAATGCTAAGGTGTGTCGGGCCGTTACAATCAAACTACATAATCAGGGAGGTTCATGAAAGGGCATGCGGAATGCACGCTGGAGCAAGGTCTGTTGTGGCAAAGATAATGCGTCAAGGTTATTTTTGGCCGACTATGCACCAAGATGCATGGGACGAGATCTCCAAATGCGACTCATGCAAAATACATGGTCCCATACCGAGGCTTCCGAAGACCAACCTCACTTTGATAACGTCGCCTTGGCCCTTTTACCAATGGGGAATGGACATACTAGGTCCAATCAGTGGAAATGCCGGAAACATCAAATTTGTGATAGTGGCCATTGATTACTTCACCAAATGGATTGAGGCAAAGCCGGTGGCCAAGATAACTGGAAAAGCGGTGCAAAAGTTTGCTTGGGAAAACATAGTTTGTAGATTCGGTCTATCGGGAGTGATAGTGACTGATAATGGCAAGCATTTGATAGATAGATCCTTCGGAAAATGGTGCGAGAAATGGCACATCAAGCAGATGAATACTGCGGTAGCACATCCGCAAGCTAACGGGCTAGTTGAAAGAGCCAACAAGTCATTGATGCACGGTCTGAAGGCAAGGCTAGGGAGAAGGTTAACCAGATGGGTCGATGAGCTACCCCATGTGTTATGGGCCCACCGGACGATGTTCAAAACAAGCAATGGAGAAACTCCTTTCAGTCTCACCTACGGAAGTGAAGCGGTCATTCCTACAGAAATAGGCATCCCTACTGCAAGAACCTTGTTGTTCGATGATGACACAAATGAAGAGGAGCTGCGGCTAAACCTAGATCTGCTACAAGAAAGGAGAGAGGCCGCGGCCATACAAGAAGCCAAATATAAAAAGAAGGTGGAATGATAGGTGTGTAAACACCCATCCTTTTTACCACTTAATTACAATAATAACCGAGCCAAAACGTGTATTAAATGTCTTTTATGTCGGAATTATGCGTGGTTTGTGTTTTTGTTGTGATTTAGGACGAAAAGGTGAAAAGTGGAGAAAACACGGCATTCACGGGCTAATATTGAAGAAAAAGACGAAATATGAAGTCGAGAAGTCAAGAGTGCGAAAAGAACGGAAGTCCAAGACCAATTCTGAAGATTTATCGAAGAAAAAGTCAAAAGACGGAAGTTTACTTAAAGCCGAAGAACTCAAGTCTATTTTATTGAAGAAATGAAAGACGAGTTCAAAGAAATCCCGAGCCAAAAGTCATATAAGTCCAAGATTAAAGAAGATTTAAAGGCTTAAGGACTAATGGTGCAATTAACAAAGAGATTAAGAATGAGGGACTTAAAGATGCAATTAAGAGGAAATGAAGGAGGGGAGGAAGCTTCCTAATCCTCCCCTATATATAGATTAGGCTAGTTAATCGTTTTTCTTTGTTGGCTAAGGTGACAATTAGTCTTCCATCTTTATTTTTCTTACACTTTAATTACTTGTCCATTTAAATACTTGTCTTGCGCTTTTAATACCTTTAATTTTCCAAGTAAGTGTTCTTTAATTTTCTTGTTTTTATCTCTCATTCTACCCTTCTTTCTTGCTTGATCTTTATGTTTACATGTTTATTATCTTGCTTATTTGATTAAAGATTGTGTTTTTATGCTTTTGATTTTTTTAGATAATTGATTCTTATAGTTTATTTGTTTTAATCTTTAAGTTTTTAAATTTTTTATAAAAGTTATTTTTATATAAAAGTTTGTTTTTCGTAAACATTTTCCTTTTCGTGTTTTAAAAGTCCTTAAATTTTAGTTTAGTAGCTTATTTTTATACAGATTGCCTTAGGATTTTCGTCTTGTGCTTATTAGAATTATAGCTTATTTTTTTAGCTTAATTTGTGCTTTTTCCTCCGTATTCCGATCTGGTAAATCGGAAAAGGGTTTCACATTCCGACCATAGCTCTTTGGCTTGGTCGGAAAAGGGTTACAATATTCCGATTGGGGAGTCTAGTGGATTCCGATCAGTGTAAAGTGACAGTTATTCCGATCAGAGCTCGACTATACATTCCGATTGGTTATTCCGACCAATCATTCCGATCAGTGGTAAGTGTGGTATTCCGATTTGTCTAGTGACAATATTCCGATTGGGAGCTGATATTTGGATTTTACTAGGTTCAATTGTTGTTCTCGGTATCTTAACGAATTGATCTAGGTTCTCTATGTGACTCTATTGTTTTTGGTGAAAAAGAATATTTTGATTGATTTTAAAATAAAAATGCGAAACAATTAAAGTAAAAGTGCGTTAATTTAAATCTAAGTCTAATTAAAATAAAGGGCAAATATTTAAAAACGTGACTGAAATTAAAGCGCACTAAAGTAAATGACGTAAATTTAAAACTAACTAAGGCAATCTTAAAAGGCAACTAAAAATTAAACTAAGGCAAGGCTAAAATAAAGCTAAGACAAATAATCTTAAAGTGCAACTAAAATAAAAGGCGGGAGAAATAAAGCTTGAAAATAAAAGACAGAAATTTAAAAAGAAAGACTAAAAAGAACTGAAAGAAACCTTGATTCGGAAGTTCAAAACTTCCGAATGAACTGGCTTGACTCGGAACTTTCAACTTCCGAATGAACACAATTGAGTCGGAACTCCTTGATTCGGAAGACTTCCGGATGAAGCCTTCTTGATCCTGAACTTTGAAGTTCCGAATGAAACAACTCCTTCCCTTGAGTCGGAAGTTTTCCTGGAAAGATCAGACACAGAAACAAACTCCCCGAAGAACAAGGGATAACAGAAACAAGAATATAACACAGATTTAACCAAAATCAAGCAAACGATTAACCTAAACTAATAACAAATCAATAGTTAAACATAAACAAACAATCCAAATCAATAAAACAAACAAATTTAACCACAATAATCAAAAACCCACTTGATCAAAATAAAAACAAGAACATGAACACAAACATAAACATAAAAATCACAAATCAAGAAAGGTAGATAGGAGATTAACAAGATAAAATAAAGATTGACAAGAATTAAGTGGAAACTTACTTGAAATTAAATGAATTTAAGGTGCAAGACAAGGTATTTAAATTTGACAAGTATTTAAATGACATGAATTAAAGGTGCAAGGTAAGTAAATGGTGGAAGACTAATTGTCACACTTAGCCAACAAAGAAAAATAATAATCATCCTAATCTATATATAGGGGAGGATTAGGAAGCTTCCTCCCATCCTTCCTTTTCTCTTAATTACAAGTTTAAGTCCTTCCTTCTTTAATCTTCATTAATTGCATGCTTAGTCCTTTTCTTCTAATCTTCTTTAAACTTGGACTTAAATGACTTTTGGCTCGGGATTTCTTTTGAACTCGTCTTTAAATTCTTTAATAAATTAGACTTGAGTTTCTCGGCTTTTGATAAACTTCCGTCTTTTGACTTTTTCTTCGATAAATCTTCAGAATTGGTCTTGGACTTCCGTTCTTTTTGCACTCTTGACTTCTTGACTTCGTCTTTCATCTTTTTCTTCAATAAAAGCCCGTAAATACCGTGTTTTCTCCACTTTTCACAATTTCGTCCTAAATCACAACAAAAACACAAACCACGCATAATTCCGACATAAAAGACATAAAATACACGTTTTGGCTCGGTTATTATTGTAATTAAGTGGTAGAAAAGATGTGTGTTTACACACATATCAGGAGCCCTCTCCACATTCCGATCTGGATGCTTGTAACATTCTGACCAGGTAGGTGACATTCCGATTGGGATTCCGATCATTATTCCGATCGGGAGTAAGTGCATTATTTCGATTGTGGTCCGATCGGAATATATTCCGATCTGGGTTATTTTTCATATTTTGTCTTGTTTAATTTTTACATTCTCATTTTAATACTTTGTCATTTTTAATTCTCGTCACGCTTTTAGTCATTTAATTATTTTACTTTTCAAAGCTTTTAATATTGCACCGTCTAATTTTAATTAGAATTAGATTTACCTTAACGCCATTTTATTTCAACGCCATTTTACTTTTAAGTCATTTATTTTAATTGTTTCGCACTTTTTAATTATACTACAACGACAACTATTTGTTTCACCAAAGACGACTGAGTCGCACATAGAACCTAGATCAATTCGAAGAGATTGGTTCAACGATATTTTTAACCTGAGTAAAATCAAGTTATCAAATGGCGCCGTTGCCGGCTCTTTTCGTAAAGATTAACGGTTTTCTGTGAGAGACGCGTTGCTTTTTGGGATCCGTTCACTTGTGAGCGTTATTTTTCTTGCATTAAAAATTGATAAAAATCCATAAAAATTAAAAATTTTAAAAATCCAAAAAGATTTTATCTTTATTGTGTATATATATTGTCTTTGTGTTTGGTTTCTTTTTCTTTTGTATTTTCAGGTGTATGCGTACTAGATCTTCTAATTATCAAGAGCCCGAGACTCAAGAAGATTTAAGTATGTCAGGTGTTAACAATAATAATCATCCACCGCACCTCAACAATAACAACAATGTTCTTCCACAGCCCGATCTTCGGACCATGGAGGAGCTTTGTCAACCTATCATGTTTGGACGAGGAGGACCGATTGCGCCGATGCAAATCACGGCTCCGGAGTTTTCGTTGAAGCACCACATGATTCAGCAAGTGCAAACAAACCCATTCCGTGGATTGCCTGATGATGATGCCAACAAACACCTCGACAAGTTCATTACAATCACCCAAAGCATGAAGTTGCCTGGTGCCACAATGGATGTTCTTCGCCTACAACTCTTCCCACATACTTTATCACATCATGCCGAGAAATGGTTTGATCGTCTCCCGAAGAATTCTATTCATACTTGGGATGACATGACTCAACGCTTTTTGTCGCGCTACTTTCCACCATCCATGGTCACGAGCCTTCGCAATCAAATCAGCGGTTTCATGCAAGACCCTGATGAATCTCTTTTTGATGCTTGGGAGCGATATAATGTCTTGATTGATCGTTGTCCAAACCACAACATGCTCCCTGTGACCTTAATAGATACTTTCTACAACGGTTTGACTTTTCGAGATCGTGATATGATTAATACAGCCGCCGGTGGCACATTCATGAAAAGGAGACCCGAGGAGTGTAGAGAGCTAATTGAGAACATGACTACTCACCACAAAAACTGGGATTCCTTTGCTTCTTCAAGGAACAACCCGAGAGTCAATGTTTCTTCTACTTCAGCAAACCCTGAGATGATCAAACTCACCCGCATGATGACTGAAATGAGCAAAAGTAACACGCTTCTCGCTTCAAACCAACAACAACAACAAGTTAAAGCGGTTGTTAATCCTTGTGAAACATGCGGCGGTCCTCACTCATACACCAATTGTCCTTCGACACAAGGAAATCCGGAAAATGTGTATGCAGCTTATGGTAATTATTCACCGGAAAATTACCAAGCTCGACCTCAAGGAGATAGAAATTTGCTGAGTTACCGGTCTAACAATTACCTTTCACCCGGTTTTTCTCCTCAAAACCAAAACCCCGCCAACAACTACAATAGAAGCAACCAAATCCCACAAAGAGCTTCTAATCCTTATCACCCACCCGCCCAACAAACCCCACCCATTAACCCCGATGTTGAATCCATCATGAGAACCCAAGGTGAGCAAATCAAGAATCTGCAGAGCCAAATTATCAATCTGAAAGGAGATATCACAAAGCAAGGAAATGAGATTAGATCCGAGCTTCGAGATAATATTCAATCCTCCTTCAGCAATCAAACCAATGATTTGAAGAATATGCTTGCTAGTTTCTTGCCCGCCGCTCAACCTTCTTCTTCGAGTTCTCTACCTTCAAACACCGTCACCAATCCGCGAGCAAATGTGAGTGCTATTACTACTCGTAGTGGAATTACCATTGTCGATCCACCGATCCCACCCCCATCATCTACACCTCCTCCACCACCATTTATCCCTACTCCTCCTACACCTAGTATTAGTGCACCATTACCGTCTCCGCCTCGCCATGACGATGTCTCTAGGAAGGACCCTTCAACATCTCAACCTTTACCTACTACACCTGCACCTTCACCACCCAAACCCAATATCCCTTATCCCTCTCGTTTAGGCAAGACCAAAATGCTAACCAAGGATGACTCTGAAGTGACACGCTATGTGAAGATGATCTCTCAGATGAACTTCAACATTAGCTTTCTTGAAGCACTTGTCCATATGCCGAAATTTGTCAAAGCATTTAAGGAATTGCTTAACAAGAAGGAGAAGCTGATTGAACTCGCCAACACACGCTTAAATGAAAACTGCTCTGCAGTTATTCTTAAAGAACTTCCGGAAAAGCTTGGAGATCCCAGTCGTTTTGTGTTGCCTTGCGTGTTCAACAAAACTGAAGAATTTACTGCCCTTGCTGATCTCGGGGCTAGTATTAATCTTATGCCTTTGAGTGTTTGGAAAACACTATCATTTCCCGACCTCACTCCAACAAAGATGACTCTCGAACTTGCAAATCGCACTCTCGCTTACCCCGTTGGTATTGCCGAAGACGTGTTCATCAAAGTTGGCACATTTACTTTCCCGGTCAATTTTGTCGTTGTTGATTATGAAATGGACCCTCGTATTCCTTTAATACTTGGTCGACCATTCTTGAGAACCGGACGAGCTTTAGTGGATGTGGCCGAAGGTGAGTTAATCTTAAGAGTCGGGGATGATGCACAAGTTTTCCAAATGGGAAAGCTTACTAGTACAACCTTTGGAGGTCGAGAATCAGTGAATATGATTAATGTGCATGATGACTTTGTTGTCTACAACAATCCTCTATTCGACTCTTCCATTGATAATCCACTTTTTCATGATGATGTGGATGATTCTCGCTCCAATTTAGAACCTTCTCCCATTTATGATTCTCCACTGGTCTTTGATGCTTATGATGATGATTCTAGCTCAGACTCGGATGATTATGATGACCTTACTTCTGAATATCCCGACCTGCCCACATATGATGATTTTGATGAGGCTGATACTCTTTCGAGCGATTCTTCACATGATGAAGATCCTCCGCCATCACTCGATCCTACTTTGGACGATTACTCATTTGAGGAAGATTTCTCTATGTTTCTCAACACTTACTTCCCTCATGAGAGTGATGCACCTCCTTTGGACTTTGAAGATTTTCGTCTTGATCCTACTTTGGATTTGAAGAACATTCTTTCAAAGGAGAAGAAACCGGTCGACACCAATATCCGCAGCACGTATGAGTTAACACCTCTTTGTCCCCCTTCTGAGGACGAGGTTGTGCTTCTTCGCGGATCTTCTTCACACTCTACTGAGCCTGAGTGCTATTTTCCCTTAAAGGAAAAGGTGTTCGACCCCGGTATTGAAATTCTGCAGCTATCTCAGTATCCACCAGATGAAATAAAAGGAAATATCTTTGGAACTTATGGAAATCTGCTTGCACCACTTCACCCTTGCTTCCACCGTGCTCCATCGCTGCTTAAGGGAACCTTGCCTACTCTTCTTTGGCTTGCCTTGTTCGCCTTAAGCCTCTGCTATTTGATGGACGAAAACTATGTCTTTGATCCTGGTGGATATGTTTTATGCTTCTTCCTATGATGATGAAGGTCGAGTCAGGCTCACGACTCGGTAATCAAAAATCAAGCGCTTCTTGGGAGGCAACCCATGCATCTATCTTTTCGCTTTCTTTATCATAAGTGTAGGGGGACCCTTTGGTTTGCTATTTCCTCTCCTTTCTTCTTATTATCAGGGATTCGAGCTTCAATGATCTACTCTTGATGATTCTTGACGACCCGTGACTCCTTGTTCCCTTCTTCCCGGTTCTATCTTTAACTCTTTTCGATTCACTATTTTTTATTTTCTCAATATTAAAATAGGAATCTCTTTAGTTGTCTCTTCCTTAGCGAGATTTAAACAACGTGCACAATGTCCTAAGTGTAGGGGAGTTTACTTCCACATGCTTAAACATTGAGGACAATGTTTATCTTAAGTGTAGGGGGGACTTCTATCGAAGTTAAATGGCCTTTTCCTTGTATTTGTCCTCATTTTAACCGGAAAATTTGATTTATCGACATTTTTCAAAATTTTTGATCTATTTTGGCCTATTAGTTTTTCCTTTTGTATAGTTATTTTTCCTTCTTTGCTTGAATAAATGTTTAATAAAGTGGTTTTAATTTTCAAACGTTGCGAATCTTTTGACTCAACCCGAGTTTACTTATCTAAGTTGCTCTAGCTAGTATCCTTAACGTGTTTAAGTCAAGTTTTGCTAGGCTTTTATATAGGGAGCTATAAAACGCGAAAGTCTTAACTTTTACGGGTTAAGAACAAGAACTTTTCGCAAGTTCCTATAATTGATCCTAGAGAGTCGTTTATCAAGGGAACTTTAAAACGCGATTTCTAAACTTGAAAAAGTCTAAGAGTTTGCAAGATCCTATAGGCGACTCGAAAACCCAAAACTTTGATTTAATAGGCTAAGCATCCACGAGTCTCATTCCTTGAGATTTTAAACTGTGGAGAACGAGAGATGATACAGCCAATTATAAGTTTGGTATTCTTTCGTGAATTTAAGTGAGTTAATTATGAGCCTATTCTCCCATCGCCTGCTAATAAATTTATCTGCAATAAATAAGGTTGTACGATTTGAAAAGTTACTTAGCTTCTAGCCCAAGATCGTTTAAAAGTTGCTGGTATGGATCAGAGTTCATAGCTTATTGTAGAGTTTTTGTATACCCTTTTAGGAAAAAGAGCAACAAAGTAGTGGTAAGCGTTAAGTGTCGGTTTAGGAAAACCGAGCACTAATGACCCTTAAGAAAGTTCAAGTTCGTTTCCCAAGGAGGCACGTGTGTTGTGTGATGAATTGATTAATGATGATTTTATTGTTATGAGAAGAAAAGAAAATAAGAAATAAGAAAGAAAAATGGTTACGAAGACGAATCGAGCTAAGACGAAAAGGCGTTCACGTAAAACCGTAGAAAACTACAAAATTAAAAAATTTTAAACCTAAAAATTAATTAAAAGCTAAAAGTAGTATAAAATAATATAAATAAGAATAAAAATCCAATAAAAATATTTTAAAACCTTTTATTAATTAAATATTCAATTTTAAATGCTAAATAAAGCCCTAAAATTAAATATAATTAATCAAAATGTCCAAAATATTATTTTATTGAACAAATAACTTACTTATATTATCTAAAGACTAAAAAGTATTTTTCTTAATTTTAAAAACTATTTATCTATTTTTAAATTGATAGGTGTGAAAACACCCATCTTTTTACCACTTAATTACAATAATAACCAAGCCAAAACGTGTATTTTATGTCGTAAATATCGGAATTATGCGTGGTTTGTGTTTTTATTGTGATTTAGGACGAAAAGGTGAAAAGTGGAGAAAACACGGGCATTCACAGGCTTTTATCGAAGGAAAAGACGAAAGATGAAGTCGAAAGATCAAGAGTGGAAAAAGAACGGAAGTCCAAGACCAATTCTGAAGATTTATCGAAGAAAAAGTCAAAGACGGAAGTTTACTAAAAAGCCGAAGAACTCGAGTCTAATAAATAAATAAATTATAAGACGAGTTTAATTAATCCCGAGACAAAGTCGATAAAGTCGAAGAACTTAAAAGACGAGAAGACGTGAAGAAAGAAAGAAAGAGGAGGCAACACATGCACCTCCCCATTTCCTATAAATACCCTCCTAAACTCATTTAGGAGGGTTGGTTAGTTTTTAGTTTAGCTTAGTTTTCTTTCATCTTTGTAGGTGATTCTAGAGAGAGAAAGTGACAGTTTCTCTCACTAGAATCCCAATCTTTCATCTTCCTTTCTTGTTTTTGATCAAGTCTTTACCTTTGTTAATTTAATTCTTGTTTTAATCTTATTCTTATTCTACCTTTCTTAGCTTTTTATTTGTGCTTAATCCGAAATTTCTTTACACGATTTGTTTAAGCTTCACGTTTGATTTATTAAAAAGTTTATCTTTTTGTTAATCTTTAAGTTTTCATACGAATCAAGCTTTGAGCTTGACATGCTTATTGGCTTAATTTGTGTCTAGCTTATTTGTTTTGAGTTTTCTTAAAAGTTTTTATATTTTAAAGTTTGCTTATTTTGTGTTTGCTTATTTTGTGTTTTTATAAAGTTTATGAATTTCATCTTTTAAAAGCTTTCAAATTTATGTTTATCAAGTTGTTTAAGTTTCGGTGTAGTAGCTTATTGGCCGTGCTTATTCATTTTCAAGCTTAAATTCATTTTCGGATTATTGCTTGTGCTCATCGCAATCTTTGGTTTCCACTTTCCGAC
Source organism: Glebionis coronaria (assembly GCA_025667525.1). Lineage (NCBI taxonomy): Eukaryota > Viridiplantae > Streptophyta > Magnoliopsida > Asterales > Asteraceae > Glebionis > Glebionis coronaria. The sequence goes on from CM046875.1 coordinate 229,858,569, forward strand.
GGGCGGCTTTTGTTCCATCGCAATAACCATTCTTGGTTCCACTTTGCGATGGCTTGTGTTTCATCCCCCTTATTCCGATCGGGATTGCGATCGCTCATTGCGATCGATCATTGCGATCGCATATTCCGACGGAGTTTAAGGTATATTGCGACAAAGTGCTGCCCAAATTTTGACAGCCACATTCGGATAGATTTTGGTGCTTTAGTTATTCCGACAGTTTTTATTTTTTTAGACATTCCGATAGAATTTTTGTTTAATATTCCGACAGTTTTTGTTCAATATTACGATAGCTTTTTCTTTAACAAATAAACATTCCGATACATATTAAAAAATTATTCCGACACAATAATGAAAAATATTCCGATGGAAATGAATACACATTCCGATGGAAACTTCTTTACAACATTGCGATAGATTTAACAAAAGGTCCTACATGCCTGGCTGCTTAGCCATTTTGGCGCCAAAAATGAGCAGCTAGCCTGCCTGCTTGCTTGTTTATTAGTATTGTTCCGTAATTGTCTAGTTTTATCTGAAAGTTGTTCCGATTTTATTTCTGAAAGTTACGTATTTTTAGTTGAATTTTTCGTCTAATTTTAAAATTAATATTTCTTCGTAAAGTTCAAGTTTTATCTTTTATTTAGTACCCGCTTTAGGTTTTGCCTCGTTTAGTTTTAAAGTACCATTTTAGTATTATTCTCTCCTTTTTCATTTATTAAACTTTATTTTCGAGTCGATAGTTAATTTTTTCGTTTAGTTTTATTTTTATTAATTGTGTCGCTTTAAATTCACGTTTTATTATTTATATTGTTTTGTTTTTATTAATTAATCGCTTTTAGTTTATTGTTTTTATTTTGTGCATTTACCTTTTAAGTAGAATAGATAACCAAACCATTTTATTTTCCACCAAGAACAACTGAGTCGCACATTGAACCGAAAATCAATTCGATTAGACACCGAGAAAACGAACTCTTTTAACTAGTAAAATCTTTACATTAAAATGGCGCCGCTGCCGGCTCTTTTCGTGAGGATTAACGGTTTTTTGTGAGAGACGCGTTGGCTTTTGGGATCCGTTCACTCGTGAACGTTATTTTTCGTGTCAAAAAATTTTCAAAAATCCAAAAACATTTGAAAAATCATAAAAAGCATTTCTTTTTCAAAGTTTTGCACCAAAAATATTCTTCTTGCTTATCTATCTTTCTTTATGGATTTTTATGTCCATTGCGTCCGGTGTGGGAAACAATTATCTGGGAACAACTCTTGTCAATGGTGTACATGTGAGCGGTGCGGAAACGATATCGACAACACACAATTCGGATTTTGTCTCTTGTGCAACTCGACTAATTCATTCTTTTTGAACCCACCTCCTGTTCCCCCGTGCATCTATTGTGGAAGCGATTCTCATTGGCATGTTTCGTGCCCGGTTCGATACTCGTATGGTCACGGGCAAGAACCGGGGTACAATTATGACAATGATAATAGCTATCCACAAGACGCACCTGATTTTTCTCCATAGCCGGTTTGCAACAACTGTGGGGGTCCTCACGATACTTATTATTGTCAACCAATAAATTATTATGAGCAAAATCCGTGTCCTCAGTTTTCTTCACCAATGGATTATTATGAACCAAACCCGGTTTCTAATTCTTCCCAACCGATGAACTACTATGAGCCACAACCATGCTATAATTCAGGTTTTCAACACTTTGAGCCCCCACATCACACCCTAAATCATCAATACTCTCAGCAAATTAATCTTGACCCACAACGCACTACTTTGGATGACGAACTACACTCCATCATTCTGCAACTTCAAGAAGCCGTTGTTCTTACAAAAGAAGCATGGGCGGAGGAAAAGCCTGCAACAAGAGCAAGTATCTAATCTTAGTGATTATACCCCTCCGCTTGTGCGTCAATACTATTATGATGATGATGACGATGATGTTGTATGCACTTTCAACACATCTTCTGAAGTTACTGCTCCTACTGTCGATGTTCCTACTGCATCTAAGGATCTAGATTCGTTGAATGAGCTTAGTGATGTTGGTCTCGACAAAGTATTGGATGATGAGGCTTGTGACTTACCTGCTATGGAGCCTGAGGACGACGTTGCTCTTACGGAAGAGGTCGATCCTAGTGATGACGATTCTTCTCTCTCCTATGAGAATTTCACTTTTGAAATTTCTCAATCTCCACCAGGAGATGCAGACGATGACGATTTATTCTCTCCGGTTTACGAGAAGTTCACCGATGAACATGATCTTGTGGATAAGGTGGAAGACGTGTTTCTTCGCGATAGATTATGGAAAGTTCATCTTCTTATTGCTCAAATCGAAGAGTTGACTTCCCCTTCTCTTTCCAAGTCTTTACCTCCATCTATTCCTCCCGTTGAAGATAATGACCCATTGCTGGAAGAAATCGATATCCACTTCATCCCTCCAGGTATTGATGATTATGACACGGAGGGGGACATTATTTTTGATAATTTGCTGCAAGAAAGTATTGACCCAAGTCCCCCTCCCGAGCACCTTTCATCCTCCCCTTTAGCCACTATCACGGAGGATGAGTGCTTTGACCCAGGAGGTGACATTGATTATGCTATGATTGATAACAATACGGCTTTGCCGCTTGCTCAGCATCTATTGTCTTTAGGGGAGGACAATGTGCTTACTTTACCCACCCCACCTCCCGTGGATCTTGAATTCACATACTTTTCGTATGTTGAAAGGACCTTTCTCCCATTCAAGACTTATCCCCCGCCTCTCCTTTGTTGATGTCAACCAGGAATGAGGACAAGGTCTTTGATCCTGGTATTACATTCGAGGCTTCCCCATGGACCATTTAATTTGGGGACGAGTCAGGCTCGTGACTCGGTTAAAAAAAACAAGCGCTTTTTGGGAGGCAACCCACTTATCTATGTTTATCTGTTTTCACCATAAGTGTAGGGGGAGCCCCGTGGTGTTTCTTGCTTTCTTTCTTATCATGTGCAGGGATTAGAGCTTCAAAGACACACTCTTGATGACTTTTGAAGAACCGTGACTCCGTATTCCCTTCTTCCCGGTTCTATCCTAAACTCTTTTCGATTCACTATTTTATATTTCTCAATATTAAAATAGGAATCTCTTTAGTTGTCTCTTCCTTAGCAAGATTTAAACAAAGTGCACAATGTCCTAAGTGTAGGGGAGTTTACTCCCACATGCTTAAACATTGAGGACAATGTTTATATTAAGTGTAGGGGGGACTTCTATCGAAGTTAAGTGGCCTTTTCCTTGTATTTGTCCTCATTTTAACCGAAAAATCGATTTTTCGACATTTTTCAAAATTTTTAACCTATTTTGGCCTAGTTGTAGTCTCCTTTATTTTTGTTATTTTCTAGCATTTTAATAAATTGGTTTTAGCAAGTTTAGATATCTTAGATATATTAGGCCCGTTGTGAATATTTTGACTCAACCCGAGTTTACTTATCCAAGTTCACTCTAGCTAGTATCCTTAACCATGTAGACCTTAATTGGTTTATTGGGCTAAGCATCCACGAGTCTCATTCCTTGAGATTTTAAATTGTGGAGGACGAGAAATGATAGAGTTGGTTACAAGTTTGGTATTCTCTCATTAACTTATGTGAGTCAATTATGATCTTTTTCTCCCATCACTTGTTAATAATTATCTGCAATAAGTAAGGTCGTACGATTTGAAAAGTTACTTAGCTTCTAGCCCAAGATCGTTTAAAAGTTGCTCGGTAATGATAAGAGTTCATAGCCAAGGCATAACTTATGAAGCGGGGCGCGAAGATTGGCGAGTCCCAAAAGGCCCTAACAAGGCATGAGGATTCAATTTTATTGCTGAAGATCCAAAGTGATGTGAAAAGCATTATTCCCAAAATCAATATGAAGGATCAAGACTCACGACGAAAAGCAATCAACTCCCATAAAGATCATGGAGAAGTCTATCCGAAAAGACCCTAACAAGGTATGAGGATAAATAGATCCAAGTCCGAAAAGGAGGCGGATCGTTGTATCTCAAAATCCCAATTAGAGATTGAAGAAATAATCATGAAGTCGTGGTCAACAAAGTTAGAGTACCCCTCAAAAGTCTCCAAGTGAAGAAACTCTATTAACGATGAGAAGACCATTATCTCAAGAACGTCTCTCAAGATATGAAGTATGAAGTACATGCCAAATATCGGCCCGAGAAAGGTCTCAAATCGCGAACCAAGTTATGCCAAGATATGAACTTTTTGATATCCCGAGAAGCAGTTTTAAGAGATTTTGTCCTTTAGCTAACTATTGATCAAATCGTCCTACTTTGCTTTCAGCCTAAATAAATAATCGAAATAAGTCAACAATGCATCCTCGTGATCATTCAAGACAAAAATAAAATATAAGAGATACTCGTAGGAATAAGGGATTTTAAGTGATTAATCGAACCACATGAGTAAATGTTTGTTATGCTAACTTGTACTAACAATGATCTTGTTTTTAAGCTTGGCATGGGGAACGTGAAACTTGAGGGTGATGAACATTCATGACAACAAGCCCTAATGTAAGTCTTAGATTTCTTTACAAGTTTCTTCCTTGTTGCATCTTGTTATTTTCTATCTTTTTGATTTTCCTTAGTTGTTTAATAAAGGCCAAGGTAGGTTGATTATGATGGAAAATGTAAAACGTGCTTTGTAACTAATGCATTGCATGAGGACATTGCAATGGTTAAGTGTAGGGGATTTGATAGGTGTGAAAACACCCATCTTTTTACCACTTAATTACAATAATAACCAAGCCAAAACGTGTATTTTATGTCGTAAATGTCGGAATTATGCGTGGTTTGTGTTTTTATTGTGATTTAGGACGAAAAGGTGAAAAGTGGAGAAAACACGGGCATTCACAGGCTTTTATCGAAGGAAAAGACGAAAGATGAAGTCGAAAGATCAAGAGTGGAAAAAGAACGGAAGTCCAAGACCAATTCTGAAGATTTATCGAAGAAAAAGTCAAAGACGGAAGTTTACTAAAAAGCCGAAGAACTCGAGTCTAATAAATAAATAAATTATAAGACGAGTTTAATTAATCCCGAGACAAAGTCGATAAAGTCGAAGAACTTAAAAGACGAGAAGACGTGAAGAAAGAAAGAAAGAGGAGGCAACACATGCACCTCCCCATTTCCTATAAATACCCTCCTAAACTCATTTAGGAGGGTTGGTTAGTTTTTAGTTTAGCTTAGTTTTCTTTCATCTTTGTAGGTGATTCTAGAGAGAGAAAGTGACAGTTTCTCTCACTAGAATCCCAAGCTTTCATCTTCCTTTCTTGTTTTTGATCAAGTCTTTACCTTTGTTAATTTAATTCTTGTTTTAATCTTATTCTTATTCTACCTTTCTTAGCTTTTTATTTGTGCTTAATCCGAAATTTCTTTACACGATTTGTTTAAGCTTCACGTTTGATTTATTAAAAAGTTTATCTTTTTGTTAATCTTTAAGTTTTCATACGAATCAAGCTTTGAGCTTGACATGCTTATTGGCTTAATTTGTGTCTAGCTTATTTGTTTTGAGTTTTCTTAAAAGTTTTTATATTTTAAAGTTTGCTTATTTTGTGTTTGCTTATTTTGTGTTTTTATAAAGTTTATGAATTTCATCTTTTAAAAGCTTTCAAATTTATGTTTATCAAGTTGTTTAAGTTTCGGTGTAGTAGCTTATTGGCCGTGCTTATTGATTTTCAAGCTTAACTTCATTTTCGGATTATTGCTTGTGCTCATCGCAATCTTTGGTTTCCACTTTCCGACGGGCGGCTTTTGTTCCATCGCAATAACCATTCTTGGTTCCACTTTGCGATGGCTTGTGTTTCATCCCCCTTATTCCGATCGGGATTGCGATCGCTCATTGCGATCGCATATTCCGACGGAGTTTAAGGTATATTGCGACAAAGTGCTGCCCAAATTTTGACAGCCACATTCGGATAGATTTTGGTGCTTTAGTTATTCTGACAGTTTTTATTTTTTTAGACATTCCGATAGAATTTTTGTTTAATATTCTGATAGTTTTTGTTCAATATTACGATAGCTTTTTCTTTAAAAAATAAACATTCCGATACATATTAAAAAAGTATTCCGACACAATAATGAAAAATATTCCGATGGAAATGAATACACATTCCGATGGAAACTTCTTTACAACATTGCGATAGATTTAACAAAAGGTCCTACATGCCTGGCTGCTTAGCCATTTTGGCGCCAAAAATGAGCAGCTAGGCTGGCTGCTTCCAGCAGCTAGCCTGCCTGCTTGTTTGTTTATTAGTATTGTTCCGTAATTGTCCAGTTTTATCTGAAAGTTGTTCCGATTTTATTTCTGAAAGTTACGTATTTTTAGTTGAATTTTTCGTCTAATTTTAAAATTAATATTTCTTCGTAAAGTTCAAGTTTTATCTTTTATTTAGTACCCGCTTTAGGTTTTGCCTCGTTTAGTTTTAAAGTACCATTTTAGTTTTATTCTCTCCTTTTTCATTTATTAAACTTTATTTTCGAGTCGATAGTTAATTTCTTCGTTTAGTTTTATTTTTATTAATTGTGTCGCTTTAAATTCACGTTTTATTATTTATATTGTTTTGTTTTTATTAATTAATCGCTTTTAGTTTATTGTTTTTATTTTGTGCATTTACCTTTTAAGTAGAATAGATAACCAAACCATTTCATTTTCCACCAAGAACAACTGAGTCGCACATTGAACCGGAAATCAATTCGATTAGACACCGAGAAAATGAACTCTTTTAACTAGTAAAATCTTTACATTATAAATCACTAAAAACTATTTTAAAACTAAATTAATTATAAAAAATAATAAAATAATACCAAAAATAATTTGACACTTTTAAAAATCCTAAATTACTCTAATAAACAGTAGAAAATTGAAAAAGTTTGAAAAATAATAAATTTACCACTAAAAGACAAAAGCAGTTTAATATTAAACCCTAATTAAACTAAATTAATTATAAAAAATAATTAAAAGATGAACAGTAAAAACTTTTTATACCAAAAATCTTAAAATAATATTCTAAGTCTAGGAAAAATGTTTAAACTGAAAAATAAGTATTTTTGGCACTAAATGCCAAAAACAGAAACATTAAAAGTTAATTAAAAATGCTATTTAATCTAATAAATACTAAATGAACAGTAATAAAAATTCTAGTTAATCAGAAAAATCAAAAATAAAATAAGAAAAATAAAGAAACAAATTTCAAGTCCTAATTCTAATTTTTACCCACTAAAGACAAAAATTCTAGAAAACTGATAGTGACATGTGATTGGTTTTGTCTGCTAGCTTAGCAGTGGTAACAATGGTGCTACCAGTGGGAAGTTCGTTCCCACTGCTAGTTATAAATTTTGGTCAGGAGACCTTAGAGCTTAGGAAAGCCCTAATGCTTGGTTTTCTTTGGACCACAAGGCACCCCCACACCAATTAGGTTGTGGGGAGTCTGAGTAAACACAAAAAACAACCAATCACTTAGCAAAATTTCACACAAATGGCCCCACAAGTTACTGATGAATGCTAACAGTTTACTGATGAATGGTAACTATGGTTTACTTGCACAAAAACGAATTTCAATGGCCAATAACTTGCATACAAATCAATAACATGGCATAAGAATAGTACACAATCCTACTTAAACCTATTATCTAACAACTTGCAAGATCTTGTGAGCAAATTCCACAAAAATCAGTCAAAACAAGCACTTTCTAATTTTACTTGCACAGGTCTGGGAATGTTTAGCTGATTCAAAGTGCACAAAAGTGAGATTCAAGGCCTCAAATATTGCATACAAGTGTACCAACTGACATAAAAGCAATAGCAATACCTAGGATGACCTATCTCCTAATTATGAACAAGCTTGATGATCAAATTTCCACAAAATTTAGGCAGGAAAGGTATTTTGCTGATTTTATGCTATATGGCCAATATTTTAACATGCAAACTGCTTAAAACTCTTCCAAATTGAAAAACTAAACTAACATTCAACCTAACAACTCCTAGTGAGTGAATAAGACAGGATTACAAGCAAAATCTAAACCATGTAAACCATGTTAAACCTTGATCCAAACACCCTTTTAAACACTAAAAATCAACTTTTTCAAAGCAAATCTAAACAAGATCAAGCCAAATTGACTCCAATCAATCTAAACATGCATAATAACCTTAACAAGCAATACCCAATCAGTTTAACAACACATAACCAGTTTTCATGCAAAATCACATAAAACTGAAACTTTTGAAAACTAAAAAGGGAAAGAAGGATTTTACCTTAAGGGACCTACATCCAGGTCCCTTAGTGACTGCTATGTCACCTCCAATCAGGCTGGGGCCTGAGCAGATCCTCTTGGACAACAAGCTCTTAAAACCTGCTAAGAATCAATAAACAAACACAATAACAATACTTATCTGATTTTTTAAAATCTTTTAAACCTTTTTCAAAACCTTCTCAAAAACTTTTCCTTTCAAAAACACTTACATCAAACAGACTTACAAACCTGCAAACCAAATCTTGAAACAAGGTTTTACCAAAAATCACAATATTTCAGAAACTTTTTCTGAAAACTTCAAACACAAAATGTTTGAGTAAAATTTTAAATGGAACTCAGATTCTAGTTCAATACCACACCAACTTTTATAAAACAAATGGAATTACAATTTTTTAATAAAAATACCAACTTTATTTAAATAAAAAGGGATTACAAAGTTTGAAACTAGAAACTGGAACAAAGGATACTTGTGACATGCCACAAGTATATATAATGCCTAAAAGACTATTCTAGAATCAGGAATAAAATATTATAATGGCAAAACCCTAATACTAGAAAATCTGAATTTGCTCTTGGTCTTTTGACTGAATTCTTGGTCAATATGATCATGTAAAGTAGCCAGCTGTTGTTTGTTGATCTTGGACGTCAAAATGTGCTTGGGGACCAAGGACTACCATCCATTCGTTCATTTGGTCGGGTATTGGGGTTTGGGGGAAAGTGATGGGTGCAGGGGAGGTACGGGGTGGGCCATAGGAGTCACATGACAATGTTTTTATGAGTGGGATGGGTTTAGGAGGGGTGTAATCAAGGTTCTGGAAACAATTAACAGAAACCCCCTTGTTTTGGATGATTAGGGTTTTTAGGGTTTATGGGATTAGGATAGTAGCAGGCAAGGTTTTGATTGGTTAAGGGTGGTTAATTTTTTAAAACTTGTGTTTACCACCAAAAAAAAATCAGAATAAATTAATCTGATATTTAAAAATGTGGGTGGAATGTTGACGTGGGAGGGGGAGTGAGGTGGAGGGAAGGTATTGGTGGAGTGGGGTGACGTGTGGGGATGATTGGCTGGGAAGAGTTTGGTTGTCTGGCAGTTTAGGTCTCCAAGGTTTCATAATCCCTTCACTTTGCATTAAATGGCAACAATCTTCTTTTCCTTTGTATTTAAGTTTGGCAGGTTGTCACTTTTGGCACAATTAAGTTTTCAAACTTAAAACAAGGACTTCAAATGTAATTTCTTCTATTTCCAAGGGCTAAACTTGTACAATCTTCATTCCTCAAGGACAATTCTTGCATAACTTGATTTCTTCAAGGTCTTAACTTGCCAAGTCTAAAAATGAGGGACTAAAGTTACCAATCTTCAAAACTTCAAGGGCATTTTTGTAAATTCCATATTTGGGTCCGGTTCATTGTGCGGCTTCGTTTCCCGTGTTCGTTTTTGAATGATTCTTGTGATCTTTTTGTCATTTCCTCAATATCCGTACCTAAAATACACAAAAAACAAACACGAGCATATATTTGGCAATTTTAATGATATTTAATGCATTTTAAGCCCGATTTGGACGATGAGACTATGTATAAAAGCAGTCTCATCACTCCCCCATACTAAACCATTGCCGTGCCCTCACGCAATGCTAGAATAAAGTATCATAGCACCTCCAAAATTCATTTTTATTCACTTTATTGAATGATAAACTAGCTACACTACTACTATTATTACTACTTGCGTTTTAGACATAATGTATGATTTTCATCGCAAAATGGGACGTTTAGGTTCATAGAATAAGAACACGTGAATGCTTCGTTAGAAATAATTTCATCGTCCTCGATTTTCACCCTAATTCCATGCCAAGCGTGCAACAAGATCATTGTCATTATAAGTTAGTAATGCTAACACTACTCATATGCCATAATCACATACTTATCCTCCCATTATTCCTAAGTTGTATCTCTTATATTTTATTATGTCTTGAATGTTTCACGAGGATACATTGTTTGACTTATGCGATAATAGAGATTTAAGTCTAAAAATAGAGTCCTAACGGTGTAACTAAGACCATCAAATCAATAACCCCTCCTAATAGACAACGATGTTAAAAAATTAAGTTGACAAGAAGAACCGATAAACACGGTTTTATAACGGTTTTGAACATGAGACTTATTACCAAGACTTTTATACGCCCCCTAACGGAAGGGCCTTATTATCTTTGGTTTACCTCCATCTTTTATTCAACTTCGCCATGAAGCTTTTGTTATGACTTCGGTCTTGCATTGCCTTTTATTATCCGCCTCATCGGTGGTTTTATTAGCCAAAGACGTATATCCTCACGCAAAAGCGAATTTTGGATCTTTAAAGCTTCGAAGATTAAGGCTTGATTCACTTTCAATTTTTGCATAGATTTTTCGGCCTTGTGGGGCTTCAAATTGTTTGCTAGATTTAGGTGAGCACTTGAAATCTTATTATTGGGTGAAGCTTTCGATTATTCGGGTGCCAATACTTCAAAACCGTGACGCTGGCGATACCTTAATGTCTTCCCAATTTAATTACACGGAAGCTACTAGAAAAGACTAGAAACCCAACAATCCTAACTAAACCGCTAAGTCAATATTTATTAAGAAAAAAATATTTACATGCGAAGGGAGAATAAGCAAACAACGAGAACACATGAGTTTTTGAAAGAATACGAGTACTCTACGTTTAGCATAGTAACTTATAATTAACTCTATCATTTCTCGTCCTCATTTAAGAGACTTAGCCTAATGTGTAGTTAAGGAATCAAAGCTAAGTGCTCAACACGCACGGTCGAGTCAAAACTTACTCTTATTCTCGCCATCGGAAAACCTACATTCGTGTCTTCAAACACTTATAAAACATGAGAAAATTTTTAAAATTTGGCCATTTTTAGCCTTATTTTTCAACAAAAAGATAAACTTTGGAAAGCGTGAAGGTTTGGCAAGGCAAGTATCTATTCACCCGCCCATACTAAAGTTAAACATTGTCCTCAATGTTTCGAGTCTAGGGGTGCAGACACCCCCATACTAGAGACGTAGTCGAATGCCTAATCTAGCATGGAAAGGGTGTAACCATTAAATTAATAGCCGTTTATGAAGTGTGCTAAAAACCTAAGGTTAGAACATCAAAGGATATATAATTTGGATATTGAGAAAGTCTTCAAAGCAAACGATCAAGTGCTCCCATAAAACGAACACGAGAGGCTCCAATCGTGAAGATCATGATCTAAAAACCACAATGCACAAACAACCACGGAACAAAGGTTGGAAGGGCACAAATCCCCTCACATTAACTAATTAGAAAGCAATAATATGTACATGGATAAGCATGGGTCTCCCCCACGAGGAACCTTGTTTTTGATAACCGAGTCAAAATCTCGACTCGAATCCCCATAAATGTGATCATTTAGGGATAATCATGGTGTGGTCAATTTTTAGTGGGACTTACATGTAATCAAGGCCCAAAAACAACCGGTATTAAGGACTAAGTCCTTTGATGGTGCAAAATACCGGGATCGAAGATGGCGTTCTCGTTTTCATTGGAAAAAAAATCAACGCCACTTCATCATCTACCAACAAAAACTCAAAGAGTTTCAAGAAAATAGGTGAGAGGAAATAGAAGGGTGGGACAATGGGTAAGTCATGAAAACATTGAGCTACTCGAGGTAGACTCGCACCAATCAAATAGAAAGATTTTCCATTTATTGCATCGGTGGAAGACCGAGATTTCCCTTTATAAGCAATTCCATGATCAAATATCTCGTCCTCGGTGGAGAAAGGGGAGGGAACATAAGGGGCTTCCCCCACACTAGGTCCACACAAAGCATCGTCAAAAGGAGAAGTCGAGCTTGTAGTACTCAATACACGTGGTGATGACGGAGTTAGAATTGTAGAAAAATCTTTTAAATTCAATTCAAAATCTTTCCCTTTTTCATCTTTTAAACTCTCCTTGTGAAAACCCGATTTAATTATGTAAAAATATTTGGTGTTTCTAAAGCAATGTTAGTCACACTAAAAATTCTCACATTTGAAAACCGTTTTGGTAAAGGTGGTGGTAAGTTCTCAAAACGTTTGTCGACAAAGAAAACTTCCCCATCGGGATCAACACATTCATCATCCGAAGAATCATTCGCAATTGGAATCGTAGGCTTAACACTCTTAACCTCCACCGGCGGAGGGGACGGAACTTCATTTTTATCAACAACTTCTAAAACTCTTTTTGAAATCTTTTTGCAAATGTTTTTGATGGGATTGACATTGTACAAAGACGTGATCGAATACACATGAGAAAGAGTGGAGTTTTAAGTTGCATTAATGACGAGTTCTTCCTCATTGAAACGAAGAGTGATTTTCCTTGCATGCACATCGATGAGTGCTCTCGAGGTATCCAAAAATGATCGACCTAAAATTAGCGGAACTTTAGGATCGATGGGAATGTCAACAACAATGAAGTCTACGGGATAGTAGAACTTTCCAACTTTCACAAAGACGTCCTCGGCAACCCCACAAGCTAGAATCGTAGAATGATCGGCCATCTCGATTGACATTCTTGAAGGAGTGAGATTGGGAAGATTGAGGGATTTAAAAATCTCAAGAGGCATCAAATTAATACTAGCACCAAGATCGGCCAAGGCGTAGCATTCTTCCATGTCTTGTATGGCACATGGGATTAAAAATTTTCTAGGATCACCGACTTTTTGAGGTATGCGGCTTAGAAAAACCGATGAACAATTAGACGATTTTTGCAATTTCTCTTTGTTATTCAACATACTTTTGAAGTTCGCGGCAAATCGAGGCATCATGACTAAGGCGTCGGCAAAACTTATATTAAAATGCAAGTCACGAAACATTTTCATAAAAAGTTCAAATTGATAACTATTTCGTTCTTGTGCCTTTTCCTTGTCTCGTCTTGAAGGGTATGGTAAGGGTGGTGTGGGTTGGGGCATAGGCATAGGCCTTGGAATCTCGGGTTCCATGATTGGTATTGGTTCAACCGTAGGTGTGGTTTGAGCGGTACTTCGTGGGCTTGGAATTTGCTCCTTTTCGACCACAACCTCGGGTTCTTTCTCTTTTTCCTTCTCCATAGAAGTACTTGGACGAGAAATGGGTTCTTTGAAAGTTTTACCACTACGAGTAGTAATAACCTTCAATTCTCCTTTCGGGTTCACGATGGTATCACTAGGAAGACCACCCGAAGAAGAGGGCTTACACATGATAGCTTCAAACATTTTTCCCATTCGGTCTTCAAACTTAGATTGCCTAGCATCCGCTTTTAACAACTCTTGCTTAATCTCATGTTGACCTTGCTCCATTTTTTGTTGATTTTGTCGGAGTCGTTGGACATTTCCTTCCATTTTATTAGCATGAGTTTTAAGTTCATTAGCAAGTTCGTTTTTAAGCTCGTTTTTCAACTCGGATCTTAAGCTAACCACTTCATGTTGCATATTGTCAAACTTAGCATCGTTTGCCTTAGCGTAATTCAAAAATTCTCCTTGAAGATTTTTGGTGTGATCATTTTGAAAACCTTGTGTGGTAGTTTGAAAATCACGGTTTTGGTTTTGGTTTGAAATTTGCCCATTTCCACTCTGATAATTACCCTTGTTGTAATTACGTTGATTCCCTTGATAATTACCACCTTGGTTGTTGTTTCGATAGTTATTAGCATTTTGATTTGGTGGAGCTTGATTTTGGCGGGAACCTTGACCGATTTGGTTATAAGTTCCCGTGGCTTCATAAGCACTCGAAGTGTTACCATCCGCGGTAATGCACTCGGAAAGATCATGAGCTCCACCACACGACAAACAACTCTTAGAAACCGCTTTAACCGAAGCGGAATTCGAAGCTTCTTGAGCTTTCCAATGGGACATAAGGTTAGAAAATCTATCAAAAAACCGATTTTCTTCATTTGCCTCATCATGTAAAGCATTAATGCTACGAGACGATGACGAGCCCATTTTGGCAACACTCGATGTGTTACGAGGGCTATAAACCTTAGACCTATTCTCAATTATGACCAAAGCTTCTTCAACCATTTTACACAAAAAATTACCACCCGCGGCGGCATTTAGATAATCTCTTTCATGATCATTAAGTCCATTGTAAAACATGTCAATTTGGTGCAAGTCGGAAAAACCGTGATGAGGACATTCATGTAACATCTCTTTAAACCTATTCCAAGCCGTTGAAAAACTTTCATTTGATTCTTGTGAAAATTTAGAAATCTCATTTTTCAAATGCGTAGTCTTAGAGGGCGGAAAAAATTGGTTCACAAATTTCGAAACGAGATCCTTCCACGTCAATATAGAATTGGGTGGCTCTTTATCTAACCAAATTTTAGCGGGCCCCGCTAAGGAATACGGAAAAAGCATCATCTTAATCGAGTCATTCGAGACATCCTTAAATTTGCACGTGGCGGTAAGACGATTGAATTGGCGGATATGGTTGTGGGGATTGTCCTTCTCATCACCACGGAATTTGTTGTTTTGGATCATCGACAACAAACCCGTTTTCACCTCAAAATTCTCCGCAAGGATGGCGGGAATCACAATAGCTTCTCCATAACCCTCGGTGGGTGCTTGAAGTAACTCCATCATATTTCAATTCGCCATGGTTGGTGCTTCTCGTACAATGGGTTCGTCAATAGGAGACTCCTCACTAGAATGAGTTGGAGTGGGAGTTTTGTTCTTTCGTCTACGTGCACGTTTTGCTTGATTACGAGTTATCATAAACGTCACGTACAACGTGGAGACGAGCAAAGAAGATTCTTTTTGGTGTTTTTAATTTTTCAATTTTTTGTGGTTTTTGATGGTATTAATTTTTTTTGGAAATTGGTGAATGTATTAAGTAGACAAAAATCTACAAATCTCCTCCTTAATCAAATCTCTCGATTAAAGAAGCCTCAAGGAATGAAAACGATCACGTGAAGTGAACGCCTTCGATGACTTTAGAACGATGGTGGAACACCAAATCGTTCAAGAGGGTTTAATCAATAAAAACCAAGAAAATATATATGATATGTAATAATACTTTGGGCGGCAAAACCCTCGATTAGCTCTCAAAATCAAATACTCACAAGCAAGCGGAGGAAACGAGGCGGCGCGAAGCACTTAAGAGCCTTTTTCCTTTAGGTCGTGAAATACAACCGCCTTATACCCACCTTATAGTTTGTACTTTTCAAAATCGAGCTTCACGAAAGTATTTATCTATTTTTGCCTTTTTTCTTTGGTTTGAGATTCGAATACAATGATTGGGTAATGACCTCCCAAGTCAAGGTTGTGATTTCTCACGTATTTGAAGTACTTGTGAATTTATTGTTCTACGTATACAATATAGTAATAATATTCACACAAAAACCGAAAAACGATAATACGTATTAGTAGAGTGCTACTAATACAAATACTAATTATGGATAATAAAAACAACAATTGTTCAATCAAAACACAACACGCCTCCCCGGCAGCGACGCCAAAATGATTGTAGAGTTTTTGTATACCCTTTTAGGAAAAAGAGCAATAAAGTAGTGGTAAGCGTTAAGTGTCGGTTTAGGAAAACCGAGCACTAATGACCCTTAAGAAAGTTCAAGTTCGTTTCCCAAGGAGGCACGTGTGTTGTGTGATGAATTGATTAATGATGATTTTATTGTTATGAGAAGAAAAGAAAATAAGAAATAAGAAAGAAAAACGGTTACGAAGACGGATCGAGCTAAGACGAAAAGGCGTTCACGTAAAACCGTAGAAAACTACAAAATTAAAAAATTTTAAACCTAAAAATTAATTAAAAGCTAAAAGTAGTCTAAAATAATATAAATAAGAATAAAAATCCAATAAAAATATTTTAAAACCTTTTATTAATTAAATATTCAATTTTAAATTCTAAATAAAGCCCTAAAATTAAATATAATTAATCAAAATGTCTAAAATATTATTTTATTGAACAAATAACTTACTTATATTATCAAAAGACTAAAAAATATTTTTCCTAATTTTTAAAAACTATTTATCTATTTTTAAATCACTAAAAACTATTTTAAAACTAAATTAATTATAAAAAATAATAAAATAATACCAAAAATAATTTGACACTTTTAAAAATCCTAAATTACTCTAATAAACAGTAGAAAATTGAAAAAGTTTGAAAAATAATAAATTTACCACTAAAAGACAAAAGTAGTTTAATATTAAACCCTAATTAAACTAAATTAATTATAAAAAATAATTAAAAGATGAACAGTAAAAACTTTTTATACCAAAAATCTTAAAATAATATTCTAAGTCTAGGAAAAATGTTTAAACTGAAAAATAAGTATTTTTGGCACTAAATGCCAAAAACAGAAACATTAAAAGTTAATTAAAAATGCTATTTAATCTAATAACTAAATGAACAGTAATAAAAATTCTAGTTAATCAGAAAAATCAACAATAAAATAAGAAAAATAAAGAAACAAATTTCAAGTCCTAATTCTAATTTTTACCCACTAAAGACAAAAATTCTAGAAAACTGATAGTGACATGTGATTGGTTTTGTCTGCTAGCTTAGTAGTGGTAACAATGGTGCTACCAGTGGGAAGTTCGTTCCCACTGCTAGTTATAAATTTTGGTCAGGAGACCTTAGAGCTTAGGAAAGCCCTAATGCTTGGTTTTCTTTGGACCACAAGGCACCCCCACACCAATTGGGTTGTGGGGAGTCTGAGTAAACACAAAAAACAACCAATCACTTAGCAAAATTTCACACAAATGGCCCCACAAGTTACTGATGAATGCTAACAGTTTACTGATGAAGGGTAACTATGGTTTACTTGCACAAAAACGAATTCCAATGGCCAATAACTTGCATACAAATCAATAATATGGCATAAAAACAGTACACAATCCTACTTAAACCTATTATCTAACAACTTGCAAGATCTTGTGAGCAAATTCCACAAAAATCAGTCAAAACAAGCACTTTCTGATTTTACTTGCACAAGTCTGGGAATGTTTAGCTGATTCAAAGTGCACAAAAGTGAGATTCAAGGCCTTAAATCTTGCATACAAGTGTACCAACTGACATAAAAGCAATAGCAATCCCTAGGATGACCTATCTCCTAATTATGAACAAGCTTGATGATCAAATTTCCACAAAATTTAGGCAGGAAAGGTATTTTGCTGATTTTATGCTATATGGCCAATATTTTAACATGCAAACTGCTTAAAACTCTTCCAAATTGAAAAACTAAACTAACATTCAACCTAACAACTCCTAGTGAGTGAATAAGACAGGATTACAAGCAAAATCTAAACCATGTAAACCATGTTAAACCTTGATCCAAACACCCTTTTAAACACTGAAAATCAACTTTTTCAAAGCAAATCTAAACAAGATCAAGCCAAATTGACTCCAATCAATCTAAACATGCATAATAACCTTAACAAGCAATACCCAATCAGTTTAACAACACATAACCAGTTTTCATGCAAAATCACATAAAACTGAAACTTTTGAAAACTAAAAAGGGAAAGAAGGATTTTACCTTAAGGGACCTACATCCAGGTCCCTTAGTGACTGCTATGTCACCTCCAATCAGGCTGGGGCCTGAGCAGATCCTCTTGGACAACAAGCTCTTAAAACCTGCTAAGAATCAATAAACAAACACAATAACAATACTTATCTGATTTTTTAAAATCTTTTAAACCTTTTTCAAAACCTTCTCAAAAACTTTTCCTTTCAAAAACACTTACATCAAACAGACTTACAAACCTGCAAACCAAATCTTGAAACAAGGTTTTACCAAAAATCACAATATTTCAGAAACTTTTTCTGAAAACTTCAAACACAAAATGTTTGAGTAAAATTTTAAATGGAACTCAGATTCTAGTTCAATACCACACCAACTTTTATAAAACGAAAGGAATTACAATTTTTTAATAAAAATACCAACTTTATTTAAATAAAAAGGGATTACAAAGTTTGAAACTAGAAACTGGAACAAAGGATACTTGTGACATGCCACAAGTATATATAATGCCTAAAAGACTATTCTAGAATCAGGAATAAAATATTACAATGGTAAAACCCTAATACTAGAAAATCCGAATTTGCCCTTGGTCTTTTGACTGAATTCTTGGTCAATATGATCATGTTAAGTAGCCAGCTGTTGTTTGTTGATCTTGGACGTCAAAATGTGCTTGGGGACCAAGGACTACCATCCATTCGTTCATTTGGTCGGGTATTGGGGTTTGGGGGAAAGTGATGGGTGCAGGGGAGGTACGGGGTGGGCCATAGGAGTCACATGACAATGTTTTTATGAGTGGGATGGGTTTAGGAGGAGTGTAATTAAGGTTCTGGAAACAATTAACAGAAACCCCCTTGTTTTGGATGATTAGGGTTTTTAGGGTTTATGGGATTAGGATAGTAGCAGGCAAGGTTTTGATTGGTTAAGGGTGGTTAATTTTTTAAAACTTGTGTTTACCACCAAAAGAAATCAGATTAAATTAATCTGATATTTAAAAATGTGGGTGGAATGTTGACGTGGGAGGGGAAGTGAGGTGGAGGGAAGGTATTGGTGGAGTGGGGTGACGTGTGGGGATGATTGGCTGGGAAGAGTTTGGTTGTCTGGCAGTTTAGGTCCCCAAGGTTTCATAATCCCTTCACTTTGCATTAAATGGCAACAATCTTCTTTTCCTTTGTATTTAAGTTTGACAGGTTGTCACTTTTGGCACAATTAAGTTTTCAAACTTAAAACAAGGACTTCAAATGTAATTTCTTCTATTTCCAAGGGCTAAACTTGTACAATCTTCATTCCTCAAGGACCATACTTGCATAACTTGATTTCTTCAAGGTCTTAACTTGCCAAGTCTAAAAAATGAGGGACTAAAGTTGCTAATCTTCAAAACTTCAAGGGCATTTTTGTAAATTCCATATTTGGGTCCGGTTCATTGTGCGGCTTCGTTTCCCGTGTTCATTTTTGAATGATTCTTGTGATCTTTTTGTCATTTCCTCAATATCCGTACCTAAAATACACAAAAAACAAACACGAGCATATATTTGGCAATTTTAATGATATTTAATGCATTTTAAGCCCGATTTGGACGATGAGACTATGTATAAAAGTAGTATCATCAATAGCCAAGGCATAACTTATTGAAGCGGGATGCGAAGATTGGCGAGTCCGAAAAGGCCCTAACAAGGCATGAGGGCTATATTTTGTTGCTAAAGATCCAAAGTGATGTGAAGAATCATTTATCAAAAATCAATATGAAGGATCGAGACACACGACGAAAAGCAAAAACTCCCCAAAAGTCATGGAGAAGTGTATCCGAAAAGACCCTAACAAGGTATGATGATAAATAGATCCAAGTCATAAAAGGAGGCGGATCGTTGTATATCAAAGTCCAAAATAATGATTGGAGAAAAATGAAGAAGTCGTGGTCCAAGTATGAATCTCTCAAAACTTTAAGTGAAGAAATTCCATTACGAAGAGAAGACCATAATTTCATGAACGTCTCTCAAGGTTTGAAGTATGAAGTCGCTGCCAAATACCGGTCCGAGAAAGGTCTCAAATCGCGAAACGAGTTATGCCAAGATATGAACTTTATGAGGTCCCGAGAAGCAGTTTTAAAAGATTTTGTCCTTTAGCTAACTATTGATTAAATCGTTCACTTTATTTTCGGACTAAATAACTATCGAAATAAGTCAACAATGCATCTTCGTGATCATTCAAGACAATAATAAAATATAAGAGATACATCTAGGAATAAGGGAGTCTAAGTGAGTAATTGGCCCACATGAGTTCGCGTTAGTTTGCTAACTTATAATAACAATGATCTCGTTTTTAAGCTTGGTTTGGAGAAAGTGAAAACTTGAGGATGATGATTATTCATGACATTTCCAAAACCCAAGGTATGTTTTTGATTTCTTAATTCTCTTTACTTTTAATTTTCTATCTCTTTAATAAAGGCCAACGTGGATTGATTATGATGAAAAATGAAATCTTGCTTTGTAACTAATGCATTGCATGAGGACATTGCAATGGTCAAGTGTAGGGGATTTGATAGGTGTGTAAACACCCATCCTTTTTACCACTTAATTACAATAATAACCGAGCCAAAACGTGTATTAAATGTCTTTTATGTCGGAATTATGCGTGGTTTGTGTTTTTGTTGTGATTTACGATGAAAAGGTGAAAAGTGGAGAAAACACGGCATTCACGGGCTAATATTGAAGAAAAAGACGAAATATGAAGTCGAGAAGTCAAGAGTGCGAAAAGAACGGAAGTCCAAGACCAATTCTGAAGATTTATCGAAGAAAAAGTCAAAAGACGGAAGTTTACTTAAAGCCGAAGAACTCAAGTCTATTTTATTGAAGAAATGAAAGACGAGTTCAAAGAAATCCCGAGCCAAAAGTCATATAAGTCCAAGATTAAAGAATATTTAAAGGCTTAAGGACTAATGGTGCAATTAACAAAGAGATTAAGAAGGAGGGACTTAAAGATGCAATTAAGAGGAAATGAAGGAGGGGAGGAAGCTTCCTAATCCTCCCTTATATATATATTAGGCTAGTTAATCATTTTTCTTTGTTGGCTAAGGTGACAATTAGTCTTCCATCTTTATTTTTCTTGCACTTTAATTACTTGTCCATTTAAATACTTGTCTTGCACTTTTAATACCTTTAATTTTCTAAGTAAGTGTTCTTTAATTTCCTTGTTTTTATCTCTCATTCTACCCTTCTTTCTTGCTTGATCTTTATGTTTACATGTTTATTATCTTGCTTATTTGATTAAAGATTGTGTTTTTATGCTTTTGATTGTTTTAGATAATTGATTCTTATAGTTTATTTGTTTTAATCTTTAAGTTTTTAAATTTTTTATAAAAGTTATTTTTATATAAAAGTTTGTTTTCGTAAACATTTTCCTTTTCGTGTTTTAAAAGTCCTTAAATTTTAGTTTAGTAGCTTATTTTTATACAGATTGCCTTAGGATTTTCGTCTTGTGCTTATTAGAATTATAGCTTATTTGTTTAGCTTAATTTGTGCTTTTTCCTCCGTATTCCGATCTGGTAAATCGAAAAAGGGTTTCACATTCCGACCATAGCTCTTTGGCTTGGTCGGAAAAGGGTTACAATATTCCGATTGGGGAGTCTAGTGGATTCCAATCAGTGTAAAGTGACAGTTATTCCGATCAGAGCTCGACTATACATTCCGATTGGTTATTCCGACCAATCATTCCGATCAGTGGTAAGTGTGGTATTCCGATTTGTCTAGTGACAGTATTCCGATTGGGAGCCCTCTCCACATTCCGATCTGGATGCTTGTAACATTCCGACCAGGTAGGTGACATTGCGATTGGGATTCCGATCATTATTCTGATCGGGAGTAAGTGCATTATACCGATTGTGGTCCGATCGGAATATATTCCGATCTGGGTTATTTTTCATATTTTGTCTTGTTTAATTTTTACATTCTCATTTTAATACTTTGTCATTTTTAATTCTCGTCACGCTTTTAGTCATTTAATGATTTTACTTTTCAAAGCTTTTAATATTGCACCGTTTAATTTTAATTAGAATTAGATTTACCTTAACGCCATTTTATTTCAACGCCATTTTAATTTTAAGTCATTTATTTTAATTGTTTCTCACTTTTTAATTATACTACAACGACAACTATTTGTTTCACCAAAGACGACTGAGTCGCACATAGAACCTAGATCAATTCGAAGAGATTGGTTCAACGATATTTTTAACCTGAGTAAAATCAAGTTATCATGGAACAATATTACAACAAACGTGTTAAGCCCTGCTCTTTCAAGGTTGGAGACTTTGTATACCGTCGCAACATGGCCAGCCGATAGGAGAAAATAGGGAAGCTAGGTCCCAACTGGGAGGGTCCCTACAGGGTTGTCGAATCTTATCAGACTGGTTCATACAAGCTGGAAACCACCGAGGGAAAAGAAATTCCGCGTACCTGGCATGCAACCAACCTACAAAAATGCTTTATGTAATATGAACAAGATGTATCATTTCCTGTTGTTTTTAATGAATGAAAATCTTTAAGCATGTTTGATTGCAGTAATTATAAACCTCGGCTTAGCTAACCGTATGGTATGTAAATACGCTTTAAAATGCTTGATGCGCCTAAAGGGCAATCCGGAGATAAACAAAAAGCGGTCCGGTTCCGATGTCTCCCACATAAACTTAAAGTAAGTATAATTGTCAAGAATACATGATTGGATACGCCCAAAGGACAATCCGGGGACAAATAAAAAGCGGTTTAATATCGATGTCTCCCGAAACCATATATACACTAATGTAGACGTACAAGTGTTGGATGCGCTCGAATAGCAATCCGAAGACAAAACAAAAGCGGCCAAGTGCCGATGTCTTCCACATATATGAGGTATAAATGACACAAAATAAGGTCAAGTCTATAAGAGACGTTTCGGACAAAGAGTCGGTTATCATAACGGCTTTGACAAAGATATAGCATAAGTGACTGGATAATCATTCATAAAAGGATAAAATGTTACGGGTGAAACTTGTTCGCGGAGCCACAAACATTAAAAATTATTACAAATAACCATAAGTGTTTTAAAGTAGCAGATTACAAAGCATCCCGGCATCCCGGGTCTTCAGATCAAGAGGCTTCACCATCATGTGTTGTGGAGTGAGAACCGACACCATCTTGGTTGTTCGCTGGAAGTTTGGTAGCGTCAACAATCTCGGCTGTAGGAGCAGGGGGTCTCTCGGCTGGAGCAAGCTGCATGATATCAACGACCGAAAGCTTATTGGTTGCCGACACCTTGGCTACGAAGGGATACTCAACGGAAAATAAAGTCATAAAGTCCTCCTTCCAGGTTCTAGCCATCTCTATGTTGAGATTGTCAGCAGCAGCAATGGCAGCTTCAACTTGCTCCGGTGTACGCCCATATTCAACAGCCTTGAGAAACCCTTCATTATACATACCGCCAACGCCCAAGGAGAGAGATCGCCTGTACTCATAGCTGGCAAGAAGTTTGCGTACAAGAATAGGGAAGCCATCTCTTACCAAGACCTGTTTGTCCACCTCGGCTTGAGCAAGGAGAGAGGTCAAATGTTTGTTGCCAGCTTCAAGCTCCTTTATCCTCTCGGAATCTCTGATATGATCCTGGGCACTTACACTTGAGAGATGTTCCAGATCGACAATCTTCTCGTCTTTGGTAGCAATCATGGCACCGGAATCCTCAACCTCCTTTTCCAATCTATCGATATCCGCAAGGTGTTCCTGTTCCCGGGCGAGACAACTGTTATAATTGTCTTCAAGCTTTTTATGCGCCAAGGCCATCTGGTCAAGCATGCTCTTCCCAGTAGCAAAATGTCCCTGGGGTTCTTGTTAGGCTGTGGTCAAGCGGGAATGATCACGGCTGAGAGCCTCGTACCTCTTCATCAATTCGGACACTGTAAGAGTGCTCCTGGCAAGGGTCTGGTAAGCATGGCTTAAGACATCATAGTTGGAAAGAGAGGATAGCATAGCTTGTTCCGCAGGAGTGGGCAGATGAAATAATAGCTCTCGAGCAGCATAATGTGAGTCAATTCGCACAGATTCATCAAGACGCCATGGGGGAACGAACCGGCGAGGAGGATCCTGCATACCTCCTGAACAAAGAAAACGCATCATAACATGAAGAAGATAAATACAACTTTCAGAAACAAAATGAGTCACGAGAAACCGGAATATACCTGTAACATCATCATCATGAGTATCGTCATGAGAAGGAGATGAGTGATCGCTCAGATTGATGTGAGGGGTAGTCTTCGGCTCCTTTTCGCCAGTCTTGCTATGATCACCTCCGGAACCCGAAGGATGAGAATGATTAAGAAGAGGGCTGGAGTGAACCTCGTCATCTTCAGTGCCCGACGAAGCCTGAGCTTTACCGGCTTTCTTCTTGGTTAGACGGCCAGAAGGTTCACCAACGGCAGGTCTCTTTTTAGCAGTCGTCACAGGATTCTTTCCTTCGTGACGAAGACGAGTTTCCAGGATCTTCGGATCGGGTTTGGTCACGGCTTCTTGCTGAAGAGTCAAGTTGGGAATGGGAGTCTTCAAAGGTAGCGGTTGAGTAACTCTTGACGCTGGAGTAACCATGGTCACGTTCTCATCCCTCCCCACCTTGGCGTTGTCAAACGACGACAACTTAATAAATTCATCCATAGTAAGCTCTGTACAAAAGAAGATAGCGGTTAGAGCGAGCAACAATAGCCCGCGGTAAGTAAAAAAAAGGATATATATGCAAAGTACCCTTTTTATCAAGATCAACTACGATCCGACGGAAAGGAGGGTTCTCATAAGGAAACCATAGACCAGCCAAGAACAACAAATGTTTGTGGGGAGGGCGAAGAAAAATGGGGTTATCGGCAAGCAACTGTGCATGTTGAACATTAAAGGTAGTGGGAAAATCATCACGGACATCTGTGTCCCTGTCTCTCCAAGGCATAGCGTGAGGGATGGATCTCCGATCAATCAAAAACCATTTGTGTTTCCAAAGTTTCAGACTTGAGGTAGTCTCAGTTAAGCACTTACCATACCGCTGAGGCCATCGACTCTCAAATGAAAACCAATGCCCTTGTTTGCTTAATCTATAAAAAACACGAAACAAATTCACTGTAAAAGATATGTTCAGACTTCGGCAGCGGATCTCAAACATGATAACACGATTGACACTCATAGGAACCAGTTGAGAAATATGTACAAGAAAGTGACGAATCACGGATAAGAAGAAGGTGGAAAAAGGAATCCGAAGACCCCCATGTTTAAGGTAATCCTCATAGATCCCAATGAAACGATCCGGAAGGTTATTCATGGTAAAAAGTGGGTCGGGCAAACGAGGACGAAGATCAGCCGGGATAAGATACCTTCTACATATTTTCTTGAGGTTATCATCAGTTAAGGTTGAAACCCTAATATGCATATCGCATTTAGGGTCGCGGAAGGAAGCCTCCCCTCGGAGTCGCCACTAGACATAACAAAAAATGAGATAAGGAGGATGGAAAGAAATGCACCTGCTGAAAAAGATAAACCTTGAAAGAAGATTAACAATGGCGTAGACAGAGGTAAGAAACGTGTGGGTAAAAATGAAGAGAGGCAACTATATATATGGAGAAGAGAGACATTGAAGTGACATAGCACGAATTCCCATGTAAAATCTCCACCGTTGAAAAAGGGAGTGGACACGTGGAAGCAGATCCTTGGTCCCGAAGCCCTAATGGCCGACAAGCCAGGAACCCAAAAGACAAAACCCATTAATGCAAGGTCAGAGAAGCGGCTTGCATTAATTAGGGCCGTTACTGTTTGGAGAACACGTGTTTTAAAGTATCACACCGTTAGCTTATCCTAACGCTATGATACTGGGGGGGACATGTTCGCGTATGTCTCCGGTCAACGCTTCCGGAGAACGTACCCTTCCTCGCCCCGTACCCGGAACCATGGAGCATTTAATAAGGGTGATCTATGAACAGTAGAGCATTTAATGAGCTAGCATTGGGCTAAAGAAAAAGCAAAAGGCACCCTTCCTATTATCCAGGAGGCTTTCGTCTATCCTTTGGGTAAAGGGAAGCACCGCCGCCCTTGGAACAATAAATCCCTCGATTGTGGGGATTTGGCTAACCTAGGTTTTGAGACCTAGTCTATTGACATGACTACACGTCCAGGTATGTACTATGAAGTAGTATAAATACCCCCACATTTAACATACACATTCAATTCATTCTGAATACCACCATTAATATATATTTTCACCCTTCGGTATCATATACCGAATATCATTTGTGTGACAACTACTTACTCTCACACCGGAGCTTGGTCCCGGGGTCAAACCCTGGACGAGCCAACGTGTGTTGCTCTGTGTATCCTAGGTTCAAGGGCAAGAGACAAGCACACCTTCGAGACTGTCGAGGCAAGGTCGCTAGCAGTAGCCTAGCCGGAAGATTTTGTTTCAACACCGTGCAACATAGCAAATACTGACAAATGAATAGTATTGAAACCAAAACCTTTAATAAAGTTGGTGTATCTTCACTGTGTTACTTGTTAGGCTTGTTTCTAGAATCTAGTCATCTTTTAGATCGGTTTGTCTGAATTTAATAATAGTACAATTGAAATCTTCTATAAATTCATTTACAATTGGAATAAAAGCGCTCATATAAATCATTTGGCTAGGCAGTGGGACCGAAAACCTAAATAAATTAAAAAAACATTAACGATAAAACTTAAATGTGATTTTGCTAATCAGATACTCTGTTTGTCCATTATTTGAAACCTAAATCAGTAAAACCCGAATTAGGACATACACATAATAACCCTTTTCTCCTCACCTTGTTGAAAGTTAAAATCTAATCGATTTGCATGGCTTTCCAGCAATGGCCTGCGAGACGACAACTTCTCTACGATAGTCATAGGCCACTTAACGAAAAATAGGTTCTAGGCTTGTCCGTATTTCATGGGTATCTATTAAAAGTAAATAAGACCCATTACGTAATGAACATTATTAAAAATCTACTCTGACATTGCAACTTGCATATGACTTCATGGGCTCTTATACTTTGTTGTAGTCATTTGTCGAGTTATATTGCCAGCAAGTTTTGTAGCCATCTACGTCTACATCTGCATTGAAACTTATATACTACTTCATGCCTCTTTCCCATTTCATCAACTTTGTGCAAACCTGTAATTGCAGATCATTCAGGTCCAAATTTTGTAAACCACATTTTTTTTTCCTTTTACAGCTCAAAACACAGAACCTCTAACCATATTCTTGCCTGATAGTGATTACATAGTATAACTGTTGGATTAATCGTTTATGTCACGTATGCATGGCATGGTAGACTTTAGTTTGACAAGTTTTTAGTTTCCTCGTAGTAACAATGTTGTTTGAATTTGTATGCAGAAGACCGATTCATGTGGGTGGTATACACGTTATGCATGGTCAATAGTGTGTACCAGTTATTTAGGAACACTTAGTGGGTAGTTTCCTATTTAGTTGCTTATTTGTAAAGGCTATAAATAGCCATGGTTTAGTATAACAAAGAGGGTGTCAGTTTTCCTCATTAATAAAACAGAAAGATTGAAACCCAATCTGGCCGTTTTGATTGGTGTTTGTGTGGTGTGAGTCCGGGTCCGAGGAGGCTGATTCCATCATTTGGTATCAGAGTGGAGTTCGATCAAAAAGGCGGGTTGAGAGTCCGTGTCAAGAAAAGGGTGTAGCCCTTCGCTCAAAGGCTGTCACAGAAAGGAACCGAGTGAACAGGAAAGAAAAGAAGACCGAAAAAGACCGACGCCGTAGAGAAGACCGAGGAAGCTCCGGCGTGAGACCGAGAATACCGAGAAGCTGCAAAAGACCGGGCAGCATCTAGACCGAC
The DNA here is from genome assembly GCA_025667525.1 of Glebionis coronaria. NCBI lineage: Eukaryota > Viridiplantae > Streptophyta > Magnoliopsida > Asterales > Asteraceae > Glebionis > Glebionis coronaria. The sequence goes on from CM046875.1 coordinate 229,886,207, forward strand.
ACAGGTGCAATAGACCGAAAGATCACCTGAGAAAAATAGACCGTAGACCGAAGAGACCGAAAGGCCGAAGGGCCAAAGACCGAAAGGCCGAAGACCGAAGACCGAAAGGCCGAAGACCGAAGACCGAGATAACCGTGAACGGCGGGTTATCTAGACCGATGTTTCAACAGCAAAATACCGAAGGACTGTTGAATCAAAAGACCGAGACCGAAGGAGGCAACATGGCCTAAGACCGTGGCCGCGTGTTGCATGAGTAAGAAACTCAGACCGAAGTTTCAACGGAATACCGAAGGAGAAGGATACCGTTGAATCGAGAGACCGAAGACCGAATTATTGAATCAGATGACCGAAGATTCAAAGAAAGAACAAATAAATTTGCTCACGTGTGGTGGTCAAAAGAAAGAAAGATAGCAAGGACTATCTTCTTGAAAGAAGGAAAGTAGTAAGAATGAGAATAAAAGAAAGAAAACAGGAATGACGAGCTACTTCATTTCTTAGCAAGAATGTTAGCAATAACGCTAGAGCCCGAACGTTAGCGAGACCGTAAGCAATAACGATAGCAAGAAAACACAGCAAGAAAAATAGCAAGGGCTGCTTAGAAAGGAATACACAAGACAAGGCAAGAGCAAGGAAAATGCATTTGAAGCAAAGCTCGTTGAACGGGAAGACCTCAAAGCAGGCGGGTTTGGTTTGTTTGATGATGGAGAGACTTCAACACAGGGGGTGTTGACTCGGTTAGACGAGATGGTTTCTGGTGTGTCCGGGAAAAGTTGAGAAACCAGATGGTGCGAAAGAGGTGTTTAGGACGTGACGGAGGTGGCGTGAATAAACGATTAAGGGGGTGAATGTTGGATTAATCTTTTATGTGAAGGGTTTATGTCACGTATGCATGGAATGGTAGACTTTAGTTTGACAAGTTTTTAGGTTCCTCGTAGTAACAATGTTGTTTGAATTTGTATGCAGAAGACCGATTCATGTGGGTGGTATACACGTTATGCATGGTCAATAGTGTGTACTAGTTATTTAGGAACACTTAGTGGGTAGTTTCCTATTTAGTTGCTTATTTGTAAAGGCTATAAATAGCCATGGTTTAGTATAACAAAGAGGGTGTCAGTTTTCCTCATTAATAAAACAGAAAGATTGAAACCCAATCTGGCCGTTTTGATTGGTGTTTGTGTGGTGTGAGTCCGGGTCCGAGGAGGCTGATTCCATCAATAACATCAGAAGATTACCATAACAATGTATCTCACATCAGTTATCATCACATATGAAAGATGGTCGCTAGATACCAAATAAAAAACATTAAATTCTTTGATAAGGTAGATATTACAACTAATATTTCTTTAGATACCATACTGATCGTGTAAAATTAAATAACCATTGCTTAGAAGACTTCATATATGTTGAAAGCACCTTCTTTGTTTAAAACGATGATAATAAAATGTTATATCAGAGAGTTCCTGAAATTTGGTATCAATATACTTGTTGAGGATTCTTAAGGCTTTCTACATTCACTTTGTTGTTGTGTTCTGTAGCTAGCACCTATGAGACGAATGATCACATCCTGAAAAAAATACATAAATAAACTCTCATTAGTTATGGAACAGATAAGGAATTTAGGACCAACCTGATTACTCATTGCTTTTTAAGTTTTCAAATTAACAGGCATCATCGTTTGGTGTTTGGTGATCTTGAATACTGTCGTGTCCTGTATGAATTTCTTAAATTACCTGATAAAACATTGAATATAACCCAGAAAAGACTGATGTGTTTGGAAATAATGTTCGCTACTCCTGATGGACTCAATCTTGCTAGCTATTCCAAACAGACCTATAATAATCTTTCCGAATCATTAATGCTGATGAGTATAAAATATGAAGAATGGCTGATACTCACCGAGCACTTGTTGTAGCTCCTTAGAAACTCGTGATCCACACTCGAAGACTATAGTTAAAAAAGATTAACGACTTATGGTGATTAGTTTTTCATGCAAGCACATCAAAGGAGAGAACTTAATAAAATAAGATAATTATGATACGTAACAGTTGTTACAAATCAGTTATACCTTTAGAATATCGCACGTTTTATTATGTCAAATTCAAGCTCATTACTCTTTAGTTTATTTTTTTATTGGAGAGAAGTGCAAAAATCATCCCTGTGGTATGTCGAAAAATCGAATTACATCATTCGTTAACTTTTTGGACAACAACCATCCCTCCGTTAGTGCGCGGGGCACAATACATCCCTCATGGACTAACGGTGCAAATGTTTTTTCGTTAAAAATTAACAAAATCTAAAAGAGAGGGTATTCTTGTCATTTTCCTTTCCCAGGGATGTATTGTGAACCTTATCATAAATAGTTTCAAAAAAAAAATTATTTTTGAAAAAAAAATAATTATTTTCAGAAAAAATAAGTTTTATTTTCTCGAAAAAAAAATTATTTTCGAAAAAAAATTTATTTTCGAAAAAAAAATTATTTTCGGAAAAAAAGTTTTATTTTCTGAAAAATAAGTTTTATTTTGGAAAAAAAAGATTTATTTTCGAAAAAATATGTTTTATTTTCGAAAAAATATGTTTTATTTTCGGGAAATAATTTTTTTTTCGAAAATAATTTTTTTTTTGAAAATATAACTTTTTTTTCGAAAATAAAACTTTTTTTCGAAAATAATTTTTTTAGAAAATAAATGTTTTTTTCGAAAATATATTTTTTTTCGAAAATAAATTTTTTTTTCGATAATAATTTTTTTTTTCGAAAATAAATTTTTTTTTTTCGAAAATAGATTTTTTTTAGAAAATAAGTTATTTTTAGAAAACAAATTTTTTTTAGAAAATAATTTTTTTTTTGAAAATAAATTTTTTTATTGAAAATAAATTTTTTTTTCGAAAATAATTTTTTTTTCGAAAATAATTTTTTTTTCGAAAATAAATTTTTTTTTTCGAAAATAAATTTTTTTTTCGAAAATAAATTTATTTAGAAAATAAAACTCTTTTTTCCGAAAATAATTTTTTTTTCGAAAATAATTTTTTTTTTCGAAAATAACTTTTTTTTTCGAAAATAAATTTTTTTTTCAAAAATAAATTTTTTTTTCGAAAATAAATTTTTTTTAGAAAATAAAACTTTTTTTTCCGAAAATAATTTTTTTTTCGAAAATTAATTTTTTTTCGACAAAATAAAACTTATTTTTTTTTAAAATAAATTTTTTTTTTCAAAAATAATTTTTTTTTGAAACTATTTATGATAAGGTTCACAATACATCCCTGGGAAAGGAAAAAGACAAGAATACCCTCTCTTTTAGATTTTTTTAATTTTTAACGAGGAAACATTTGCACCGTTAGTCCATGAGGGATGTATTGTGCCCCGCGCACTAACGGGGGGATGGCTGTTGTCCAAAAAGTTAACGAAGGATGTAATTCGATTTTTCGACATACCACATGGATGATTTTTGCACTTTTCTCTTTTTATTGCTTGGTCAGGTGTTTAGAGCTAAAAAAAATATTATAAAGATCTGATCCACTAAAAAAGATAACTTTTATAAGACAGAAGAACATAAACAACATACCCATAACACTCTTCTTATTTTTCTAAACGACCTGAGCCATGTTGGGTGGTTGTTCACTCTCAGACCTGTTTCACACAAAAAAAATGACTTCAAAAGTTTGATTCACAAAAAAATGACTTCAAAAGTTTGAGGCAACATTCGAGGGTAAAAAAAAGAACAAAAGAAGTACTAACCAAACAAAACTCTAGTGAATATCATTTGTGAAGATAATATATTCTTATAATGGCAACCTTACAGATCTGAATAAAATCTTACATGATCTGCAACTTCTTAGTGAGCTCCAGAGATAAAAGGCCTTATTAAATGCGTGAACCATCTCATCAGTAGTACCATCATGTAATATCAGATGTTCTATAGCTGTTATGCCAACTGAACTACTGGATTTATGTAAGGTGTTAAAACGTTGGACCTGAAGCATTGTTCTATTGCTTTTGTTCACTTCGATTTTGTTCTAAAATTCTTTAGAACTCAATCTCACTTGCTGAGATCAAGAATTTCATAGCATCAAATGTAGTGACCTTAATGCTGCAACAACACGAAAAAGTAATGACTTGGATAAACTGCAAATTTGACATTTTATTCCTCTTAGTGTCAATAACTTTGTGATAATGAACCACAATATGGTTGCTTACATCTAATAGGTAAAATTAAATGAAGCTGAAAGAGCAGAGTTCACCTTAACTTTTGTTGTCTTCGTCAACATCTATGCTTAAAGAGTACAGAAGGTGAAGCCAAACTCTCAACAACAGTACCTATATGCGAGTTTGGTGTTTATTCTGTGAGATTTTTTTAATGATGAGGACCTCCAACAATCAGGAGGTGATTATCAATATAAACAATAAATCAAAGGAGAAATGAGATGATTATTGTTTAATGGAGGAATTGGAAGCAATACCATGTTCTTGGTTTGGTGTAAGCATGTCCACTATTCCATCAACACTTTGTCACCAAATGGCCTCGATTGCATCAAGCTTACATTAAACCAAAAAAAATCCCTCCCAACATGTCTGCGTCTGGAAAAGCGGATGAACAATAGATGTATTCTTACTTATGGCAAGTAACAGGTGTATTCATCCATATTTAAACAACAAAGGTAGAATTGCGAGTGTCTGTTTTTGTCATACCTTTCACCACAAGTAGTATCAAGTCTCAACAATAGACACGTTCTGAGGCACTCAATTTTTAAGTGTATGAGTAATGAAACTGCTTCGACTCCACGAGTATACTATTCCGGCTTTTTCGTGTAAAAATTCTAACCAACTCAGAATACAATTTTTGAAAACCAAGACTGATTTTTGGGGATTCAATTAGATTTTTAACTTACGCAACAATTCCTCGTCTAAGTAAAGAGCAGGCAATATTCCCTATAAAATACATAATATATAATCAACACCAAAGGTTACCCTTATATTCCCAGCTTGACAATCAAGCATAAGCATGACAAAAAGTATCGGTTGTTTATTCTCTTTTTAACATAAGGAAAAGGTATGCTTCTTTGTGTCATCTCACTACCTTGTTGGATGTACTTATTTAGATCCACGTGCCTGGTGAAGTTGTGGGTCCTCATATTGCAAGCCTAAATTCTGATAGCTGTAAACATGATTAAAAATAAAAATACCAAAATCATGGGTCAGATTCCAGAAATCATTGCTACATGGCACAACATAAATCTTGACACAAACCTGCTATATATCGGCACATGTTGTGTATTTATAACTGTAAAGTAGGTTTAAAGGATAACCTTGGCTTCAATTTCTGGAAACTGCTTCGTATATAAGAATCTTCTGAGCATTCGTCGCCTTTACTTATCACCACCACATATATGTATTATGAATATTATACTTAATCAAGTTGTAGCATGTGGTGGTGGAATCAATGCAGCCATTAAACTAAAAGGAAAACATAATCTTAGAAACACCCTGATGTAGTGGTTTTACTACTCTTTAGGAAAAAAGTGCAAAAGTGGCAAGTATTAAGTGTCGGTTTAGGAAAACCAAGCACTAATGACCAATTAAGTTCAAGTTCGTTTCCCAAGGAGGCAAGTGCGTTGTGTTAAGAGATGGTTAACTTTTTGTTATTATATGATTGAGAGAAAAGGAAATAGAAATGAGATTAGAAGAGAATGACGATTACAATGACGTATTACAATAGGACGAAAAAGGCGTACACGTAAAACCGTAAAAACTATCAAAATTAAAATTTTAACCTAAAAATTCCTAAAAATTACTAAAAATCCACAATAATATTCTAAGAGTTTACAAAAAATCCAAACTTGCTAAAACCTTTTAATTAATTAGATAATGACTTTTTAATGCTAATTAAAGCCCTAAAAATGAAAATTAACTATTAAAAAGTCCCAAACAAGATTTAAAAGTTTATAAACCTCAAAAATAACCTAATTAAGCTAAAAAGTATTTTTTAAAATTTTAAAACCAAATAAAACTATTTTTAAACACTTAAAAACTATTAAAATCAATTAAAACTTAAATTAATTCTAGAAAATAATTGAAAAGCCCTAAAAATTTTTGGAAAGTTACAAAATTCCTAATTTAAGTGTCTACAATCTAGGAAAAATGTAAAGACTTAAAAAATCAGACTTTTAATTTTTAATAATAAAATAATATTAAAATATTCAAAAAAATTCAAAGTTTGTAAAAAAAATTCTAAAAAATTACCAAAAATCTAGAATAATGTAACTAAGATAGAAATGCAATCAAAAGTTTCCAAAACCTTTTTAATAATTTTATATTAAATTCCAAAGTTGGTTAAAAACCCTAAAATCATATAAAATCAAAAATTAGATAAAATGAAAACTTAAATAGCTGTAAACCTCAAAAATATAGTTAAAAACCTAAAAACTATTTTTTCAGATTTTTAAAATACTTTTTCCTATTTTTTATCTACTTTCTAAAATTTAACCTTAAAATAATCCTAGAAAATTAATTAAACACGTGAAAAATAAATTTTTTGAACCAAAAAGTCTTAAACCTAAATAAGAACAATATAAAAATGCTAAGTGGTAAAAATCTACTAAGAATAAGCTGAAATCAGCTTATAATTAAGCTGCCTAGTTTAATAAGCTATAAACAAACACTCTTTAAATAATTAAGAGTCCAAGTGATAACCAGTCAAAGACCCTAGGGCAACTGGTTATCACGTTGGATTGTGAGAGGAGTGGCGCAGGTTCGAGTCCTGACCACGTCCTTTTTACAAAAACTTTTTTTTTCTTTTTTTTAAACTTTACAAACTCAAAAACAGTGACCTTAACTTACTTTAAAACACAAATTTTATAACAAATAAACTAGAATCAATGCCTTATAAAGCAAAAACGTGCCCAGATTACAAGTTAACTGAAGAACACAAAGGTGTATATCTTCACTTGTGAAGATAGAACAAGAGGGACTTGTTCCTGGATTTTTGTTGGTGTTTGATGGACAATGGGGGCACTCCCACAACCAATTGGGTTGTGGGAAGTCAATAATAGCACAAAACACACAAGTTAATACACAAAAATCAAGCACAAAAATCCAAGATCAGTTACTGTATTCAGAAAAATGGACTTGGGTCCTTTGCTGGTTTATATTGCACAAATCTGAAATTCAAAGCTCACAAACTTGCACTCAATCCAACCAAATAGCATAAAAGCTATACACAATCCTTACTGGACCTAATACCTAGAAGCTTTAAAGATCTAAAGGTCAAATTCACATGAAAATAATCAGAAAAATAGGTTTGCTGATTTTTATGCTACTTTCCAATTTTAGAACATGCAATTTGCTTTGAAACTTTACCAAACTGAAAGCCAATACTAATATCACCTACTAATAACCTAATGAGTGTGTTAAACCAATTTTAAAGCAAAATGCAGTAGCTTAAATGGTCTTATCCTGTATTTCCAAACACCCCTTTAAATCTAAAAACCAAAATTTATCAAAGCAAACCTTCTCAAATCTACTCAAATCTGATTTCAAATACTTCTAACATGCATCCTAGGCACAAATGAGCATAATCAAACAATTAAACAAACACCTAAGCAGCTTTCAAGCAAATCATCCAAATCACACAAATCTCAAACTTGTAAACTAAAAACCAATGAGTTCAAGGTTTATACCTTGTAGGACCCACATCCAGGCCCCACTATGGCAGCAAAGCCATCTCCCATCAGCTTATAGCTGGGCTATTGGCTTATAGGAACAAGATAGCTAGTAGAGATGCTAGTGGTGGTCACAAGGACACACACACCCAATATGTCTTCCAAAAAAGGATGAGATTATATGAACCTGCTAAGAAAGAAAAGAAACAGAAGGCTGAGCTGTTCACAAGTCAAATAAGCTGATAAGCCAGCTTATCAGTTAAGCTGCCTATGGCTTATTTGACAAAAATAAAAAAACTGATTTTTAATTTTCTGAAAATCTTAACAATAACCCAATCAACAAACAATTTAAACCTCACTTGAGCTTGATATTCAACAAGAATATCAGGCTCATATGATCAATTTAAAAGCTTGGACAAAGAACTTAACACTTGTTTCACTTAGGTTTCCAAACAAAACAGAAAAACTGAAAATGGTATCACAACTTCAAAATTTAAATATGCAAGGAAAAGTAAATGGCTCTTGTTCTATTTCGTCACAACAAACACCAGTTTCATTAACTTTAAAAGGGCTTTACAATGTTTGACCAAGGAAAGAGAAAACAAGAACAAGTAAAATGAAAACCCTATTTGCCTTTATATAGAGGCTTACAAAATCATTCTAGAACTGAAAAGAAGCCTTAGCCCTAATGGTGTGTTCTTCCACATTTGCCCTTTGAGTCCTTTTGAAGATTCGTTTTTTTGAATTGGTCAAGAGCCCATGTGATGATCATTTGGATGTATGTTGATGCAAGCTGGATAAAAATGATCTTGGCCATCAAAAGGAGTCTTTGAGAACACGAAAATGTCATGAGTCGTTGATTCTCTGTCCTCAGTTTGTCTTCAAGCTCAATTGTGGGTCAGGGGAGGGTTGGAGAGCCATGTGGGGATGAGGGTGACGTTTTTTGAGAGTTGGGATTGGTTTAAGGTAGGTTTAATTATGTTTCTGGAAGGAATCATCAAAAACCCCTTTGATTTGAGAGAGTTAGGTTTTAGGTTTATGGAATTAAGATGATTAGCAGGGTGGGTTTGAATCTGTTTTGGGGTTAAGGAATTTTAAAAATTGTGTTTAGTGGGAAAATTAAATAATAAACTAATTCAGTTTATTAGTTGGTTTTGTGGAAAGTGGACGTGGAGAGAGTGGTGAGGTGGAGGGCTGTGAGTGGATGGTGGGGGTGATGTGGAGGCCTGATTGGTGGGGGTGAGTTGGAGGCCTGATTGGTGGGGGTGAGTTTGAGTGTCTGGCAAAAACAGTCCCCATACTTCCAAACTTTCTTCAATTTGTATTAAACAGCTTTTTACCCATTTTCCTTTGTAAACAAGTTTAGGCAGCTTGTCAAAAATGGCACCACAAGTTTTCAAACTTGTTTCAAGGACTAGATATGCCAATTCATGATTTGAAGGACTGATATTGGCATTTTCTTCATTCTTCAAGGTTTTGACTTGTTTGTTGACTTCTTGGAGGACCAATATTGACAATTTAGTTTTGTTGAGGGACTAAATTTGCCAATTCTTCAAAGTTAAGGGTCCTTTTTGTAATTTTGACAAACTTTAGGGACCAAACTTGTAATTATGAAGATACAAGGGTATAAAGTGTCAATTCTTCCATATTGAAGGACCCTTCTTCATAATTCTTCAAATCTTCAAGGGTTTTCTTTGGAAAATTCCTCACTAGGGCTTGGTTCATTGTGCGGCTTTGTTTCCCGTGTTCGTTTTTGAATGATTCTTGTGATCTTTTGTAATTTTCTCAATATCCGTACCTAAAATACACAAGTAACAAACACAAGCATATATATGGGTATTTTGATGATAATTAATGCATTTTAAGCCCTATTTGGAAGATGAGACTATGTATAAAAGCAGTCTCATCACTCCCCCATACTAAACCATTGCCGTGCCCTCACGCAATGCTAGAATAAAGTATCGTAGCATCTCCAAAATTCATTTTTATTCACTTTATTGAACGATAAACTAGCTACACTACTTCTTTTGCTACTACTACTTGCGTTTTAGACATAATGTATGATTTTCATCGCAGAATGGGACGTTTAGGTTCATAGAATAAGAACACGTGAATGCTTCGTTAGAAATAATTTCATCGTCCTCGATTTTCACCCCAATTCCATGCCAAGCGTGCAACGAGATCATTGTCATTATAAGTTAGTAATGCTAACACTACTCATATGCCCTAATCACGTACTTATCCTCCCATTATTCCTAAGTTGTATCTCTTATATTTTATATTGTCTTGAATGTTTCACGAGGATACATTGTTTGACTTATGCGATAATAGAGATTTATGTCTAAAAATAGAGTCCTAACGGTGTAACTAAGACCATCAAATCAATAACCCCTCCTAATAGACAACGATGTTAAAAAATTAAGTTGACAAGAAGAATCGATAAACACGTTTTTATAACGGTTTTGAACATGAGACTTATTACCAAGACTTTTATACGCCCCTAACGGAAGGGCCTTATTATCTTTGGTTTACCTCCATCTTTTATTCAACTTCGCCATGAAGCTTTTATTATGACTTCGGTCTTGCCTTTCCTTTTATTATCCGCCTCATCGGTGGTTTTATTAGCCAAAGACGTATATCCTCACGCTAAGGCGAATTTTGGATCTTTAAAGCTTCGAAGATTAAGGCTTGATTCACTTTCAATTTTGCATAGATTTTTCGGCCTTGTGGGGCTTCAAATTGTTTGCTAGATTTAGGTGAGCACTTGAAATTTTATTATTGGGTGAAGCTTTCGATTATTCGGGTGCCAATACTTCAAAACCATGACGCTGGCGATACCTTAATGTCTTCCCAATTTAATTACACGGGAGCTACTAGAAAAGACTAGAAACCCAACAATCCTAACTAAACCGCTAAGTCAATATTTATTAAGCAAAAAATATTTACATGCGAAGGGAGAATAAGCAAACAACGAGAACACATGAGTTTTTGAAAGAGTACGAGTACTCTACGTTTAGCATAGTAACTTATAATTAACCCTATCATTTCTCGTCCTCATTTAAGAGACTTAGCCTAATGTGTAGTTAAGGAATCAAAGCTAAGTGCTCAACACGCACGGTCGAGTCAAAAATTACTCTTATTCTCGCCATCGGAAAAACTACATTCGTGTCTTCAAACACTTATAAAACATAAGAAAATTTTTAAAATTTGGCCATTTTTAGCCTTATTTTGCAACAAAAACGATAAACAAAAAGATAAACTTTGGAAAGCGTGAAGGTTTGGCAAGGCAAGTATCTATTCACCCCCCTATACTAAAGTTAAACATTGTCCTCAATGTTTCGAGTCTAGGGGTGCAAACACCCCCATACTAGAGACGTAGTCGAATGCCTAATCTAGCATGGAAAGGGTGTAACCGTTAAATTTAAAGTCGTTTATGAAGTGTGCTATAAACCTAAGGTTAGAACATCAAAAGGATATATCATGGATATTGAGAAAGTCTTCAAAGCAAACGATCGAGTGCTCCCATAAAACGAACACGAGAGGCTCCAATCGTGAAGATCATGATCTAAAAACCACAATGCACAAACAACCACGGAACAAAGGTTGGAAGGGCACAAATCCCCTCACATTAAACTAATTAGAAAGCAATAATATGTACATGGATAAGCATGGGTCTCCCCCACGAGGCACCTCGTTTTTGATTACCGAGTCATGAGCTCGACTCGATCCCCTTAATACTAATTATCATTGGGGAAAGTGATTTGGTCGAGGTAGTTGAAGGATGGAACTTCCCCGCCAAAGTAGTGCTTCAACCTATGTCCATTCACCTTGAAGTTAGGACCATCATCTTGAGCTAGCTCGATGGTCCCATACGGAAACACTTGAGTCACGGTGAATGGACCGGACCAACGGGATTTCAACTTACCGGAAAAGATTTTTAATCTTGAATTAAAAAGCAAAACTTGATCCCCAATGTTAAAAACCCGGTCTTTAATTTTAGTATCATGCAACTTTTTAGTTTTTTCCTTATAAATCAACGAATTTTCATAAGCAATGTCCCTCAATTCATCTAATTCATTCAATTGCATTTTCCGGTGTTTTCCCGCGGTCTCCATATCATCATTACAATGCTTTAGGGCCCAATAAGCCTTGTGTTCTAATTTGATAGGCAAATGACAATTCTTTCCATACATAAGCTTATAGGGAGTGCACCCAATGGGCGTCTTATGAGCGGTCCTAAAGGCCCATAAAGCATCGTCTAACTTATCCGACCAAGTTTGTCGGTTTTCCCCAACGGATCTTTCCAAGATCCTCTTCAACGCTCGGTTTGAAACCTCGACTTGCCCACTCGTTTGTGGGTGATAAGCCGTAGAAAGCCGATGTGTAACCCCATATTTCCTTAGGACCCTTTCGAATTGGTCGTTACAAATTTGGGTTCCACGATCGCTTATGATCGCACGAGGGGTTCCAAACCGAGAAAACAATTGCTTCAAAAACTTGACTACCACACGAGCATCATTGGTGGGCAAGGCTTTGGCCTCCACCCACTTAGATAGGTAGTCAACCGCAACGAGAATGTATTTATTACCACGAGATGATGGGAACGGCCCCATAAAGTCTATACCCCAAACGTCAAAGATCTCACACACTTGGATGATATTTTGTGGCATTTCATCTTTTTGTGAGGCTTTTCCTTGTCGTTGGCATGCATCACATGACTTCACAAGATCTTGTGCATCTCGGTAAATAGTAGGCCAAAAGAAGCCGGCATCAAACACCTTTTTAGCCGTGAGATTAGCACCGTGGTGACCACCCGTGGGTCCCTCATGACAAGCTCTAAGGATGTTAGAAGCTTCGGTGCCAAATACACAACGTCGGATGATTTGATCCGCACAAGTTCGAAACAAGTAAGGGTCGTTCCAAAAGTAGAACTTGACGTCACGAAAGAATTTTCGTTTTTCTTGAGTCGTCATATCCTTAATGATGAAGTTACCCGCATGGTAATTTGCAAAATCCGCAAACCACGGGGTGGAAGAATCAAGCTTAGAATTCACTACACCAAGTGTCTCGAGCGGGAATGTTTCGGTGATTTCCTTCGGCTCGTAAACACTTTGGTGAGGATCTTCCAAACGAGAAAGATGATCGGCCGCTAGATTCTCGGCTCCTTTTTTGTCAACGATTTTGTGATCAAATTCTTGAAGGAGGAGAATCCAACGAAGTAATCTAGGCTTAGCATCTTGCTTTGCCATGAGATACTTGATATCCGAATGGTCCGTATACACTATGCATTTTGTCAAGACGAGATAAGGTCAAAATTTCTCAAATGCATACACCACGGCAAGGAACTCCTTCTCCGTTGTAGTGTATTTTAGTTGAGCCTCGGTCATCGTCTTGCTAGCATAGTGAATAGGCAAGAAGTGCTTATCATGACGTTGCCCCAATACGGCCCCAATAGCGTAATCACTAGCATCACACATGAGCTCAAAGGGGAGGTTCCAATTGGGAGCAACAAGAATGGGAGCTTCGGTAAGTTTCCTCTTAAGGATTTCAAAGGCTCGTACACAATCTTCGTCAAAGACAAAACGTGCCTCTTTTTCAAGAAGATGTGTAATGGGTCGAGAAATCTTCGAAAAATCCTTGATGAATCGACGATAATAGCCCGCGTGGCCTAGGAAACTCCTAACTCCCTTGACGGTTTTGGGATGAGGTAATTTGGCGATGACGTCTACCTTAGCTTGATCTACCTCAATCCCCGCTTTCGAGACCTTGTGCCCTAAGACGATTCCACTCTTAACCATAAAATGACACTTTTCCCAATTGAGCACAAGGTTGGTTTCCTCACAACGTTTCAACATTCTCTCAAGGTTCGACAAACATGAAGTGAACGTATTACCAAACACGGAAAATTCATCCATGAAGACTTCCATCGTCTTCTCGATCATGTCATGAAAAATAGCCATCATGCACCGTTGAAAGGTTCCCGGTGCATTACAAAGTCCGAATGACATTCTACGATAGGCAAACGTTCCATATGGACACGTAAACGTAGTTTTTTTCTTGATCACGAGGATCGACGGGAATTTGGAAGTAACCGGAAAAACCATCTAAAAAGCAATAGAAATCGTTTCCCGCAAGACGCTCCAACATTTGGTCCATGAAGGGCAAGGGAAAATGGTCTTTTCGAGTGGCTTCATTCAACTTTCGATAGTCAATGCACACTCTCCATCCGGTCACGAGTCTAGTGGGAATCAAATCGTTGGCATCGTTTGGCACAACGGTCATTCCTCCCTTTTTAGGGACACAATGAATAGGACTCACCCAAGGGCTATCGGAAATTGGGTAAATCATTCCCGCGTCAAGGAGTTTAAAGACCTCCTTTTTGATGACGTCGTGAATTTTGGGGTTCACCCTTCTTTGACTTTGGATTGCGGGCTTGTAATCCTCCTCCATTAAGATTTTGTGAGTACAAAACTTGGGATCGATTCCCTTAATGTCGGATAACTTCCACGCAATTGCCCCTTTGTGATCCTTTAGAACATCGACAAGTGCGGTTTTTTCATCATTCGAAAGTTCCTTCGCAATAATAACCGGCAACTTTTCGTCCTCCTCCAAATAGACATATTCGAGGTGAGGAGGTAAATCTTTCAACTCGAGGATAGGTGGTTCCTCAAGTGAAGATTTGGGCTCGATACTCATAACCTCCTCGAGTGGAGGAAATGGGAAATCGTTAAGAAAATCCTTGATAATCGAGAAGTCCTCATCGTTGTCGAGGTCTTCGTTACAAGTACGTGGAACATCGAATTCTTCCAACGTAAAACCACCGCCTTCAAATGGAGTGAAGGTTGGTGTCGAATTATCAAGAATTGGATCTAACATAGTGGGATTGCCACTAGTTTCTTCATCACCAAACCCTATAACTTCTTGTGAAAACTCCTCGCAAACCACGTCGATCATATCAACGAGGTTTATGGTAGCAACGGAATAAACATGAGAAAGTTGAGAATTTTGAGTTGCGTTTATAACAAGTTCCTCGTCGTTGAAACGTAAGGTGATCTTTCTAGCATGCACATCAATTAAAGCCATAGACGTATCTAAAAACGAACGACCTAAAATGAGAGGAACTTGAGGATCCGTGGGGATATCAACAACGATAAAGTCTACGGGATAGTAGAACTTCCCCACTTTCACAAAAACGTCTTCCGCTAATCCACAAGCACGAATCGTGGAATGGTCAGCCATCTCGATAGACATTAGTGAAGGAGTAAGATTAGGAAGATTGAGCGACTTGAAGATTGCAAGTGGCATCAAATTAATGCTAGCACCAAGATCGGCCAAGGCATAGCATTCTTCCGTATCTTGGATTGCACAAGGGATCAAAAATTTACCGGTATCACCGACTTTTTGAGGTATGCGATTAAGATAAACCGACGAACAACTAGACAATTGATGCAATTTCTCCTTGTTGTTCAATATACTCTTAAAGTTAGCGGCAAATCGAGGCATCATGACCAAAGCATCGGCGAAACTCACGTTAAGGTGCAACTCACGAAACATTTTCATAAAAAGCTCAAATTGATAATTGTCGCGCTCTTGTCGTTTCTCCTTCCTAAGTCTCGATGGGTAAGGTAAGGGTGGTGTGGGTTGGGGCATAGGCATAGCCTTTGGAATCTCGGGTTCCAATGTTGGTAATGGGTCAACCGTAGGTGTGGCATGAGCGGTACTTTGTGGGCTTGAGATATGCTCCTTTTCGACCACCACATCGGGTTCTTCCTCAATTTCCTCCACCATTGGAGTAATTGGTTGAGGAGTCGGTTCTTTAAGTGCCTTACGACTTCGTGTGGTAATCACTTTCATCTCTCCCTTCGGGTTTGATACGGTGTTGCTAGGTAAACTACCCGAAGTAGAGGCTTTGTTCCCCATGACGGCTTCTAAAATAGCATTAAGCTTAACATCTTGACTAGCGGCTTTTTGGTCAATCCTTTGTTCAAGCCTAGCATGACTTTGCTCAATTTTATTGTTTTGACCTCTAATTTGATTAGCAAAATCATTTTTCAACTCATTTCTCATGTTAAGATTTTCCTTAACAAAATTAGCTAACTCCTTGGTGTTTTTAGCCGTGTCCCTAGCTTGACTAGCCAATTGCTCTTGAATGTTTTCCAAAATCTTATCATTTGCCGTAGCGTAATTCAAAAAGTCCATTGGAAGTTCTTTAGTGTAAACATTTTGAAGACCTTGACTTGTGTTTTGAAAATTACGGTTTTGGTTTTGATTTTGCAATTGGCTACTACTTCCTTGATTCCCATAGTTGTTATTACCCTTGTAATTGTTTGTTTGATTGTTTTGGTAACCAACTTGATTGTTTCGATAATTGTTAGCATTTTGATTTGGTGGAAAACTCGGTGGAGTCAATTGATTAGTGCGGGGAACTTGACCGTTTTGGCTATAAGTTCCCGCGGCCGCGTAGGCACTCGAAGTGTTACCACCGTTGGTAATGCACTCGGAGTAATCGTGAGCTCCACCACAATACATACAAGAAGCCTCAACCGCTTTAGCCGTAGCGGGAGTGGGTTGTTCACCAACTTTAAACACAATTAACAATCCCTTAAGCTTATCAAAAATCTTTTTCTCCAAATTAGCCTCGATTTGGCAAGCATCACCGGTATGTGACAATGAAAGCGAAGGTGAAGACGAAGTCTTACGAACACTCGACGTGCTACGAGGACTATAGACCTTAGACCTATTCTCAATGATTAACAATGCTTCCTCAACCGTCTTACACAAAAAATTACCACCCGCGGCGGCATTAAGATAATCACGCTCATGATCGTTCAAGCCATTGTAAAACGTGTCAATTTGATGCAAGTCGAAAAAACCATGATGAGGACATTCGTGCAACATTTCCTTAAACCTATTCCAAGCCGTCGAAAACTCTCATTATACTCTTGTGAAAACTTTGAAATCTCGTTTTTCAAATGCGTAGTCTTAGAGGGCGGAAAAAATTGGTTCACGAATTTTGAAACGAGATCCTTCCACGTCAATATAGAATTGGGTGGCTCTTTCTCTAACCAAATTTTTGCGGGCCCCGCTAAGGAATACGGAAAAATCATCATCTTAATCGAGTCGTTAGAGACGTCCTTAAACTTGCAAGTGGCGGTAAGACGATTAAATTGGCGAATGTGGTTATGAGGGTTGTCCTTTTCGTCACCTCGAAACTTGTTGTTTTGAATCATGGACAACAAACCCGTCTTAACCTCAAAATTCTCCCCAAGGATAGCGGGAATCACAATCGCTTCTCCATAACCCTCGGTGGGTGCTTGAAGAAACTCCATCATAGTTCGATTAGCCATGGGTGCTTCTTTCACTACGATGGGTTCGTCAATAGGAGACTCCTCACTAGAAGGAGTGGTTGATTTGTTTCTTCGTTTACGTGCACGTCTTGCTTTGGAGCGAGTTTGCATAAACGTCACGTACAACGAGAGGGTGAGCAAATAAGATTCTTTTTGGTATTTTTACTTTTTCAATTTTTTATGGTTTTTGATTGTTTTTACTTTTTTTTTGGATTTTGTGGAATGTATTAGGTAGACAAAAATCTACAAATATCCTCCTTAATCAAATCTCTCGATTAAAGAAGCCTCAGGGAATGAAAACGATCACGTGAAGTGAACGCCTTCGATGACTTTAGAACGTTGGTGGAACACCAAAACGTTCAAGAGGGTTTAATCAAATGAAACCAAGAAAATATATATGATACTTAAGTAATACTTTGGGCGGCAAAACCCTCGATTAGCTCTCAATCTCAAAATACGCACAAGCGAGCGGAGGAAACGAGGCGGCGCGAAGCACTTAAGAGCCTTTTTCCTTTAGGTCGTGAAATACAACCGCCTTATACCCACCTTATAGTTTGTATTTTTCAAAATCGAGCTTCACGAAAGTATTTATCTATTTTTGCCTTTTTCTTTGGTTTGAGATTCGAATACAATGATTGGGTAATGACCTCCCAATCAAGGTTGTGATTTCTCACGTATTTGGAGTACTTGTGAATTTATTGTTCTACGTATACAATATAGTAATAGTATTCACACAAAAAACGAAAACCGATAATACGTATTAGTAGAGTGCTACTAATACAATTAGCTATTATGGCTATATAATAACAAAAATTGTTCAAATAAAAACACAACACGCCTCCCCGGCAGCGGCGCCAAAATGATGTAGTGGTTTTACTACTCTTTAGGAAAAGAGTGCAAAAGTGGCAAGTATTAAGTGTCGGTTTAGGAAAACCAAGCACTAATGACCAATTAAGTTCAAGTTCGTTTCCCAAGGAGGCAAGTGCGTTGTGTTAAGAGATGGTTAACTTTTTGTTATTATATGATTGAGAGAAAAGGAAACAGAAATGAGATTAGAAGAGAATGACGATTACAATGACGTATTACAATAGGACGAAAAAGGCGTACACGTAAAACCGTAAAAACTATCAAAATTAAAATTTTAACTTAAAAATTCCTAAAAATTACTAAAAATCTACAATAATATTCTAAGAGTTTACAAAAAATCCAAACTTGCTAAAACCTTTTAATTAATTAGATAATGACTTTTTAATGCTAATTAAAGCCCTAAAAATCAAAATTAATTATTAAAAAGTCCCAAACAAGATTTAAAAGTTTGTAAACCTCAAAAATAACCTAATTAAGCTAAAAAGTATTTATTAAAATTTTAAAACCAAATAAAACTCTTTTTAAACACTTAAAAACTATTAAAATCAATTAAAACTTAAATTAATTCTAGAAAATAATTGAAAAGCCCTAAAAATTTTTGGAAAGTTACTAAATTCCTAATTAAGTGTCTACAATCTAGGAAAAATGAAAAAATCTAAAAAATCAGACTTTTGATTTTTAATAATAAAATAATATTAAAATATTCAAAAAAAATTCAAAGTTTGTAAAAAAATTCTAAAAAATTACCAAAAATCTAGAATAATGTAAAAAAGATAGAAATGCAATCAAAAGTTTCCAAAACCTTTTTAATAATTTTATATTAAATTCCAAAGTTGGTTAAAAACCCTAAAATCATATAAAATCAAAATTAGCTAAAATGAAAACTTAAATAGCTATAAACCTCAAAAATATAGTTAAAAACCTAAAAACTATTTTTTCAGATTTTTAAAATACTTTTTCCTATTTTTTTATCTACTTTCTAAAATTTAACCTTAAAATAATCCTAGAAAATTAATTAAACACGTGAAAAATAAATTTTTTGAACCAAAAAGTCTTAAACCTAAATAAGAACAATATAAAAATGCTAAGTGGTAAAAATCTACTAAGAATAAGCTGAAATCAGCTTATAATTAAGCTGCCTAGTTTAATAAGCTATAAACAAACACTCTTTAAATAATTAAGAGTCCAAGTGATAACCAGTCAAAGACCCTAGGGCAACTGGTTATCACGTTGGAGTGTGAGAGGAGTGGCGTAGGTTCGAGTCCTGGCCACGTCCTTTTTACAAAAACTTTTTTTTTCTTTTTTTTAAACTTTACAAACTAAAAAACAGTGACCTTAACTTACTTTAAAACATAAATTTTATAACAAATAAACTAGAATCAATGCCTTAGAAAGCAAAAACGTGCCCAGATTACAAGTAAACTGAAGAACACAAAGGTGTATATCTTCACTTGTGAAGATAGAACAAGAGGGACTTGTTCCTGGATTTTTGTTGGTGTTTGATGGACAATGGGGGCACTCCCACAACCAGTTGGGTTGTGGGAAGTCAATAATAGCACAAAACACACAAGTTAATACACAAAAATCAAGCACAAAAATCCAAGATCAGTTACTGTATTCAGAAAAATGGACTTGGGTCCTTTGCTGGTTTATATTGCACAAATCTGAAATTCAAAGCTCACAAACTTGCACTCAATCCAACCAAATAGCATACAAGCTATACACAATCCTTACTGGACCTAATACCTAGAAGCTTTCAAGATCTAAAGGTCAAATTCACATGAAAATAATCAGAAAAATAGGTTTGCTGATTTTTATGCTACTTTCCAATTTTAGAACATGCAATTTGCTTTGAAACTTTACCAAACTGAAAGCCAATACTAATATCACCTACTAATAACCTAATGAGTGTGTTAAACCAATTTTAAAGCAAAATGCAGTAGCTTAAATGGGCTTATCCTGTATTTCCAAACACCCCTTTAAATCTAAAAACCAAAATTTATCAAAGCAAACCTTCTCAAATCTACTCAAATCTGATTTCAAATACTTCTAACATGCATCCTAGGCACAAATGAGCATAATCAAACAATTAAACAAACACCTAAGCAGCTTTCAAGCAAATCATCCAAATCACACAAATCTCAAACTTGTAAACTGAAAACCAATGAGTTCAAGGTTTATACCTTGTAGGACCCACATCCAGGCCCCACTATGGCAGCAAAGCCATCTCCCATCAGCTTATAGCTGGGCTATTAGCTTATAAGAACAAGATAGCTAGTAGAGATGCTAGTGGTGGTCACAAGGACACACACACCCAATATGTCTTCCAAAAAAGGATGAGATTATATGAACCTGCTAAGAAAGAAAAGAAACAGAAGGCTGAGCTGTTCACAAGTCAAATAAGCTGATAAGGCAGCTTATCAGTTAAGCTACCTATGGCTTATTTGAGAAAAATAAAAAAACTGATTTTTAATTTTTTGAAAATCTTAACAATAACCCAATCAACAAACAATTTAAACCTCACTTGAGCTTGATATTCAACAAGAATATCAGGCTCATATGATCAATTTAAAAGCTTGGACAAAGAACTTAACACTTGTTTCACTTAGGTTTCCAAACAAAACAGAAAAACTGAAAATGGTATCACAACTTCAAAATTTAAATGTGCAAGGAAAAGTAAATGGCTCTTGTTCTATTTCGTCACAACAAACACCAGTTTCATTAACTTTGAAAGGGCTTTACAATGTTTGACCAAGGAAAGAGAAAACAAGAACAAGTAAAATGAAAATCCTATTTGCCTTTATATAGAGGCTTACAAAATCATTCTAGAACTGAAAAGAAGCCTTAGCCCTAATGGTGTGTTCTTCCACATTTGCCCTTTGAGTCCTTTTGAAGATTCGTTTTTTTGATTTGGTCAAGAGCCCATGTGATGATCATTTGGATGTATGTTGATGCAAGCTGGATAAAAATGATCTTGGCCATCAAAAGGAGTCTTTGAGAACACGAAAATGTCATGAGTCGTTGATTCTCTGTCCTCAGTTTGTCTTCAAGCTCAATTGTGGGTCAGGGGAGGGTTGGAGAGCCATGTGGGGATGAGGGTGACGTTTTTTGGGAGTTGGGATTGGTTTAAGGTAGGTTTAATTATATTTCTGGAAGGAATCATCAAAAACCCCTTTGATTTGAGAGAGTTAGGTTTTAGGTTTATGGAATTAAGATGATTAGCAGGGTGGGTTTGAATCTGTTTTGGGGTTAAGGAATTTTAAAAATTGTGTTTAGTGGGAAAATTAAATAATAAACTAATTCAGTTTATTAGTTGGTTTTGTGGAAAGTGGACGTGGAGAGAGTGGTGAGGTGGAGGGCTGTGAGTGGATGGTGGGGGTGATGTGGAGGCCTGATTGGTGGGGGTGAGTTGGAGGCCTGATTGGTGGGGGTGAGTTTTAGTGTCTGGCAAAAACAGTCCCCATACTTCCAAACTTTCTTCAATTTGTATTAAACAGCTTTTTACCCATTTTCCTTTGTAAAAAAGTTTAGGCAGCTTGTCGAAAATGGCACCACAAGTTTTCAAACTTGTTTCAAGGACTAGATATGCCAATTCATGATATTTGAAGGACTGATCTTGGCATTTTCTTCATTCTTCAAGGTTTTGACTTGTTTGTTGACTTCTTGGAGGACCAATATTGACAATTTAGTTTTGTTGAGGGACTAAATTTGCCAATTCTTCAAAGTTAAGGGTCCTTTTTGTAATTTTAACAAACTTTAGGGACCAAACTTGTAATTATGAAGATACAAGGGTATAAAGTGTCAATTCTTCCATATTGAAGGACCCTTCTTCATAATTCTTCAAATCTTTAAGGGTTTTCTTTGGAAAATTCCTCACTAGGGCTTGGTTCATTGTGCGGCTTTGTTTCCCGTGTTCGTTTTTGAATGATTCTTGTGATCTTTTGTCATTTTCTCAATATCCGTACCTAAAATACACAAGTAACAAACACAAGCATATATATATGGGTATTTTGATGATATTTAATGCATTTTAAGCCCTATTTGGAAGATGAGACTATGTATAAAAGCAGTCTCATCACACCCAAGAATTCAGAGACCTAAAAAAGGGATTGAATTAATGAGTATTATGTGATCTGAATAGAATCGTGTACGTTATCATCATGCATACCTATCAGTGTATGGATCATCTTGTATGACAACCATCCAGAATCACATTTTTATTTACCAAAATCAAGTAATACCTTTTGACGTAGCTTCTGAATCTTTTAATGTCGCTTATGAATCTCGTCTATCTGCAGAAAGCAGAGAAAAGCCACCATTAAATTATTTGGATGATGAACAAATGGTATTTAGGGTTTTGTGGAAAAAATATATACTATGGATGAAATTGGACAAATTCTATTTTTCATGAGTATATGAATTTTGTTTGGGAGTCAGATATCATAAATATTAACTTGGTCCAGTGGTTGACGATAATTGTTGTTGGATGCAAAGACCCAAGTTCAAAACTTGCACGGTTGACATTTTTTAAATATGTGCCGATTTAAGAAAACAAAAATTAAAAAAAAATGATGACATGGCATTATGAGGTGCTTATGTGTTATATCCCTCCTCTTATATATAATATATATATATATATATATATATATATATATATATATATATATATATATATATACATAGAGTAGGGATCTAGTAAGAAGAAAAATTAAAATGAGAAGAATAAAAAGAAATCCTGACCACAAATTCCACAAAGGAAGGAGAATTTTAAGGGGAGATGCATCTGAATTTGTAGGTGCATCTGAAATGTGTGGTTGTGGTTTCTTCTCATTCTTCTCATTTTACTTAATCTTCTTATTTGATCCTAACTCTATATACATATATGTATATAATAGCAAGTTCAGACACTCGGTAAATTTAAGTAAGTGAGATCATGATATTTAGGTTGTTATAATTATTAAATGATGTACTGAGGCGGTGAGTATTACCCTGTGTACCAATTTCCTTGTTTATCATGTGGCCAGATGATTGCTAGACTAGTCAAAAGAGACTAAAGGTTCATAAATATAAAAATAAGTATGAAAAGATAGCATGGTCAAATGGAAATTGTTGGGAATTATTTGTTAAGTGTCAAGTACCGTTAGTGTATTTGAAGTACTGTTAGTGTTATGTAAGTACCGTTAGTGTTAACGCGGTACATAGTAAGTACTGCTACTTATAAAGTAAGTACAGCTATGAAGATTAGGACGAATATATCTTTGTATAAGATATGTCATAGTTATAGTTAGAGTATATCTTATGTGATATACCTAAATAGTTAGAATATTGATAATATATCGTCTATGATATAGTTATCTTTATAGAATATTCTAAGGTTTCTAGGGTTACTTACTCTATAAAAGGAACATAGGTACAATGTCTTTCATGTACCTCATACAAGTCGATTAATAAGAGAATCGAATAGTTAAAAGTAATTCTGTTCTTCTGTGCTTTATAAGTTAGATTCCGCATAACTTATTTAGTGTTTAGTAAGATTGCTCAAAGTGTTTTAGTTTGATTACAAACTATTATACTAATTCTTAACAGAATATAGATCCAACCAAAGGGATCAACAAGTGGTATCAGAGCTTGTTGAGAAACTCTGAAAAAGAAGAACACGAACCTATACACTCCATACGTATCAAATCTCAATGTCTCAACCAGATGGTGTTAATGCTCATGTGGATGATGTTCATAACACTGATCCTGTTCTACCTCAAGGACAACCACAAGTTGTGCATCCTGCACCAACACAAGGTGTTCAAGTCGTGAATAATGCAGCTACCTCTACACCAACACCTTCACATACTCTGTCTGCTGTTAAACTCCCAGTTCTCAAAGGTGACAATTATGAGACTTGAGCTATGCAGATGGAACACTACTTGAATTACACAGATCATACTGTGTGGCAATTTATCAAGAATGGGAACACACCAAAGAAGCTACACTGGTTGCCAGACGATACATGCTATGTTCTACCTGTTGTGACTGCTGATGAGGTACAAGCAGAGATCAGAGAAAGAAAAGCTAGAACTGCCTTGGCTATGGCTCTTTCTGAAGACATTCTACCAAGATTTCATCATTATAAAGATGCCAAAGCTATGTGGGATGCTATAAAACTTAGATTTGGAGGCAATGACAAATCTAAGAAAATTAAGAAGATTGTTCTTAAGCAAGAATTTGATAACTTCTCCATCACCAGTATAGAGGGAATACATGGTGGATATGAAAGGTTCAGCAAGTTGCTTATTTTGTTAGCAGTTTATGGACAAGTAATTCCTAATGAAGAAGCAAATCTAAAATTCTTAAGAAGTGTTCCACCAGAGTGGAAAGCAATGGCTATGCACTTCATCACAAGAGATGATTTGGAAACAATTCCATTTGATTATCTCTACAACAATCTTAGAGTATATGAGATGGATGTGAAAGGCACTGAAGAAAAGACAACAACTACTTCAAAGTCTAACTTGGCTTTTGTGTCAGATGGGAACAGCGGTACTTACTTTCAAAATACCGCTAGTGGATCTAGCAGCGGTACTTACTTTAAAAATACCGCTGAAGGACTTACAAGAAGTACTTACCCACAAAGTATTGAAAGCAGTCCTATGATCTCTCAAAATCCACATGGAAGGACTTCACCATTGTTTAGTGACAATGATGCCTTCTCATTCTTTGCTGGACAAAACAACATGCCAAGATTAACTCTCAATGACTTGTTCCAAATGGATGATGCTGATGTTGAAGGGATGGATCTTAAATGGCAAGCTGCAATGGTGTCAGTAAGATCTAAAAGGTTCTTCAAGAAGACTGGAAGAAAAATGACTCTTGATCCTAATGAGCCATTGGGATATGACAATTCTAAAGTTGAATGCTATAACTATGGAAGGAATGGACACTTTGCAAGAGAATGCAATAGAGATAAAGCTGAGACAAGCAATCGGAAGTCTAAGAACAGCTATAGAACCAGTCCAAGAATATCTGAAAGCTTTCCAAGAAAAAACAGCGGGAGTCCTAAAGGAACCAAAGCATTGGTTACTGTAGATGGAGTGGTAAATTAGGCAGAAGAAGAAGAAGAAGAATAGCTAGGATTAATGGCTCTCTCTCATGAAGATACTGAGGTACACCATTGTTTTAAAGATTGTATTATTAAACTTAATAGTCTAAAAGTAGAACTAGAGGAACAGTATCAAAAGGTTAACACATGCACTGTAGAAGTAAAGGCTTTCAAAGAGGGTGTTGTTAAACTTAAAGATAATATAGTTTTGTACAAAAAGGCTCAACAAAACTATGAAGAGAAAATTAGGATTTTGACTCTTCAAATGAGGGAAAAAGATGTGGAAATAAAATCTTTTGAAAGACAACTTTTAAAAATAAATACTGAAAATGAAGCTTTAAAAACCAGTCTTTGTAAAGAGAGGAAAGTAATTAGTCAATGGCAACAATCCTCTAAGGGATCGGGAAAGTTGATTAATTTACAAATGGGGTATTATGATAAAACAGGCCTAGGATATATTGAGGATCAACCTGGGATAACCTTAACTAACAAGGACTTATCAAAAGGGATTTTTGATAGTTCTGGTGAGGTAGATGATACACCTGAAAATGATAGATATGCTGAAGGAATGAAGGTAGTTCCTCCACCAGTATCTGGAATTTTCATGCCACCTTGTAATGATACCAGTATAGAGTTAGAAGATCCTAAGATTAATAATGTCTTTAACTCTAGTACTGTGTCTCAAGAAAATACTGATGTGACCAAGAATATTGTTTGTCCACCTCTAATGAATAACTTTGTTTCTGAGGAATCTAAGACTAGTTCTGCTCCCAAGCAGGTAAAAACTCCTAGCAAGATATTGTAAAACAATAAACAACATACTAAAAACAAAAGGGTTGGGCTAGGTTTTGAAAAAGTAAAGTCAAAACAACATTTTGGGTCTTCTTTAAGAAGAAAAGGATGTTATGTTTGTGGTAGTCTAAGTCATTTTATCAAAGACTGTACATTACATAAAGATAAAATTGTGAAACAAAAGGCTACACAAATGGTCATGAAAAACAGTAATGGGAAAAATGCACAGGGTGATAGGAAACAGAAACTTAAAGATGACAAACCTAAGTTTGATCACACAAGGGTAGTTAAACAGGTTAAAAATAATCCTACCAAAGTTTTGTTCCTAGGGCAGTACTTATGAAGCAAGGACTTGTATCCTTAAAGTATGTTAAACCAAGTACCGGCAAGCTTAAATCTACAAGTACTGCTAGACCAAACTCAAGTACTGTTGGTTTAAAGTCTGTAAAACCAATGTTCTTCAAGACTTCTAAGAAGGTTTTTGAAAAAGTTAAAGCACCTAGAAGTAAGGACAAGAACAAATCAGTACAAATGTGGGTTCCTAAAAGAGTTATACCATGTGTTAAAGCAAGTACCGCTCAAGCAGTACTTAAGTCAGAGAAGTCAAAGCACATAGAGTCACCCTATGAATTTGACTACACAAATGAAACCATGAAGTATAAGAGTAAAAGTAGCATTACTGGGAATGCTTCAGTACAAACTCTAAAATGTGTAGGTCCCACAAGATTCGAGCCAAATGTGGCTTGGGTCCCTGTTAAAAACTAATAAGTTTTATTTGTGTGCAGGGGCGTCTCATTGATGAATTAAAAGATAAAGGAATTGTAGATAGAGGATGCTCAAGACACATGACAGGGAACAAAGATTTTCTTGCTGAATTTGAAGAATTCAGAGGAGGACCAGTAGCCTTTGGGGGTAGCAAAGGTAGAATCACTGGCAAAGGGAAAATCAACACAGGAAAGTTGGAATTTGAAGATGTCTTCTTTGTGAAAGAATTGAATGAGTTCAATCTCTTTTCAGTATCACAAATGTGTGATAAGAAGAACAAGGTGCTATTCACAGACAAAGACTGCTTGGTGTTGTCCAAAGACTTTGAGATGCCCAAGGAATCTCAAATACTGCTTAAAGTACCTAGGCAAGAAAATATGTACACCTTTAATCTTCATACTATTACTCCAACAAGTGGTATTACATGTTTGCTAGCTAAGGCTTCTTTAGATGAGTCAAATTTATGGCATAGAAGGTTAGGTCATGTGAATTTTAAGAATCTTAATAGATTGGTAAAAAGGAATTTGGTTAGAGGTTTACCTAACAAATCTTTTCAAAATGATTTCACATGTGCTGCTTGTTAAAAAGGAAAACAACATAGAGCCTCTTGTAAGACCAAGACTGTAAATAATGTGACAAAACCTTTGCATCTCTTGCATATGGATTTATTTGGTCCAGTTTCTGTAAGAAGCATTAGCCATAAGACCTTTTGTCTAGTCATAACTGATGATTATAGTAGATTCAGTTGGGTTTTCTTTTTAGCCCTTAAAAGTGAAACAAGTGAATTACTAAAGGATTTCATCACTTTAGTTGAAAAGCAGTTCACCAAACAGGTTTTAATCATTAGGACTGATAATGGAACAAAATTTAAGAATGCTGATTTTGATGAATTTTGTAGGTCTAAAGGAACTAAGAGGCAATTTAGTAATCCTAGAACTCCTCAACAGAATGGAGTAGCTGAAAGGAAGAATAGGACATTAATTGAGGCTACTAGAACTATGCTGGCTGATTCAGTTTTGCCAAATACCTTTTGGGCTGAAGCAATCAATACTACATGTTATGTGTTAAATAGAGTCCTAGTAACTAAGCCTCAAAACAAAACACCTTATGAACTTTTGACTAATGTAAAGCCTAACATAAGTCATTTAAAACCTTTTGGGTGTCATGTGTCCATACTAAATACTCTTGATTACTTGGGAAAGTTTGATGGAAAGTCTGATCCAGGATATCTTGTAGGATATTCATTGCAAAGTAAAGCATATAGGGTTTACAATTTGGCAACTAAGAAAGTTGAAGAAAATGCTCATGTCAATTTCTTAGAAAATAAACCCAATGTTCAGAAATAGGTTATGCTTGGATGTTTGATTTAGATTATCTAACTAACTCCATGGACTACTACTCTTTGCAAAAAGATTGTCAAACTAACAATGCAGGTGAGGAGTCAAGTGTAATTAATACAGGTACTCAAGAAGATGTTTCTTCATCAGATGAAGATGTTCACATCTATGTGCCAAATATGCCTACTGTTACTCCCGTATCTGCAACTCCCAAGAAGCAAACCATGCCATCAAGTGATGATCAAGCCTCCCATGAGCTTCAGAGGCTTCAAGATCAAGAAAAGAATGCTACATCTGCTAATAAGCATTCAGGAGAAGAATCTTTTGAGTCACAACACTCAACAGTACATACTATACCTAGTGGTACTTCATCTGCAAGTACTGCTAAGTCGAAATCTACTAGATCTACTGACTCCCTAGAAGAGATTTTGCAAGCATTGGACGATGAAGACTTATATGTCAGTCCAGCTGAAGGAATCTTCTCCAAAGCTTCCTATGATGAGCAGGGTGCAGTAACTGACTTCAACAATTTGGAAACTGAAATTCCAATTAGTTCTATTCTCACTCATAAAGTCGACAACAACTATCCTGCTACTCAGATTATTGGTGATCCAAAATCTGTTGTACAAACTAGAAGACAACTGCAAACCAATATTGAAACTCATGCACTAGTGAGTTATGTCAAACAACAACAGAGAACAAATCATAAAGATACTCAGCATTGTTTGTTTGCCTGTTTCTTATCTCAAGTAGAGCCCAAAAATATCTCTCAGGCTCTTGATGAAGAAAGTTGGGTGGATGCCATGCAAGAAGAATTAACACAATTTGAGCTACAAAAGGTTTGGATTCTTGTGGATCTTCCCTCAGGAAAAAGAGTAATTGGTACAAGATGGGTCTTTAGGAACAAGAAGGATGAAAGAGGGGTTGTTGTGAGAAACAAGTCAAGACTTGTTGCTCAAGGCTAAAGACAGGAAGAAGGGATAGACTATGATGAGGTTTTTGCACCAGTGGCAAGGATAGAAGCCATTAGGTTATTTTTGGCCTTTGCATCATATATGGGATTTATAGTCTATCAAATGGATGTGAAGAGTGCCTTTCTATATGGTACTATTTCAGAGGAGGTATATGTCTCACAACCTCCAGGTTTTATAGATCCTAAATTCCCCAATAGAGTCTACAAAGTTATCAAATCACTTTATGGTTTGCATCAAGCTCCAAGAGCCTGGTATGCAACTTTATCCAACTTTTTGCTAGAACATAGATATAGGAGAGGAACCATTGACAAAACTTTGTTCATCAAGAAAAATGCCAAATACATTATTCTAGTTCAAGTCTATGTTGATGACATCATTTTTGGTTCTACCAAGAAGACATGGTGTGAAGAGTTTGAAGCTTTGATGAAAGGAAGATTTCAAATGAGTTCTATGGAAGAACTAACTTTCTTTTTGGGACTACAAGTCAAACAAAGAAAAGATGGAATATTTATCAGCCAAGATAAATATGTTGCTGAAATCTTAAAGAAATTTTCATGTATGGATACAAGGAGTACAAACACACCTTTTGAAGCCAAGAAATCTTTATCAAAAGATGAACATGAAGAGGATGTTGACATTCATCTCTATAGGTCAATGATTGGTTCATTGATGTATCTTACTGCTTCAAGACAAGATATAATGTTTGCTGTGTGTGCATGTTCAAGATTCCAAGTTCATCCAAAGGTGTCACATCTTTATACTGTGAAGAAGATTTTTAAATATCTTAAAAGTCAACCTAATTTAGGATTATGGTATCCTAGAGACTCCACCTTTGAATTGGAAGCTTACTCCGATAGTGACTATGCTGGAGCAAATCATGATAGGAAATCCACAACAGGAGGTTGTCAATTCCTAGGCAGAAGACTCATATCATGGCAGTGTAAGAAGCAAACCATTGTTGCTACTTCTATAACTGAAGCTGAATATGTAGCTGATGCTCATTGCTGTGGACAAGTACTTTGGATTCAAAATCAATTGTTGGACTATGGGTTCAATTTCATGAACACCAAGATTTACATTGATAATGAAAGTACTATATGCATTGTCAAGAATCCAGTATTTCACTCCAAGACTAAGCATATCGAAATAAGACATCACTTTATAAGAGATGCTTATGACAAAAAGCTTATTCAAGTCTTGAAGATTCATACAGACAACAATGTAGCTGATTTGTTGACCAAGGCATTTGATGCAAAGAGATTCGAATTCCTGGTGACACACATTGGTATGCTCAATCAATAACATGCTGCATATGTTGAGGGGAGGTAATAGCTGTACAAGTTTTATATAAATTTTATTGTATAGTCTATGCTTTGTGTTTTTGATGTTATTGCAGGTTTATAGAAAAAGATAAAAGAGGTTACATGTCTAGTGGAAAGCATGAACTGGTCAAAATTGTGAGGTACCGTTGTCACTCCAAGTACCGCTAGCACAAAACCATGTACCGCTTATGTTCCATGTACCGCTACATGTCCGTAGTACCGTTAAGGGTCTCTTTTGTAAATTTGGCGGTTTCTTCGCGCTTGGGTTTGTTATTTACTTAAATACTTACCCTAATTACACAATTGATTCACCTAATCTTTTATTTTTCTCTCTTGATTCTATAACCCTCTCTCTAATCTTTCGATCATCAAAAATACTAATGGCTGCCTTACAAGTAATCTCTAAGCATAATTTAGTTGCGAATCTTGCTACGAATGATGACTCACTTGGTTTCCATGAGATGCTTGGTTTCCTTTCTCGAAGTCATATTCGCTTCGCACTCACTATAAGTCCAGTTGTCTCTATACCCATTGTTGAACAATTTTGGGATACTGCTGTTCTAGGTACTCGTTTTGATCAACCTTGTATTAAGGCTAGGGTAAATCATATGAATATATATGTCACTAAGGTACCGCTAAGAGCAACTCTGAGACTTAATGATGAAAATGGACTTAGTATGCTTAATAATACAGAGATTCATGATGGCCTTGCAGCCATGGGATATGGGGGTGGTAGGGAAAGTCTTACTTTCTTTAAAGCATTATTTTCACCTCAATGGAAATTGCTTTTTCATGCTATTATTCACTGTTTAAGTTCAAAAAGTACATCTTTTGATCAAATACCTGCTGCATTGGCATCTGCTGATATTTGTCTAGTAAATAACAGGGTTTTTAATTTTTTCAAAATTAATTTTTGAAGGCATGACTAGGAATTTGGAAGGGACTAAGAAGTTTTTAATGTATCCTAGATTCATTCAGGCTTTAGTTAGTGACCAAATACCTAACCTACCAGCATTAACTGATACATGGGATGTTCCTTCATTCACAAAGAGAACTTTCTCTTTCTTGAACAAACAAGGCAATGCATTTTCAGGAACTGTCACACCATTGTTTGCCCATATGTTAGCCCAACATGCCAATCAAGAAGGTGAGGAACCTAGCAATGCTAGTGCTTCTCAGCAAACTCCTTCTCACCAGAGCTCCCACTCTCTAGAAGATTCACAATCTTCTTCTCACAATGTTGGTATTCCACCAAACAATGATGAGATGATCCACACACCTGCTGCTTCTATTGCTGATAGTGGTTCACCACAAGCACAAGCACTAGAGGTGGTGGATGTTGCAAATTTAACTTCTTTGTGTACAAGTTTGTCCCAACAGGTACAGGTATTGCAGAAAGATAAGCTTGTTCAAGACAAGAAAATTGCTGAATTGGAAGCTAGCCTACTCGAGTTAAGGAACAAAGTGTCATCTTGGATAAGGCAATATAGATCTGTTCAGACATCTGCAATCAGGAAGAAAAGGTTCAGGAACTTCAAGAAAAGGCAACTGAATGCAACCAAACAGAGGAGGAATATTGAAGAACAGGGAAGGAATAATGAAGAACAACCACCTTCTTCTGATAATCAAACAAGGATCTCTGGAAATGACATCAATTTTGAATTGGATGAAGATGTCATGGGGACTTTTAAAGATGGAACTGGTTTAGAGACTGGTGTGGATGAACCTTCAGACATGGAGATTCAACAGCAAGACCCACAACCTACTCCAGAGGAACCATAATTTCAAGAACAAGTTCAAGAACAAGTTCAAGAACAAGTTCAAGAACAAGTTCAAGAAAAATTGGTAAATCAACCAGAGGAGCCACAAGTTGCAGAAACATTGGCAACTCAGCCAGAATCATCAGTTCAATCACCACCTCAAGCTAATTGGAGTGTTTTCTATGAGAAGTTGGAGGAAATTTCTAATCAGTTTCCTGATCCATCACCACAAAGCAATAAGTCAGAAAAGACTGAAGAAGTGCAAATTGATATGATGGCTTCTATGGAAGATAAAGCATCTGGGGAAACACAAGTGATTGAAGAAACAAGTGTGTCAAATACTAGTGAAGTCAAATTTGTTGAGAATCCAAGTACTGCTAAGCCAACTGCAAGTACTACTGACATTGTTGAAGATCCAAGTACTGCTAAGCCAATTGCAAGTACCGCTGGTGATCATCCTTCACTGTAAAGTCAAAGTTCATTTGGAGAAAATGAGACTTTAGCCAAATTGCTGCTTGATCTAAAGAAGAATTTAGTTAAGAAGTCTAAACAAGCAGAAGTGGAGAAAAAGACACAACAAGAAGTTCTTGCCTCAAAGGATCAAATTCAAGGTAAGAAAGTACAAGCTTCATACCCTACAAAAGGTATAGTCATTCAACAGTTAGCTAATGAAGAAGTAGCTGCCAAACTGATGAAGAAGCTACCTAATATAAATCCAAAGGATAAGGGGAAGAAGCAATTATTGTCAAAATATGAAGATGAAAGTGATTCAGATGATGATATAAACAGAGTCATGTAAAAATTTAATCAAGTTGACCATGATGAGGAATTTTCTTATAGAATGCAAGCACAAATTCGTGAAGATGAATTGCAGGAAGAACTTGCAGCAAAGCAAAATTTGTTAGAAGCTAAAAGGATACAGCAAGAATGGAACATACAAGAGTATGATAGGATTCAAGCTGAGATACATGCAAGTGAGCTTCTTGCAGACTCATTGATAACTGAAGAAAAAGATGCGTATGATGAAGAAGAAAAATCAAGATTGATTGATGATCTGGTAAGGGAGCAACAAAGATTCTTTGCTGAAAAGAGAAGGAAAGAAAAGATTAAGCCTCTAACGACTATGCAGATTAGAAGTCAAATGATGAAATTTCTAAAGAAAGTAAAAGGATTTACTCATATTCAGCTGGTCAAGAAAACCTTTAAAGAAATCAAGACTTTGTATGAGCAAAGTAAGAGGACTGAATTGAATTTTGTTAAGATTGGATCTGAAGCAGACAAGAAAGCTGTTGAAGAATTCAAGAAACGTCTACAACAACAAAGACAATTTGGTAGTACTCCTAGAATTGAGCCATGTACTGCTGAACCTACAAGTACATCTCCACCTGTCAAAACCACTTATGTGAGGAAGAACAGAAAGGAGAAAGTAAGTTCAAGAGAGGAAGAGACTGCTCAAAGGATGAATACAAGAGTTGAAACTCAAGGAATTGCTCAACTGAAAATGTACAAGCAGTACATACACAGTCAACAGTACATACTGAGGAAACGATACATACAAGCTTGGAAGAAGGTTCAACAGAACTTGAAGGAATTTCCAAGAGTGTTAAAAGGAAAAGATCAACAAAGCTAAAGAAGAAATCTAAGAGAGCTAAAACTACAGCAGAAGATAGTGATGATGATGAGAGCTTAAGGAAGTACTTGAAGATTGTAAACTTTGAAGATCAATGTTTTGATACAGAGATTTTTGGAAAAAGAGCATCCATTGTTAAGTGGATTTACTCTACAGATCAAGGACTTGAAGCTCATGGGATTCAGAGATCTGATGGCACAAAAAGGATATTCAGACTTTTGGAAGATATCCTTCACATACTTGACAGACAAGATATCCAAGATCTTGTAAGGTTAGTTGAAGATGCTAGTGCAGGTAAAACTGAAGTATCACTATTATATAGGGAGTTTATCTTTATGTATGAGCCACACAAATGTGATCAAGAAATGTTGAAGGAATTAGAGAATCAGGTTCCTAGTTACTGGAGATATTACAGGTCATGTGGATTGCATATTTTGGATGTAGATGATGTTACATATTATATGCTACAAGAGAAGACTTATCCCTTCAAAAGAAAATTGTTGGAAAGGATGTTAGAACAACAACTGGAAGTTACAGAAGAATCTGCTGATGCTTTGGAGTTGATCAGAATGGTTAAACAACAAATCAAGGATTTGAAAGATGAGGAAGAAGCTGAGAAATAATCTTAAGTGTTTGACTTTCAGTCACACTTCATAAATGGTTCTCAGTTCACCATGTCTAACACACATAAGAACTGGCTAGTCCATAAGCAAACAGTTTGTGGTAAAGACTTATCAAATCCGTTGAAAGATGATAGTTTGCTAAAAACTATATGGTTCTAACTCACCTTGTTTCGAGACAAAGAGTTAGCTAGTCCTAGACAAACGGTACTAGGTAAAGACTTCATCAAATCCGTTGATGGTTGACAATTTACAAAAAAATTGTAAGGTTTTCATTACACCTTATTCTTTGTGAATAAAGTATTGCCTATTCCAGAGTGTACCGCTAACTGGTAAAGAATTTATCAAATCCGTTGATAGCTGGTGATTTGCTAAAAATCATGAAGCCAATACAGATTGGTGTTTTGTTGTTAACTGTTTTATTTCAGGTATGAAGATTGCAGACAAAGAAGTATTAAAAGATATAATACTTAGAAGGTTTTGTTATCATCAAATCAAGTGGAAGATTTATGATCAAGAGTTCAAGGATTAAACTCAAGAAGACAAAAACTGATATAATACTTAGAAGGTTTTGTTATCATCAAATCAAGTGGAAGATTTATGATCAAGAGTTCAAGGATTAAACTCAAGAAGACAAAAACTGATGCTGCAAAGATGAATGAATGATTAGAAGACACAAGAAGATCATATTTTGAAGACAAAGATGATGCTCATAATGGTTTGAGAGGTTGATTCAGATCCGGTAACTCGATCGAATCGATTTTAAAACCGGTTTTGTGAACATTGCTTCTACACAGATGAACATTTTCATAAGCTCAAACTCAAAAATCCGGAGCTTCTTTGTACGCTATTATGAAAATTAAAAGCTCAAGCTCCTATATGATTATAAGGTTCGAGCCAAATATGCAACTTGCTAGGAAAGGGACACAATTGTTCTTTAGATTTCAAACTTGACAATTCACATGCCAAAGTTTGTATGGGAATGAAACAGATAACCTGTGAGTTTTGGGTCCCAAACTGAAATTAATCATTTCATATTTTTGTTCCTTTGCTTTTCTATTATTTGAAATTGATCAATGTTTCCAAACAATGTCCTCGTGTTTCATTCGTTGCCTTTGGTTATAAAAATCACTTCTTGTTTTACCTTATCCGGTTACCTCCTCATATCCCGTATGATCATTTATACAGGACGGGGTCAGAGCATAAAGTTATCGGGTGTATAAATTTTTTAATAGAAGTATTTATGTAGCACATAATTTTAAAACCGGGTTCATTCTAAATATTTTTTAAGAAAATATATACACTACTTGACAAAATTTCATCGAGTTCGCGTGCATCCCCGAAAACCCCTTAGCTCCGCCCCTGCATTCATATATGGTTTTTATTAGATATTGTTCGACTATAACTTTGACCAAAGACGAGACGACTAGTATTCAATGATTGTCACATACTAGCATGTAAAACAAGTTTTCATATATCATGTTACCAGGTTTATGTAAATTTATGTATTAAACGAGTAAATGTTTTTTTTTTTTTTGATAAACAAACGAGTAATTGTTTTTAGTATACGTATTCATGTATTTAAAAAAGTACCTAATTATTTAATAACTTAGGCTCCTATTAACGGTACATTTTAGCCAAATCCTTTTAATATGTTAAATAGTAAGTTGATACAATTTGTGTGTTTAATAAAATCGAATTATCTTATCTAATAGGGTCGGTACAATTCTCTTTGTTTTGTACTAGAAAATAATCCATGCAATATGTCGTTACTCAAAAATAATTCGAGAAAAAGAAGAAATTCTTGGCCTTTTAGAAAGTGGGCCGGACCAGTTAGTTCTCGTGACTGACTGAGCCGCGTGTTATAAGTGGACCCGTTATCGTCATAAATTACAACTTCCTCTTTAATCATTATTATTAGAGTTAGGGTATTTGATTTTTTTATTAAGTTTTATAAAATTAAAGTGTCTTTTTAAATATATGTTGTTTATTTGTAGAAGGGTATATGGTTATTTGTTTTGTGTGCGGAATATAATGTGTGAATTAGTGAAAAATATTTTTATACTCTTTTATATAAAAGAAATACTGTATTAAAAAGTGAGAGGATAGTAATGTAAATTTATAAAAATAAGTTACGACTTAACACAAAAACCCTTTCATGTGTAGCTTTTTTTAGAAAGTCTATGTATTAATTTTTAGTCCAAAACAAACATGCTCAAAATGACTTAATTAACTAGTTTATTTTCCAATTAAGACCCATTTAAATTGTTATCAAACGTTAATTTTTTCAACTTATTATGGTAGTTCATTTATACTTTGGAATATTTATTTTTTTTGAAACGATTAATATATGTGTTACATATCATAATCTTGTATATGTTGCAGGCTGTAGCACTTAACCTAACACCTTACCGAATGCTTGCACAAGGTACAGCTCCTTATCATCTCGACGGAAAAGATTTCATGCAATAACGTAAACGATTGTTGCATGCTTATTTTCACTTTTAATAAATCTGCGGGATGATTAGCTAAAGAATGCAGATAAGATGAGTTTGCTTAAATTGGCATAAACTAGTAATTCATGAATAAGATAAAGGATTTTGGACCACCAATGGCCCTATGCCAAGGTGTTTTTTCGACTTTTTTGTTGGACCCTTTACCTAGGATATTTATATCAGTGCTGGAATACTGTTAGCATTATTACCAATAATAGTTATACAATAGATTAGGAAATTTACCTTGTAAGCTTTCTTTCCGATATTGTATGTTTGAGCCCGGTTGGACCCAAGCCCGATCATGAATCGGTAACCGACCCCCTCACCCTATAAAAGGAGGTGAGGGGGTGATGCTCAATCATACCGCATCTTCTATTATTTCTATTGTACCAATCGATAGTATTAATAAAACATAATCGTTTGGTTACCTCTTTGTGTATCGTTCTTCTAGGTTTTGGTCGTTGCAACTCTGCGATCTTCTTTAAGGGATCTAGGTTCCGCATATTGATCTTCGGGTTGTTGGTGTCGAGTCCAACAAGTGGTATCAGAGCCGCGGGTTTTGTGGTCTTCGAAGATCGGTGCTAGATCAAGAGTATCGTGGAAGAAAAAGGGTTTCGAGGTTGATCGGAATTTTTTTTTTCTGAGTTGCAGGTCGGCGAGAGGTTGAAGACGAAGCTTGTAGTAATAAAAGAAAAGCAATTGGTTTATTTGTTTTCTTTTGCACGTGACGTGATTGGTTGGTTTTGTAACCAATAAAAGAAGAGGAAAGATAAGATTATACAGGGTATTTGATTGGTTGGTTTCTTTTAGTCACGTGAGGTAAACTAGTTACAAAGTGTTGGTTTAGTTTTTTTTTAACTACTCCTATTTATCCTATTTATCGTTACTTAGTAGTGTTTAAAAAAAACAATTGGAACAAAAGGTTTTTTTTGTTTCTTGTTAATTGTTTATTAAGTAACGATAAAGGTTTCTTGTTGCGGGTTTCTTGTGGTTCAAGTTTGATCGTGGTTTGCTTGGGTTCTCAAGTTTACGATCGGGGTTGCTTGTTCGAGATCGAGGTTTTAGGGTTTGTCTAATAAATTCGATTTGCAAGAAGGGTTTACGCAACAAGGGAGAAAGAATATGTCGTCGATAGCGAAGTTTGACGTCGAAAAATTCGACGGGTCTAATGACTTCGGGTTGTGGCGTGTGAAGATGCGGTGTCTATTAATTCAACATGGTTGGGAGGCTGCGTTAGATCCATTCCCGGATACCATGACGAACGCTCAAAAGACTGCGGCGTTGAAGACGGATGTCTATAAAAAAGCACACAATGCCTTACTCTTGTGCTTGGATAACAAGGTGTTGATGGAAGTCAACAAAGAAAATTCTGCTGCGGGGGTTTGGTTAAAGTTAGAAACTTTGTATATGACAAAGTCTTTAGCCAATAAATTGTACTTGAAGAAGAAGCTGTTCACTTTCTACATGCATTCAGGTAAGAAATTATCTGAACATAAAGATGAGTTTAATAAGTTGATCGGTGACTTGGCGAACATAGACGTTGAAATTGATGACGAAGATCAGGCACTCATGTTACTTACATCATTACCGTCCTCGTATGATAACTTTGTGGAGACATTGCTTTATGGAAGGGAGTCGCTCTCTTTGGAAGATGTCTTGTCTACCCTCAATTCACGAGAGTTGAAGAAGAGGACAGATGCAAAGGATGATGGTGATGGGTTATTTGTAAGGGGAAGGCCGGAGCATCGGGGTAATCAAGGACGTGGTAGTTCGCGATCAAAGTCAAAAGGTAAAGGAACTTATAAACAGAAGTGTTACATATGCTATTCTGAGGATCACCTTAAGAAAGACTGTCCAAAATGGAACAAGAAGAAATCAACTGGCTTTGTCAACAAGAATGCAAAACAGGACGCTGGGACGTATTCTAAGGGTTATGACAATGGTGATTTGTTGATGGCGGTGAGTGAGGAAAGGTTCTTAGAGTGGATCATGGACTCTGGTGGTTCCTATCACATGACGCCTAGGAGGGACTTCTTGTTTGATTTTAAGGAGCTTGATGGTGGTATGGTTTTGCTCGGTGATAATAGAGCATGTGCCATCAAGGGGATAGGGAAGGTGAGAGTACAAATGAAAGATGGTTCAAGTTTTGTGCTTGAGAATGTGCGTTACATTCCCGAGTTGAAAAGAAATTTGTTATCTTTGGGCACTCTAGATCGAGAGGGCTATACCGTGAAGTTGCAGAATGGAAGAGTAAAGGTGATCAAGGGTTCTTTGATGGTTTTGTCAGGAACTTTGAAGGAAAATTGTGTGTACTCCTTGGATGGTTGGGCTGAATCAAGCGAAGCTAGTGTCGGTATAGAAGAAAAGGAAAGTCTTGCGCAGGTGTGGCATAAACGCCTGGGTCACATTAGTGAAGCAGGCTTGAATGAACTCAAAAGAAGAGAGGTGCTGGGGAAGGAAGGTCTAGGTAAGCTCGAATTCTGTGAGAATTGTGTTCTTGGAAAATCGACCAGGGTGAGTTTTGGTCGAGGTCAGCACACAACAGAGGGAGTTATAGACTATGTCCATGCGGATCTCTGGGGTCCTTCTCGGGTGGAATCGATGAGTGGTTGTCGTTACTTCTTATCGATTGTTGATGATTATTCGAGGAGGGTTTGGGTTTATTTTCTTAGACACAAGAGTGAGGCGTTCAGCAAGTTCAAGGAGTGGAAGCAGTTGGTAGAAAACCAGACAGGTAGAAGACTGAAGAAACTTCGAACGGATAATGGTTTGGAGTTTTGTAATCAGGAGTTTAATAACTTGTGCAAGGAGAGCAGGGTAGCAAGACATTTGACGGTTGCTGGAACTCCGCAACAGAATGGTCTAGCTGAACGAATGAACAGGACGCTCTTGGACAAGGTTAGGTGTTTACTGATTCAGTCTGGTTTGCCAGAATCATTCTGGGCTGAAGCAACGGTGACGGCAGCATATCTGATCAATAGGTCTCCATCTAAAGCATTGGAGAAGAAGACATCTATGGATTTATGGTCAGGACATCCGGCGAATTACGAGATGTTGAAGATATTTGGTTGCGTTGCTTATTCACACGTGAATCAGGGGAAGCTCAAGCCTAGAGCAATAAAATGCATATTCCTGGGGTATCCTGAAGGTGTGAAGGGATACAGATTATGGAGGTTGGATGATGTTAAACCGAAGATAATCATAAGCAGGGATGTGGTCTTTAATGAGAGCCTTATGTATAAGGATACTCTCAAGGGTGCTGGTGCTGCAGATTCTGGGAAGGAAATTGAGTTTGAGGTGGAACTTCAAGGCAGTCGGGTCGAACCAACTGTGGATCCTCCTACTGGGGTAAATCCAGGAAATGAATATGAGGATCAAGTTGAAGATGCAGTAGATGCAATGCCTCAACAACAGAATCTGGACAACTATGTTCTGGTGCGTGATAGAGCTAAGAGAACAACTACTAAACCTGCAAGGTATAGGGATGAAGGTAATGTATCATTGTCTAGATCATCGGGGTCTAGGGAAGAAGATGATATTACGGCTTATGCGTTTGCTATTGCTGAGGAAGAAGATACACATGAACCAATCACATTCCAGGAGGCGATTAATTCATCTGAAAGGGATGAGTGGGTTCGTGCTATGGAGGAAGAGATGAGTTCTTTAAAGAAGAATCATACTTGGGAGCTGGTCGATCAACCACGTGGTCAGAAGCTGGTAAGCTGTAAGTGGTTGTATAAGATTAAAGAAGGGATTGAAGGCGTTCAGAAACCAAAGTATAAAGCAAGGCTGGTAGCTCGGGGTTTCACACAACGAGCAGGGATTGACTATAATGAGGTATTCTCACCCGTGGTTCGACATACATCTATTAGGGTGATTCTCTCATTAACTGCTTGTGAAGATTACGAGTTGCAACAACTTGATGTGAAGACGGCGTTTTTGCATGGTAATCTTGAAGAAACCATTTATATGAGGCAGCCGCTTGGTTTTGAAGAAGGAACGGGCAACAAGGTATGTTTGTTGAAGAAATCCCTTTATGGTCTTAAGCAGTCTCCAAGGCAGTGGTACAAACGGTTTGATGTGTATATGGTCAGCAATGGGTTTAGCCGTAGCAACTATGATAGTTGTGTTTACTTCAAGGAGTTTGCACCAGGTATGTACATATATCTACTGCTGTATGTAGATGATATGTTGATTGCTTGTAAAAGCAAGTCTGAGATCGAATATACCAAGGGACTGCTGCGGAAAGAGTTTGATATGAAGGAACTTGGTCCAGCTAGGAAGATACTTGGTATGGAGATTGTCAGGGATATGGGTAACCGAACCCTGAAAGTGTCTCAGTCAGGATATGTGCGGAAAATTATGAATAACTACAGAGTGGATAATGGCAGGTCGGTCTCTGTGCCATTGGGAGCACACTTCAAGGTATCTTTGAAGGATTGTCCGTCGAGTGACTGGGATGTGGAAAGAATGAGTAAGGTCCCATATGCGAATGCTGTAGGTAGTTTAATGTACTTGATGGTTTGCACTAGACCGGATATTGCGTACGCGGTTAGCATTGTGAGCAGGTATTTGGCGAATCCAGGTAAAAATCACTGGGAAGCGGTGAAGTGGATTTTGAAGTACTTGAAGGGCACTGCTGATGTAGGTCTAGTGTATGGTAGAGATCAAGGGAAGCACGTGGATGTTGACGGTTTCGTGGATAGCGATTATGCTAAAGACCCTGACAAGGGTAGGTCGATAACCGGGTACGTGTTTATGGTACATGGCTGTGTTGTGAGTTGGAAAGCAACTCTGCAGCATGTTGTTGCATTGTCTACTACAGAGGCGGAGTATATGGCGCTTACGGAAGCTGCTAAGGAGAGCATTTGGCTTAAAGGTCTACTAATCGAGTTGGGAATAAACCTAAGGTCAGTGGTTGTGAATTGTGATAATCAAGGGGCAATTCATCTCTCAAGAAATGCAATGTTTCATGAGAGGACGAAGCATATCAACGTGAGGTATCACTTCATCAGGGAGATCGTGGAATCTAAAGAGATTGAAGTGGCAAAGATAGGCACGGAGGATAATGCAGCTGACGCGTTTACAAAGGTGGTTCCAGGTCCGAAGTTCAAGTATTGCATGGAGGTACTTGGTGTCGGGGTTAACTAGTATTGGTACTAAGGTGGAAATTGTTAGCATTATTACCAATAATAGTTATACAATAGATTAGGAAATTTACCTTGTAAGCTTTCTTTCCGATATTGTATGTTTGAGCCCGGTTGGACCCAAGCCCGATCATGAATCGGTAACCGACCCCCTCACCCTATAAAAGGAGGTGAGGGGGTGATGCTCAATCATACCGCATCTTCTATTCTTTCTATTGTACCAATCGATAGTATTAATAAAACATAATCGTTTGGTTACCTCTTTGTGTATCGTTCTTCTGGGTTTTGGTCGTTACAACTCTGCGATCTTCTTTAAGGGATCTAGGTTCCGCATATTGATCTTCGGGTTGTTGGTGTCGAGTCCAACAAATACAAATTCAAGTATGTTACCCCGGTTTTATAAACTAGTGATTCTATTTCTAGGTTGAATGTTATATTACTGTAGTAGAAACCATGCATGTATGCATCAAGTGTGTTTATCCAGTATCTACACTGATATAAATTAGGACGGGTAAATAGACTCCAATCAATATTACCAATTAGGGTTAGTATAGTTGGTCAAGGCATTGGACTCCTTAATTAAAGATTTTGAGTTCAAGTCTTGGGAATGGAAAAAATTTTATTTGGGAGGGATACTACATACCTATCAAGGTACCAAGCAAACTCCCGCGGAAGATTAGTCCACTCGTCCTAAAGGCGCTGGGAACTCCTCGTAGTAGACTAAAAAAATAAAACTTTAGCCGCCTGGCTCCTCTTGGAGCTTGGGGAGGAGGTTTGGTCATGAGTTTAAGTCTTGCAAAAGACAAAAAATCCATGATTTTCCTCTTTAGTGCGAAGCCGTGAGATCTATGGGTTTTCCCTAGTGGTTCAGGTCTCGAGCCTGCCCGTTATAAATGGTATAACTCAAGGGTTGGATTTCAGTGAGATTGAAATGTCGTTCCAAAAAAATTACATTTAACATTATTTTGAAATAGTTCATGTTTTACCAGTATGACAACATTGTACTGACTGACTTATTAATATCCCTTCCAAAAAAATTCACTGAACATCTAACCAAAAATCCAGGAGGAATTGAAGAATAATAAGGACATGGGTATTATTGTAATTTCACATGCTGAATCGTTTCATTACAAATAGAGTAAAGATAGTGTTGTGTTTGAGCAAAATTATCCAAACTCCAAAGTCATGGACTCAACTATTTTTGCTATCTTCTTCTTAGCTTTTCTTTCTACCACAAGAGCCTTTGATCCCTGTCCATCTTTAGAACCGAAATCCGAAAACTCAGATCTTTCCATCATCCATATATATGGGAAATGCTCGCCGTTCGAGTCACAAAAACCAACTTCTTCATGGACCACTACGGTCCTCAACATGGCCTCCAAAGACCATCAAAGGCTAGCATACTTATCAAGCCGACTTGGCACACAATTTGCAACTCCCGTGCCAATTGCACCAGGACAAGTCGTAAATATTGGTAACTATGTGGTACGTGTGAAAATTGGCTCACCTGCTCAGATGATGTTTATGGTGTTGGACATTAGTGCAGACAATGCATGGGTCCCATGCAGTGGATGCACCGGTTGTTCGTCCCATGTGTTTGCCCCAAACACGTCGCAGACCTATGGCCCTGTGGATTGTGGCACTTCTGAGTGCACACAAGTCCGTGGTCTTTCATGCCCAACCACTGGAGCCACTACAGGTAGTTGCTTGTTTAACCAATCATATGGTGGCGATTCTTCATTTTTAGCTACATTGTCACGTGATTCTCTTGTGTTGGCTAATGACACTATACCCAGCTATGTATTTGGGTGCATTGGTGCTGTCTCGGGTAAATCAATCCCTCCTCAAGGGTTGTTGGGTTTGGGTCGTGGAGCTCTTTCCATGCTTTCCCAATCTGGAACATTTTACAGCGGTGTGTTCTCATATTGCTTGCCTAGTTTTAAATCATACTATTTTTCGGGGACACTTAGGCTCGGTCCAGTTGGCCAACCTAAAAGTATTAAATACACACCACTTCTTAAAAACCCGCGTCGACCATCATTATACTATGTGAATCTCACTGGCGTAAGTGTGGGGCGAGTCAAGGTACCCATAGCTCCAGAGCTACTAGCGTTAAACCCAACAACTGGTGCAGGAACAATCATCGATTCTGGTACAGTTATAACTCAATTTGTGCCTGCTGCCTATAATGCTATCAAAGAGGCCTTTAGAAACCAAACACAGGGACCGTTTACTTCATTAGGAGCGTTTGACACATGTTTCACAGTGACACATGAAGATTTAGCCCCAACAGTGACATTGCATTTTACAGGATTGAGCATAGTTCTACCGATGGAGAACACGTTGATACATAGTAGTGCCGGGAGCCTTGCTTGCTTGGCAATGGCATCTGCTCCAAACAATGTCAACTCAGTGCTGAATGTCATTGCGAGTTTGCAACAACAGAACTTAAGGGTTTTGTTTGATACTGCCAACTCGCGTGTTGGAATTGCACGCGAAATTTGCAACTAGAAGCACGTACTATCACTCTTTTCATTTTTTTTTTTTTTTTTTTTGGAGTTAGAACAAGAACTCAATCCCATGTTGTATATTCAAACAGAATATGTGACAAATAAAAGTTTTCTTCGTTGAATATTTCTTGTTTTATACGAGTAATAATGTGTCGTAA
Organism: Glebionis coronaria; assembly: GCA_025667525.1. NCBI lineage: Eukaryota > Viridiplantae > Streptophyta > Magnoliopsida > Asterales > Asteraceae > Glebionis > Glebionis coronaria. The sequence goes on from CM046875.1 coordinate 229,930,677, forward strand.
CATATTAAATGTGGGCAACGTGGATTAAACATAACTACTGCCATTGTGTCATCTAATAAGTACCTTTTCATCATATATTATCTTCGCATTAAGATGAGCAAAACTGCCAGGCAAAGTGTTAAGAAAAAACAAATATTAATCATTTCTTAGAGAGCTCAAAAGACCCACCACATGATGAGAAAAGCATAACGTGTTACAGTGATAATCTTGCTAATTACAATCTACAAAAGCCCAAACTTTAAATTTTATGATATGTACCAAATACAAATTTTATAAGCTCCTTTACTGAAAACTAGAAGTGGCCAAATTACGCAGGATCAGATTATGATGCTGCTTCAAGTGGCTACCTTTCTTTCTTGGAGATGATACAATTTTCTTGCTCTTTTTGTGCAACGTACCTTGGCTTTTAACAGATGCATCAAGGGCAGCCATTAATAGAGCTCCTCTTACACCAGGCAACTTCCTACAATCTTTCCACGCCTCTCGTGTTTTTGTACAGTTCATAACTTCCTTATTTCGTGGCCTTTTACATGCTGTTTTCTCCACCAGTTTTAATTGTGCAGGTGTTGGTGCAAATACCACTTCTGCATAGCCGATAAAAGTTTGCCTTGTTAGTTTTGACATCATGATTTTTACTTTAACACTAGTGAAATCCCATATTCTTTATTGCAAAACTTTTTGAATCCATTTACGTTTTCATAAGGTAAAAAAGACTAGAGGCCGCAAGATAGGTCAGGCAGCAGCCACAACGAATATGTTTAAGAAAAATAGCCTTATTACATAAATACCAAATGCTTCAATAAAATATTTGCCCGTTTAAGAAAACACAACCCAAATCGACCCATTCATCAAGTAATGTGTCAAAACTGTCACCTCTACTAACTTCCAATAAGAACTTTCGAACAGCATGAAAGGCACATAGTGCTTGTTTGGGATAAAAACAGCAATTCAACATTTTATCAGCATTACAGATAGGAAAATATAGCTGAAGTTAAGTTAAATTACCTGAATTCACGTGATCGGAAACATCCATCCCAGGAGATGATGGAGGCGTTAATGGAGATAAAACATTGTCAGTTCTGAATGCACTTTTTCCTCCAGAAGAAAAGGATGGTAGGACAAGTGGTGTAGCATAAACTCCCTTGTGATCATCGATATCAGTAAACTCACGCTTGTCATGTCTCGTGGGAGCTACACTAGGAGTGGCTTGAACTGAAAGCCTACGATTAGTTATGTCCGCCTTATGAGAAATTGGAGAATTTACTCCAAAGAAATTGCTTGTCTTGAGTGGAAGAAATTTAGATGTAGCAACCTTGGTTTTGTTAGTATAATTCAATCTATCAAAAGAGTATGGAAATTTGCTATTGTAAAAGGGAGAAATAGAGTGATGATCCACATTTTCCAATACTGATTTGGGTGAAGTATTGGATAAAGTAGAATCTACGGAAGGCTTATAAGTTTTCATGAAATTTGAAAATGAAGGTGTGCCCTGCTTTGTGTAGAATAGAATGTATGCTTCCTGTGAAAGCACTTCTTCTTCAGAGACTTGAATAACCTGTAGATGTTAACCTCAAGTTAAACTAAAAGCTATGTGTGTTTTAACACAGCATATACTGATTTCACAGAAGTTAAAACAAAGACATGAATCATATCAAAATATAAAAGCTAATGATAATTTGCATGTCATAATGAACCATCAAAGGACAAAGAAAAAGAATCAAGTATTAGTAATAACCTGTGAATCATCAAACTTGTACCATGTGTCTGGTGCAGGCCGAATATAACTATAATAATGACCGCAGGTAGATGTGAACGCCATATGTACAACTACTGCATATAGCTCATATTTCAACTCCTCCTATATGTTAGAACACATATAGAAGCAAGATAAGAATCTGTATGTGCTAATCTGATGTTACTAATAGTATCCAATTTGCAGATGGTCCCCGTACAAGTTCAGTTATTTGATGAATTAGAAAAGCTATTAAGATACAAATGTAGTTAATTTTATAAAAAATATACTTACATTTGAATCCCGATTGCCACAAGTGTAAGGTTGCAAGTCCAACTCAAGAGGAAACTCCACGTGCTTGTCTATTTTCTCTATTATAGAACCATAGTTCTTGAATCTCTTTAAATGAAAGGCACACACAGGAGGTGAAAGATCTAGCATAAGCTGCTTCTCAACCGACACGTTTTGGTTACACTTATCACAAGTGAACCCCATCTCTTCATTTTCAAGATTCTCAGCTTTTGTAAATGACTCGAGGGCTGTTGTCAGATTATGTGCATTCTCAATCTCCAAGCTAAAGTTTACTGAAGGCTCGTAAGTATCAGAAGAGTGGTTGCAGTTGCAACACCTTAGCTGCAATACACATACCAACAAAGGGTGAGAAACTTGAAATAAAATACTGGTACTGAAATTCATAAGTATGAGAAACTAAATAACTTAATAGAGTCGTACTTTGCTGACAACACGACCACCAAAAACTTGCTTGACTAAATTTTCATTTTCTGAAGAAATCACAACATTCTTTGTCTTTGAGAAGGTACAAGAAATTTCCAATTTATCAAGAAAGCATTGGAGGAATTCATGAGCATCTTCTTGTTGCGATATCCGAAATGTAGAGGAGAAATCTTATAGTTATGGAGTCAAGAATTAAACAAATACATGAAAAACAATGGTAAAATAATGAAACTTAGATAATTAAAAAACATTTAATATTATAAACCGAAAGGATACAGCTCAAATTGTCAACAAATTTCACTGGGGAGACAACTTTGCCCGTTAAGGATAGAGTGTGATCAATGTGCTCTGATAAAGCACAGAGCAAACAGAACCTCTCACCATTACCTGCAAATTCCAACCTTTTAACTCATTTACCAAATGGAGAAATTTACATGAAGTTAAAATGAATATATGAATTGTTTTATTGTCAAATATAAAGATATGTCTACATAATTTTTCGTCAATAGATGATGTTGCTGCATATACGTTACTCTATTCTAAACTTTAATCTTTTTTCAGTTCTTTCAAGCCAATATGTTCTTATGTATATACAGTAGATCCTCTAATCCCAGGTGCATTGAGTGAGAAAGACTGCGATCATCGATAAGTATTCTTCATAGATCTTACATAAATATATTAAATCATTTCAAATTGGAACACCGTTCGAGGTTTGCTACAAACTCCTTAAAACTACCTATGACATATTTGGCCAATGCAATCACTAATTAGCAACAAAATTTTCACAGCTACGACTGCTATTTAAATATAGAAAACAAAACAAAAAACACTGTTTCAGTGTTAACGCGTGAAAGCAAAAGACTTGAATAGCAGTCATAAATCGTCCCACTTTTATCGCAAGCTAACTTAATTACTCCCTATAAGGTAAAAAGATCATAATATGACAACGTAACCACCACCAAGTGGTTCGGCACCAGATGTCCTCACAAGCAGGGGCGGACCTATAACTTAGGTACGGGGTGGCGGCGCCCCCCATTGCTAAACCAAAACGACGATATTACAGTGTAATTTTTCCTCAATTTCGAGTGTTTTTTTTAAATGCCCCCCACTCGAAATTGAAATTGCCCCCCACTCACACACTGAAGTCTAACATTTAACACTGTAAAACCTAAAAATGCTTCATTTTTAAGTTAAAATACTCGATTTTTTATTCAGATTTTAGTTTTTTCGCCTTACGATCATCAAAAAAAAAAATTGCCCCCCATTATTCAATTTCCTGCGTCCGCCACTGCTCACAAGAGGTCTAGGGTCATTTGGGAATTGACTATGAAAACAAATGGCGAAACAAAAATTAAGGTCTTTATTAATCCATATAATTATAACAAAAGTAAAAAAATAACTAACAATAAATTGAATATCAAAAGAAATGATTAAACACGAATTAAGGTCTTACAATTACAAGGTGAGACATGATGATGAGTATAGAAATTGAATCCACGAACAAATAAGACGGTGTGCGTAACGCACTGAAGAACAGCATTCAGAAAGCAAGTATTTCCCAGATTCTCAAGCCCCGCTCCCTGTCATATTAGTATTTGAACTTCATATTATGAGCATAACTGTAAATAATGTAGTAGTAATAAAAAAAAAAAAGTAATCAAACATATATACCACGACGATAGACGGGTTTTGGTACATCATCGTAACCTGATCATCTAGAAGATGAACAGAGGTAAAATGCTCCTTCATTAGAGGGTTTTGAAATGTTGTTTGGTGGAGATGATGATTATGTATTGGAGAGAATGAAGAGAGATGAATCCGGATTTTTTTGTTTCAAAATCATTTTTTTTCTGGGGGATTAAATGAAACTTTTGCCGCCCATTTCAATTTCAATTTTTTTTATAATTCAATTTTTACCGCTTCACTTACAACAAGCAACATACGGCCCATTTGACTTATTCTAGCTAGTAGCTACCCATCAGCAAAGTCCATCTAATGCGTGGGCTAGCTCAGCCAGCCCAACTGACTGCTCTTCAGCCGACCCAAATTGCCTAGCAAGCATATGGAGCATCGGGCCAAAACCGATCCAAACCGAACCGAACTGAGTTATACCAAAACCGACTCAAAGAAAAATCTAAACCAAAACAGGTCAGTTCGGCTCGGTTGGATTCGGTTTTAGTCGGGCCAACATTCGAAACCGGATTACGCTCAAAAATTGCAAACCCAAACATCCATAAAAAAAACTTAATTTTACACAAATTATAACGGTGGATATACACGAATTCAAAACTTAATATCAAACAAATCACGTAAATTAATTAAAATAGTGGATAATTGGATATACATGAATTCAATATTAATTAAAAATATAAATTAATTCAAATGATCTATTATTAAAAAATTAATTCAACATTAACTGTGTTTTGTAACGATGGATGAAGGTATTAAAAATAAAATAGATTCAAATGTATTGATTTGTTGATTCATTGCGTTTTTTTCATCTATTGATGAGTCGGGTTGAGTGTCTTTCATTTTTTCTCCTCGTTTTGGAGTCCAGAGAAAAAAAGAAGATAATTTAAAAAAAACGGTTGAAGAAAAAACATAACCTACATAGTGAGTCGGGCCAATTCGGGCTAAATTCGATCTTCGTATTGAACCGACCAGAAATAAAAAAAAAACTAACATTTTGTAGGCCGAAAACCAAACTGAATTATTTGGTTTCAAGCTCGGTTCACTCTGTTAGACCAGTTCGGTCGATTAATTAACTCGGATTTGATTGGTATTGCTCAGCCCTATGTCAATGTCAGTCTATTCTTTATCGAAACAATTTCATTCAAAGACAACACCACATTTATTCAAATTGAAACAAAACAATTTCCCCAGTTTGATTTATTTTATAACAACTTTAAAGTTAAAACACAAATTAAATAATTTTGCCTCTAACCCACTGCGATACATTATATTGAATAACAAAAATATCTATATCATTGCATAGAACCCGTGACATACTAGGATACGTATATTGAATTAAAAGGTATACACAGCAATAATATATTTTATTCATTCTAGAACATTGACACTCTGTTCTCGAGTTTAAATATTAAAAAATGAAAAGGAAAAGGACGGGAAGGGGAGAGGAAAGGATCATATGAGGAAGAAAATAGTGTAGTGATTTGTGTTCTTGAGTTTATGCTTTTAGTTAGTGAAGAAAAGAAAGAAAACCATACAAAATTACTAAATTATCCTCAAATGTGCCATCTTTTTGTTGGAGTCTACATAGCACATTGGCCAAGAAATTTCATACGTAGTACTTTTCTATTAGTACTACTATACTATTACGTCTTTAGGTATAGTTTTTTTGCTAGACATTGGGCAAGAAATTTCATAAAATCTACAGATTTCGCTACAAGAAAAATGGCCTATAGTGACGAAATGTTAGTGACGACAAATAAATTTCGTGACTAACATAACCATATAGTGACGGAATTTAATGACGACTTTAGTTTTGTCACTAATATATTCTCAGTGACGAAATATAATTGTCATTGAGCTTTTATTTATTTAATTACAAAAAAAAATCGTCACTCTATGACTTTTTCAATAGTGTTGTTCTCTTTTTTTCTTTTATATAAAAAACTCATAAGTAAAAGGACTTATATTGTCATATCTTTAAATTCAAAACAGAACTGATTTGGCAGTCTCAATATCTTTATTCCTTCGCACACACAATTAAAATCCGCCGTAACTACACACACTAAAAACACATAGTCATGCCATCCGCCATCCGCCATCCGCCATAACCGTCTTGTCATTCTATTTCCCCTAATTCTATCAAAGGTTATTTCTAATTTTTGTGTTTGATTTGCTTATTTTTAATTGCTTCTTTGATTATCTTATTTGATTAGCTTATTGAATAAGTTGAATAAACGATAACTGTATGTGTTTGATTAGCTTATTTGATTAGCTTGTTTGATTAGCTTATTTAATTAGCTTTATTTAATTAGCTTATTTGAGTAGCTTATTCGATTATTTAATTGATCTTCACCTTATTTATGTGATATTTAGGGCGTAATTTTTGTTTATTTATGGTGATTTGAGTATAAAAAGTATAGCCTTAGGGGATCCGTTTTTGGTTGGTAAAATATTGCATACCAAGTGTTCGATTAATTGTGTAACAAAAGTAACAGTATCTTACATGTAATTCTTGTGTCATAGAGGCTAAATGTGTGTGTGGGTGTAACAAAATATACATCGAGAAGTATAATGTAATGTATAAATAACTTTGGGTAAAATGTTTACTTCAAATATACCGAATAAACTACTAATCTACGTTCAGTGGCGGATACAGAATTTTCGAGTGTGTGTGGCACCATCCACCTCTTGCTTCACTTAGTTAATATTTTTTGGGATTTTTTAACCATGATTTTTGACGTATTAACTAACTAATTCACGTAGTTTAAACCAACTGTCATACATGTTAAATCCATTTAAATCCATCCCTTTTTATTAACTTGACGTGAGCATTTTAATTTCACACGTATTATAGGAAAAATATATATTTACTGAATCATAGATGAGAAAACGAAAAAATAATAGTACTAATTTCATAAAGCATGCATGCTTCAAAGATATGTATTATTGTTTTTTATTAAATAAGAAAATAACCAATCAAAAAGTAATAAGCTGCAGGGAAACATCCAATCCTATATCGGTACGTCTATATCTATGCATTGAGAAAAACAAATACCGAAAGTAAGTACTACTGTATATATAAGACAAAAAGTCAAAAACATCATTGTAGATCATCTTTCACCTCCCCTATATGTTTTCTTCAGAAACAGAACTCAATTACCTGTCTCTCAGGAATGGGTATAGCACTTTCCGTATATTAAAAAAATCACAAAAAATTACACTTCATCATCGAAAGTTATGTGTGGCACGTGCCACAGGTGGCCAATACGTGGATCCCCCTGTCTACGTTGATTGTCCTCATTAAAAAACGTCAAAGTTGCAACACCAACTGAACTGTAAGATAATATTGAAGGCTTATATACTTAAAGTTTTTAGTTGCTAAGTCGACATAAAACTTATAATGAAATTTTTGCTTTTGCCTTGGCACTCATTACGAGTTATAGCTTCCATAGAGAGACCTCAATTTAATTAGTTTATAACAACAATTTGATAAAGCTAGAGATAGATAACAACAATTTTATTAGTTCAGACACTTGATAAATTGTGTATGAGGAATATAATTAAACAGTGTACCAAAAGTAATAGAATGGATTTACGTGATCACACATCATGAGATGCTCTTAAACATTAAACTGGGTTATAATAAAGTCGTAAATAGCAGGATTCCTTTTGACGTGTGCAAGTGTTTGAATAGAAGAGCGTGTCACTGTGTGATATAACACTATTATACCTCAATACCACTAATATAAATAATTTAAAAACTAACCTTGACGAAAGAAAATTCCTTGGCGTTTCCGTTGCGTGAACGTGTTGCCTACAACACATAAGCCCGTAATCGGTAATGAGTCTACATAAGTTGCACTAAATACTATGATCATATATCGTGTGCCAACTATTGTTTTAAGAATTTCTTTTTATCCAAGGTTGAGGGGGTACCTTACGAATGTATAAATTTTGTAACCTTCGTTTTTTGTTATGTGCTAGAGTGATGATTTGCATAGGAAAAAAACGTTTTGCTAAAGTACTTGATCTCTTCCACGGCGTGTCAGGTGGTAATTGCTCCTGTGTCCATTTCGAATTAGGTATGTGTAAACGTCAATATCTTTTTGGCATGTTGTTTTATTGCCAACATGCATAAGGTATGTGTAAACTTGACTAACTTGTTAGATGACCCTGTCTTGATTGTCTTTACAACACGAGAACTCTCAAACAAAATTTTGTAATCTAATAAAACACCTAAAATGCATAATGACGTTTAGAATTAAAATAATCTTCTTTGACTTCCCACAAAGTTTCGTCTTCGCATCGGACTGTGAGTGCGTATTTGCACGGTGATAATTCATCGACTGTAATGACCTGATGTTGGAACTTGCAGGGTGTAGGGCTTGCCAATCTGGGCAACAGTTGCTTCTTCAATGCAGTTATGCAGTGCTTCACACACTCTGTGCTACTTGTTCAGAGACTCTGTTCCCAAAAACATCTGACACCTTGTGACTGTAAGGCCTTAATTTCCTATATCTTGTATACTTATTTGGATTTTGGTATGATTTAGGTTTACTTGACAAATGATGCTTTGTGTTTATAAAATGGGGTGCCTTAATTTACATTCTGTTGTTTAGTGTATGATTTGAAGTGTATGTGTTTACAGGTAGCAATGAACATTTCTGCTTGATCTGTGCATTGAGGGAACAAGTTGAACACTCGTTAACATCATCCGGAAAAATTATTTCGCCATGGAAACTAGTTGACAATTTGAGTTGTATCATTTGGTTCTATACAAATTATAGTTGTTATATTTAATGATGCATTTTTTCCTGTTGGTTTTCTAAATATCACCTATTCTATATTATTCCATCAATATATTTGTAATCTTTAACAAGCCTCTAATGGATTTCTCATCGTCATTCCAAAGATATCAACAGGAAGATGCTCATGAGTTCCTGCAATGCTTCCTTGATAGACTCGAAAGTTTTCTAACTACTTTAAAAGTAAAGGATGATGCTCTCCCTTCAGAAAGCGACAATCTATTCAAGCAAATATTTGGAGGCCGTGTTGTTAGCAAAGTAAGAATTAAATGATCCTTATCTCTTTCATTGATATCCCCATATTATCTTTAGTTTTTATTTTGCTCATTCTGGTTTTGTCCTTGGTTTTTGAATTCCAGCTAAGGTGTTGCAATTACAATCACATATCTGATACATATGAGCCTTCAGTTGACCTCAGCTTGGAGATTGATGATGAACATAGTCTTTCTACTGCCCTAGAGTCATTCACCAAAGTTGAACACACTGAAGATGAAGATATGAAATTCACATGCGATTAGTGCAACGAAAAGGTGTCTGTCGACAAACAACTTATGCTGGATGAGATTCCTCCCATATGTGCTTTCCATTTGAAAAGATTTAAAAACGATGGCTCTTGGTTGGAAAAAATAGAGAAACATGTGGATTTTCCTCTAGAGATAGACTTGCAGGCTTATACATGTGGCGGTCAAACTGATAATGTGAGTCATGCCAATTACTCAATTATTCTTAATATATTTGCTTGTTGTTTTGTATTGCGAATTGAAAGATAATAGCAATTGTTTACAAACTTGCTTGATAATGGCTTTTTGTGAAAGTCTTGCTGTATTTACAAAAATAAAATTATGTTGCTATATGTATAAAACTGAAACATTTTGGGTTGAAATGAGAATTAAGGTTAAGGTATTTGAAATCAAGTTTAGTTTATTTGCTTTTAACGGGAATATGTACAAATTCTTACCTCCTGCTTTTTGTTTTGCAGGCGGATTTGAAGTATGTGTTATATGCAGTTGTTGTACATACTGCATTTACATCTAACTGCGGTCATTATTACTGTTATGTCTGATCTGCACCTCATACATGGTACAAGTTTGATGACTCCAAGGTAAAATATATCTAATATATTTGCAATTGTTACAATGATGTAATATTAAAATTGACTTCGAGTTTTAATCATCTTTATAGGTTACTAGTGTTTCTGAAGCTTGTGTGCTACAAGAAGAAGCATACATTCTCTTCTACGCAAAAGAAGGCACACCTTGGTTTGCTAACTTTATGGAAACCTACAAACCGTCATTGACTAACTTATCAAACACTTCACCCAAATCTGTGCTGGAGAATGTTGGTCACAACTCTACATCACAAGATTTAAGAGATGGTGAGGAAGGGTAAAATCATCAATGAAGGCTGCTACTTTAGATTTAGGAAACTATGGTGAGGCAGAGAAAGGTAAAGCTAGTATTATTCGAGGAATTTTCTTATATATACCCTTACATTTCTGAATTAGGGTCACTTTAAAGTTGGTCCGTATCAGACTTGTTAACATAATAATTAAATCTTGTTGCTTACAAGGCAATGTACTAGTCTATACAAAAATGTTTACCTTGCTCTTTTATCATTAGTCTAAAATTTGATCTCTCATAATTTCTATGCGTACACTTTTAACATGTTGATAAAACATTTAACGTGTAGGTTTTGATGATACCAATCCTGAAGCTGAGAAAAAAGAATATATTGATCATATTGTTGGTTTGGATGGGCTGGAAACCTTTTAAGGTAAAGTACTTTGTAGTTTGTACAATTGAACTAAGTCAACCCTGTTTCTTCATAGAACACGAGGTAAACTTCTGCTTTTCTTGTTGTCATTTCCCATTTTGGGTTTTGTAGGTCCGATGATGGTGTTGAATGTTTTCTTGGTGGTTTCTTTTTCTGTTGATTCAAGTTTTCTCTACGCCACTGGTGTGTTCATAACTTAAACCTATCAAATGCATTTTTTTCTTACATTTAAATTTGTCTTAGTCCTGTATTTCTTACATTAAGCACCTAATGCTGCTTGGAACATACGTGAGTTAAAATGAGATGGAAGAATACATATTCAAACTGGATGATGGTAATGAAACTAAACTCAAGGTGGTGGGGAACACTGCCATTGCGAGTGACTGGTAGAAATGAAACTTTCTTCTGGGTGGTCCTGTTAGTCCAGAGGGGAAAGGTACTGCTTGATATCTGGGTCTGTTAAGTTCTTATTGTTTATTTCAATTAGCATTAGTAATCTTAATAAGCATCCCCTAACTTTTTGCGTCAATCATCATGGCATTAAAAAAGGTATTGACTGAAGTTCTGTAACTTTTTGTTTTTTAAGCATATGCTTGAATGATCTTTAAGTTTTTGCGTCTGCTACCTTTAAGCTATAAAATAGAACTACCATGATTGTATATTAAAAGATGTCAACTAGACAAACTTTTTCAACTTATGATTTCTTACTTGATGATTTACGAGCTTTGATATATTTATTAAATTCCCTATATTATATTTTTATGCAGGGATTATGAAGATTATGTTGAGGATCCTAATGATGTTTAGTTGAAGTTTGGATGGAGGATTATAATATCCGTACATGTAGAATTAGTTTACAACTTGTGATTTTTTTACATAACCTTGACTCATCTCTTTCTAACTTTCTTTGTGAAAATATATGCTACAAATTGAAATTGCTGCACATAACAACGATGTTTTGATTTTAGTATGAATGAACTACTTTCTTAATATGCCTACGATTATTGTTGATTATCTGCATATTTATTCTACCAGAATTCCATGTTTACTATTGGTACTGCATCGTTGGGATATAGGATTCTGGAAAGTGACGAAATATTTCGTCACTGTTGGACGTTAAGGTTCCGTTAATTTCTCGTTAGATTCACCAAAAAATGACGCCTTTCTTTCTTCACTAATTCCATAGAATAGTGACGAATTTAGCCACTATAGTGATGAAATTAAGTGCAGAAATTGGTCGTCACAGACTCTTAAGTGACGAATTTGGTTCGTCATTAATTTAGTGTCAAATTTCAATTTCGTCACTTTTTTATTTGTGACGGAGCTATAGTGACGACAAGTGACGACGTTGATTTTCGTCATTAAACTGGCTTAGTGACGAATTTTCCTCTATTAATGACGATTTCTCATTCGTCATTATAGCCCTTTTTTCTTGTAGTGTCTTATAGTTAGAGAATTTCAGACCAAACAACAGACTTGAACTACTTGTCAATAACCCTTCATTGCGCCAAGTGCTATTACAATTTTCGCCAACGTTGCAACTTAAAGAAAACGCAAGATCTAACTCAAGTAAAGTAGTAGTTGTGTACAGTTAGCAACCAAAGAAACACCGCTCATAATCATCAGTTAGTACTAAATGAACAAAATAATAGCAGTAGTACTGAATAATAAGTTTGATAATACTAAAAGATAACCGATATCTCGGTCATGAGATCTTATTCTTCGGTACCTTCATTTACAGCGTCTTTGCCGCTTGTTTTGTTGAGGTCAACTTTTAGATATGAAGCAGACTCGATACACTTACAGCAAAATACGTAACAGGACAGAAGACTACACATGAACCTCTCTAAACATCACTTGCCACATGAATTCCGGCTAATTGTTGAGGTCTCGCCATGCGATTTAAGTTATCCGCATCCATTTTGTAAGTGTATTTAGTACAAAAATATAGGATAACAAATAAATCACAGTAACAAGCATAACAATATATACCAACAAAACATCAAGGTTCTGATCATTTTTATAAAATAACACACAAGTAACAAACGTGTTTCGCTAACACATAATGCACAAAGATAATAACAGTAAACAATAGGGTAGACTTACAGTTGATAGCTTGTGATTTTATGTGATAATAATGTGACTAAGATCTGCTCGTTCTTGTTATGTGTTGTAAAATGTGAGAACTAGGTCAAATAATTGGAACGTGGAGGCACAAAACAGGATATAAATGTAATTTCACACAAGCCTATGTTATCAATCCCCTGCTTTCTCTCTTGATCATCCCAATTTTGGACGGATCACTTATACACAAAAAAACACATATCTTCCATCCCTTTCCCCTTCCTTTCATGTGCCTTTCCATTCTTAAAAAAAACTTAAGAACACAAATATTTACAATTTCCTTTCCCATCCCTTTCTATTCCTTTAAAAAATAAACTTGAAAACAGAGTGTAAGGAAAAGTATATAACCAATAAAATACTGTCCTCTTTCTTTTTATTCAAATCAAGGAGACAAAGAACATTACATTTGTGACATATATATACTTGCAAGAGACTCACATGGGATCCTAAAAAAAATATTATTACCCCACAACCCTTTACATACATATGAATAAATGTGTAATAACTACGTAAATGTATCTTCAATTGGAAGAACATATATTAAAAGAATGATTTAACAAAATAAAAAAGATTTATCTGCAGAAGGAAGCTAGCTAGCTCCAAAGGTAGATATCACCACATTCTTCTTCACAAACATCTTGGTTCATAATGGATGAAAAATAATCATCAAACTCGAAAAAAGAAGCATCTGGCATCCCATTATTGTAGCATGGTGAATCAAAGGTGTACCATGGTGCAACCAATGACATCAAGGTACCATCAAGAGGGTCATTTATATTTGCTTGAAAAAATGTTTCTTCATCTTCTACTGGAGAAATAGGTGGTGGTGGTGGAGAGGGTGAGTGTGAGTGTGAGGAGGATGATATGCAGGACGAATATGATGGAGATGGTGGTGATGTGGGAGCACTAGTGCTGATTGTCGAACTGGCTGCTGCTGCAGCTGCAGCTATTCTCTGGATGGATTTAGGTGACATGATGGTGTTGTTATTGGAATAGTCATAATGATGATCATATTGGGTAGGGGAAAAGTTGAGATTTGCAGCAGGGCCTTTGACGCAGAGTAAAGCTGCGTCATATGCTCTAGCTGCAGCCTCGGGAGTTGAATAAGATCCTAACCATATTCTTGTTTTTTGGTTAGGTGCTCGAATCTCTGAAACATATGAACCCCAACTCCTCATTCTTACTCCTTTGTATTTCTTCTTGCTAATCACTGACGATGATGAATCTGTTTGAATCTTTACCTCTTTTTTCACCATTTCTCTTGTTACGTACGAAAACTAGTAGGACGATGTGATGCTTTAACCGTTTCGGACTAATGTATCAATAATGAAATAAACCAAGTTCTTGAGCAAATGAAAATAATGAATAATAATAGAGTTTGGTGTGTGAGATTGACGCGGAAGTGTGATGGTGAAGATGAAATGAATGCAACTTCTTATTAGAGTACTATATATATAGTTGTTGTTCAAGTGAGCAAGAGCTAGTAAAATGGTTGACAGGTGTTTTTGTTAATTTTTTAGAACTTTTTAAAGTACATAAATCGATGTACGTTCAGTTCACATCTGTTACTTAACCTTTCTTTGACCATGAGTTTGTTTCTAGCTTTTCGAATTTAACAGACTTATTATCTGTTGAAAATATCTATGTCGATATAGCCAAAAGAGTAAAAAAAACGTATACAATCTTCTTTGCATCATGTATTTTGTAGTCTGCAAAGTAAATTGGTTTCAAATATAACATGATTACCGTTCTATACATTTTGCGCTTTGTTGGATCTCAGACTGAAAGATCTTTTTAGCCTGTTAAAAATGATAGCTAGTTTGAATAAATTCAAACTAAAAATAAAAACTAAAAACAATATAAGAAGTTAACTTATATTGCCAAAAAGGACAATGAACAAATAGTATGTGTATTTACTATTAATCTATTAGTGTTATATATTACTCGTACTAACTATGAAATGAATGAAAACGTATTAAGACTTAGGGGTTTTTTTTATACATTAAGGAAAACTTTAATGGGGCTTTACAAAAGTGTAAAGAGATCATACATATCTCTATTTGGTATTAAGTTACTAACTAATATCGCTAACGGTTATAACTTAGAAAAACATAAATCCCAACAATCTTCCTTTAAACATGATGTTTAATTGTTAACCTTCTTCAGATTTAGCTTATGGACTACTTGGAGGATTGATGCGTCCGGTGGAGTATGGATTGGAACTGTTTTAAATTTATAACATGAATTATTGGATTGAACTACAAACGCACAGGCATGTATGACCTTTTCGTTTATGGTATAACTTTTTGTGGTAAACCGAGATCGTTCACGGGGATTTAGAAAACCTATGATCATTCAAAATCATCCAATAATTTTTCATGTGTAGTAATCTTAAAGCAAATAGAAACAAGTAAATTGTAATGATGAATTAAAATGATTAAAAGCAACACTTGGTAATGACTAGTTTGGAAATTCTATATGGTATGATTGCGATAAACATATAAGCATATGATTATGATAATTATATGGTTAATCCAATCTATTGTTTTCAAAAGGTTCAATCTTTGTCAAGACTTTGGTTAAAGAAAACAAGATTTAGACTCAGTCACTCAATTCAAGACTTAATTCAATTTCAACTAGTTTGATTCACGGTTCGTTTCACAAACTTGTTAACACTTATAATTATGTTTCTTAATAATCAAAACTCCTTATGAAATGGTCAATACAAAAGGTAGCCAACCCATAGACAAACCGACTATGACTTGTTGTTAGAAAATTCCTCTTTGACCTATGAAATCCTTAACAACAAATTAAGTTTTACACAATGTCACATGAAACATAAGTACCAATGGTTTAAAGGAAAAACTTGAAATTGAATTAAACCTATATCACAATTACAACCACATCATCATGCCACAAACATCATCCTACCAAGTGTAAAATGAAACTAGCCACTCATATCAAACGTGAACATAAACTCAGAAAATAAGATCTTAAAAGTCATAATCAAGAGTCTTATAAAGTAGAATAATAGTCCTAATGATTGGGGTAACGACCCCTTAGAGTTTGGTGAAGTGAACTTTACTTTTCGAGCTCCAAAAGTGACTTTTCTTGCACCATCTTACTTAAATCCGAATTTCAGTTTTGTAAAATAGGAGAGAGAGTTTATTTGATTATGATATGGTAAATATGATGGTTATGAAAGTATGTGTTGAAGAAGTGACCTCATGGGTCTTATTTATTGACAAATTGATGGCATGAGAATGAATGCATGGCTTGGATCCAAAGACATTTTCTTGGTGCCAAATTAGTTCTAGACTCCTCCACAGAAGATTTTTGTGTCTTCTTTAGATGCTTCAAGAATGATGACTTGTAGGCATTTTTTTCCTATGGCTCCTCATTCCTACCTATGGCTACTGAAGAGGAGTGAGCTTGCGGCTGCGTAAACATAGAAGATGGCTGCTAACAAGGCCGAGGCCAGTGGCTACCAGTTTCTATTGGTGGCTGCCCACTTTGCATGGGGTTGCTAACAAGCTTAGTCATTTGCACACTATGTACTACAAGTAGTTTCTTAATTTCAATTGCATTTGCTAAGTTTGGGATCACTTTTAAGGTTTGTATCTTCTTGAAAACACTTGTTCTTGCACCCGGAATTGATCTTCAAAGGCTTGTAAGTTGTACACGGGTCTTGAACTTGGTTGTAATTCTACGTACTTTTACTAATCTTTGCTTTTGCATTGCTTTCTTCGTCTTTTAACTCCTTTCCTTTCATTTGGCTACACATACTTGCAAACACATTTTGGTGCAAATATGCAACAAAAGTATGGAAATATAACAAAATATATGTACAAAATCACGGATAACCCTACTAAAAACATGTTGGATTTTAGCATTATAAAATTCCCTCACACTCAAACTTTGCTTGCCCTCAAGCAAATCTAGAAAATAAAATCCAAATGTACATGTGATTTATAAAAGATTCAATGCAAGTCTACCAAGTACAAATACAAGATAGGACTCATCGGCTTAAGCTTTAGGTTGAAAAACTGAGATATAAAGACAATACCCAAAATAGTCGAGAAGTTTATTTCCAAATGTTGCTAGCTACTACATACCAATATCCACATGAGTTGAAGCAACATGTATCACGACTTAGCACATTGGCTAATCGATACCTTTTATTTCTTCTTCTTCCTTTGTCTTCGTATTATTATAGATCATTTACTATTTATTTGTCTTTTTGATTTTTTTCTTTCTTTTTCTCTATTTTTTTGACTTGGCTAAAACTCCTAGCCCTAGGTCAATATACTCACAACTTTCATGTTTTATGAAAAATATTGAACTTGCAACTTTCTCCAAAATTGAATTTCCCAAATACATGCATCTTACCATGCAACTAACAACCAACCATAAGACTTTGACTTGAGTAAGGTTGTCACAGACTCACATGAATATATCTCAAATTTTTCAAAAATCACCGGTGGATAAATCTAGTTATTTATATATATTTTCTTAAAAACTTTGTTAATGCAACCAATGCCTAAAAAAATTATTTGTAATAACTAATATTTCTTAGTTTTGATCACGACAAAGTGTAAAAATATTTATCGTAAAAGACAACCGAAAAACAAATTATTTAACAAACACTATCATCAAGGTAATAATCATTCAAGTCTTACACAAACATATCTTATACATGTTTAGTAATCATAAAAAGTGGTTAACCTTAAAACTCACATTTATACAAATGTGATAAAATATTTTAATAAACTTTATTTTTAAGAAAATATTTTATTAAAATAGAAAATGAAAATTTAAATTTGGCATATTCTAAATGGCCAAAGAATATACCCTTGAGGTATAAACTGTAAGTTTATGAACTTATATTTAATAGTCGTGTGATAGGATCGAACTCGAGATTACGGGATTACACACAATACATAAAGAGTTAATATAATTAATAAATATATTTATTGTATTTATTAATTTATTTAATAAATATATTTATGTATTTATTAATTTAACCGAGCAAGTAACTATATAACCTTAACGGTCGTTAAATAATTAATCGTTGAGTTATAACGAGCGTTAAATAAATATATAGTATGAGTAAACAAAAGGAAAGAAGTTTGGAAGATTCCGGAACACCCCTAAGGGGTGTTTAGTCGGCCGATTATGGGCTCCAAGGGGTGGGGGGGGGGGGGGCATTTGTTGCCTTTTATTTATTTTGGGCTACAAGGGTTAAGGCATATAAATACACCTCTTAATCCCCTCATAATCACACATCATAAATCTTCTCCCCTCTCCTCTCCTTTGGGTCGATCGCAACACCAACACCATGAAGGGGTTCGGTTGGTTTTTCTTGGTTGATCGATTGTATACTTAATCTAGTCCTAGCCCCTCTCTAGAGTTGTTGGGTAGATTAATTACAAGCGTTGTAGCTCGGTCTTCACGTGCTAGAATCACGGTTAGCTCGTTTTATTACGTGTGTACAAGAACGTAATATAGTCTTACCTTAGACTATATCTTGGTATATACGGTTTAAACCTGAATCGGCGATTCGTTCTTCGTCTTGTGGAATTGCTTTAGCGTAAAGGTATGTAACCCTAATTCGATTAATTATAATTGTGTTATTAATTATGATCTTGTTAAATCGCTTCCGCTATATGTGCTTTAATCTTGTTTAGGGTTTTATATAATTGTTATGATACTAATAAACCTTCAGTGGCATCGAGAGCCGTTTTAACATGTTATAAGTATCGAAAATCTAAAGTTTTTTTTAACTATAATTGTTTTGAGTTAAAACTACATGTTTTTTTAGGTTTTTCATAAAATTAGGGTTTTGTTTTTTAAAATTAGGGTTTTACTCTATTTTTAATTAAAAAAGAATTGTTTTGAAACCCTAAATTACATGTGAGATAATTTTAGATTAAATCACATGATTAATTGTTATGTCATGTATGGTTACGATCCATAGAGATTTAATTGTTAAGATTTGTGAGGAATCCATGATTACGTGCATGTTTTCATGGATCGTAAAATTATATGTTTATATGATTTTATGTGCTACGTGATATTTGATTCAATAAATCTAGAATCAGAGAAGACTTTTATATAGATATATAAAGACCTAGATTTGATGATTATTAAATAAATCGTATGCATGTGGCTATTTGATTTATTTGTTGCATATATAAATTGTTATTATGTGTCTATGATTTAGTTTTTTACTTGTTTATATATAAAAATTTTGAATTGCTGTAAACAAGGTTTTTTTTAAATGAAATAATATAGACTAAATCATATTAAAAATAATGATTTGTTAAGAGATTCTAAATTACATAAGATTACGTTGATTGGTGAATTGCAATAATAATCTAACGGCCTACTCAATTTAGACAAACTATAAAGTGGGTTTAACGCACCACTGGTCATGTACCCGGTTAAGGAAGGAAGTGTTATGCCATTAGTCATTGACCAAATTCCCGACTCGCCTGTGCGTCAAAATTGAAATTGCCTACGATTATTAATTGAATTATATCTTAAGGGTGATTTACCATAAATTAACATCCGAACCACAATGAATAAGGGTATTGCTTTGTACGTAGCCGAGTTCTAGCAAAGTACGATGTGATAAGTTGTGGGTAAATTCTTTAATTGGTTTAACCAATACCGCAACATAATTTATGAAGAAATTTAATCTCATGAAAAAGTTTACTAAATGTTTTATTAAACTTATGCTATGGAGATTGTATGCATGCTTCTCCATACATTGATTTTGACATCAAAATTTATACCCTTAAAAATTTAAGGCGAATGCTCCTAACTGACGAACACTTGAAATTACTTCGTCATCAAATGAGATTTTTGGATGATGTTTTGATGGAGATAAAACCATTTGTAAAATGATAATTCGTATGATGGTTTTACGTTACTCAGATTAGACGACTTAATTAAGTTAATCAGTGAGATCTGGAAACTTAATGCATTCAGAAGGGATGAAACATGTTTACAATGCAAAACGCTTTTGGCAATGTAAATCCTTTAAATATCTAGAAATTGAAAATTGTTTGTCAATTGAATTATTCGACAAGTCGCTGTGTTGAGTACATTCATTACTAGCAAATCAACTGATGAAATGGATCTATGTCAATATAGTTCTAGAATTCAAGGAAAATAATATGGTTCTAATACCGGGGTAATTTTATTTTCTTGAAAGTATTTTGTTATCTAAAATACTAATATTTGAACTTATTTCTATAGAAATGGTTCAACCCACCAATAACACAATAAGTTTTGCGTTCAAAGCTTTCTTTGAACTATCTGAACTTACTGGCCCAAACTTCAATGATTGGTACCGCTCGCTAAGAATTGTCTTGAGAGCAGCGGGTACTATCGATATCTTGACAACTCCCTATCCGGAGGATCTTGCTGAAGGAGCATCTGATGCGCAAAGGCTTGAACACGCTGCTAATATTAAGAAGCACTCTGAGGTGGCTTGCTTAATGCTAGGAAAAATGGCTCCTGCACTTCAACAGAAGTATGAGCTATTTTCTCCGAAGCGAATGCTTGATGAGCTCAAGGCTATGTCCGAAAAGCCGCAAGCTGTGGAGATCTACGACTTAGTAGATGCTTTTCATAGCTGCAAGCAAGCTCCAGGAGAGTCTGTAAGTGCCCATTATTTGGAAATGAGGGGTTATATAGAATAGCTCATTGCACTAGGACAACCCTATGATCATAATATGGCTATTAACTTGATCAATAGGTCCCTTAACAAGGACTTCAATGATTTCGTTAGAAACTATAATATGCATTGCACGGGGAAGACAATTATTGCTTTGCATGCAATGCTCATTGACTATGAAAAGGGGTTGAAAGACAAGGCATCTACCGCTACGCCTTTTGTACTAACCATACAAAAGGGTAGAGTGAGTAAGCCAAAACCGCAAGCGAATAAGAAGAAAGGCAAAGGCAATGGTAATAAGGGCAAACAAGTTGCGACTTATTTTTTACCAAAAAAAAAAGTTTCGACTTATTCGAAACCCAAGTAGAACTTTGTTAAGAGGAGTCAATCTCAAAAGGATGAGACTTGTCACCATGAAAGGCAAGTGGTCACTGGAAGAGGAATTGCCCTCTTTACCTCGAAGAATTGCGAGAAATAAAGAAGAAATCCGAGCAGAGCACTGCAGCTTCAGGTACTTTATTTATGATTGAATTGTTCAATTTAACATACAAATTAAATTTATGGGTATATGATACGGGATGCGGTATTAACATTTATAATACGCTGCAGGGATTTAATCTGGAAAGGAAACTTTCCTATGGGGAACAATATCTGTAATAACTGAATTTTATTAAGTTGAAATCGTCTCGACTCAATTCGAATTGATTACTGGTTTAAGTGTGCGACTCAGTCGTCTTTTGGTGGAAAACAAATAGATTGGTCGTTGTTGTAAAATTAAATTACGAAACGTTAAAGTAAATGACGGGTAAATAAAACTAAAACTAATTAAAAAGTAATTGTGCAAAATATTAAAACTTTTAAAAGTAAATTAATTAAATGACAAAAATTAAAACTCGACAAAAAGTAAATTAGACAATGTAATAAAAATGAAAATTTGAAAACTTAAAACAATGCCAACTTAAAAATTAAACTAAGGCAAAATATTAAAACAAAACCAAATTCATCAGAATCCACCTATCGGAATCCGATCGGAATACCGATCGGAATGTCAGCTTACCTTATCGATCGGGATACGATCGAAATGAGGGCCTATCGGAATGTGTAAACAAAACTAATGTATCGGAATAACTAAAATGAAATCTATCGGAATATATGAAAACTAAGCTATCAGAATACATAAAAGGAAAAACTATCGGAATGTTGCTGTCTGTCGGAATATGGCTGTCAAAAATTTGGCAGCATTCCGTCGCAATACAGCCTTAAGCCCCGTCGCAATATACGATCGCAATGAGCGATCGCAATCTTGATCGCAATACTGATCGCAATGTAGAAACCCTTGTGGTTTTTGCGATCACAACAAGCTGTCGGAATCCAAGACCCCTTTCCAATGGAAATACAGAAACAAAGGACGAATAATCAAAAGCCAAATGAGCACTTTTGACAATAAGCAAATACCAAAAACTTAATTAAAACAAGAATAAGTAAAACTAAATAAGCACAAATTTAAAAACTTTCAAGACACAAAATAAGCAAACTAAATAAGCGAACTTTAAAAAGATAAAACGTTTAAGAAAACTTTAAAACTAATAAGCTAAATACAATATGAGCCAATAAGCATGTCAAGCTCAAAGCTTAAATCGTATGAAA
Organism: Glebionis coronaria; assembly: GCA_025667525.1. Taxonomy (NCBI): domain Eukaryota; kingdom Viridiplantae; phylum Streptophyta; class Magnoliopsida; order Asterales; family Asteraceae; genus Glebionis; species Glebionis coronaria. Next base: position 229,952,869 of record CM046875.1, read on the forward strand.
GCTTAGATAGGAATAAAAAGGTAAACTTTTTAATCAAATAAGAAATAAGATCAAGAAAAATGAATGCTTAATCCGAATCAATATCAAATCAAAAACAAGAAAAGTAGAATAAGAATGATAATGAAAAGCTTGATTAAAGGAAAATAAAGATTCAACAACAAAATTAACTTACTTGGAATTAAAGGCAAGAAATTTAAGGTGCAAGACAAGGAAATGAAATTGACAATTAAGTAAATGACATGAAATTAAAATGTGCAAGTAATTAAAGGTGGAGAGCTAAGTTGTCAAATTAGCTAACAAGACTAAAAAATGAAATGAAGTCTCTATTTATAGGTAAATGGGGAGGTTAGCATGTGTTGGAAGCTTCCTTCCTTCTTTCTTTCTTTCTCGTCTTTTCGTCTTCTAAATTCTTCGACTTTTTCGACTATGTCTCGGGATTAACTCGTCTTGTAATTTCTTCATTAATTAGACTTGAGTTCTTCGGCTTTATTAAACTTTCGTCTTTAGACTTTTTCTTCGATAAATCTTCAGAATAGGCCTTGGACTTCCGTTCTTTTTGCACTCTTGATCTTTTGACTTCGTCTTTTGTCTTTTTCTTCGATAAAAGCCCGTGAAAGCCCGTGTTTTCTTCCCCTTTCACATTTTGGTCCTAAATCACAAGAAAAACACAAACCACACATAATTCCGACATTTACGACATAAAATACACGTTTTGGCTTGGTTATTATTGTAATTAAGTGGTAAAAAGATAAGTGTTTTCACACTTATTAATCTGCAAGTGGGCAATGGCTCAGAAGCAGCAGTTGAAGCTATAGGAACTTTTGATCTAGTTTTACCTTCGGGTTTAGTAATGAGATTAAATGATTCTCATTTTGCACCTACAATTGTTAGGGGTGTTATTTCCTTTTCTTGTTTGTTAAATAATGGATTCATTCACACGATTGATAATAATGGAATTTCTGTTTGGAAAATATGGTATTTTCTATTTTAATGTAATTTCTGTGAATGGTGTGTTTGAATTAGACATGCATGATAATGAATCCAAGAACGATAAATTTGTATTTAGAATGAGTAAGAAGAGAAAGTTTGACAAGAACTCTTCTTATCTTTGGCATTGTAGACTTCCCATATTGGAAAGACTCGTATACAAAAGCTTCAACGTGAAGGTCTTTTGGAAAATAACAATGATGAATCATTTGATAAATGTGAGTTTTGTATATGTGGAAAGATGATCAAGAAACCTTTTAGTAGCAATATTGAAAGGGCTACTGATCTACTTGGACTTATACATACTGATGTGTGTGGACCACTTAGACATACGTCAAGGAAAGGTGTTAGCTACTTCTTAACATTTACGGATGATTATAGTCGTTATGGATATGTTTATTTACTTAAGTATAAACATGAGATATTTGAAACATTCATAGTGTTTAAAGCAGAAGTAGAACTGCAATTAGGGAAGAAGATTAAAGCTCTTTGTTCTGATAGAGGTGGTGAATTTTTAAGTCAAGAGTTTATAGATTATCTAAGTGAGAATGGAATTGTTCAGCATCTTACTTCTCCCTATACTCCACAACAAAATGGTGTATATGAAAGGAGAAATTGTACATTATTAGATATGGTATGATCTATGTTTAATCTTACAACTTTACCTTTATCCTTTTGAGATTATGCTCTAGAATATGCTGTTCGCATATTAAATATGGTTCCCACAAAGAAGGTCAATAAGACACCATATGAACTATGGCATGGAAAAAAGCCATATTTGTCTTATTTAAAGGTCTGGGGTTGCGAGGCGTATGTGAAACGTGAATCGGGTGACAAACTCCAACAACGATTTGTAAAATGTATCTTTGTAGGATACCCTAAGGAAACTATGGGTTACTACTTTTATTATCCACCTACGAACAAAGTAATTGTTGCTAGGTATGGAGACTTCCTTGAATCCGATCTTGTAAACCAAGAATTCAGTGGGAGAAATTATGATCTTGAGGAGAGTCATATAGATACATTACCTTAACACTAGCGATGTAATTCCTGTAGAACCAGAAAGTCTGGCAGTTCTACCGGAATTAGTTCCTCTGCGTAGATCCGCAAGGATTAAAAACGCAAATAGCAAGATGTGTCTTAACATAGAGGATGATGATGAGTTAGGGGATCTTGGTGAACCCGCTAATTATAAATCCGCCATACTTGCACCTGAGAAGGATAAGTGGATGGTTGCTATGGATGAGGAAATGAAATCCATGAAAGTAAATGATGTTTGGATTCTTGTAGAACCACCACCGAATGCTAAAGTAGTGAGACATAAGTGGATATACAAGAAGAAAACCGACATGGACGGAAAAGTACAATCCTATAAAGCTCGTTTAGTAGCTAAAAGTTTTACTCAAACTTTTGGCATAGACTACGAGGAGACATTTTCTCCTATAGCAGACTTAAGATCTATTAGGATTCTCATAGCTATAGCAGCATACTATGACTATAAGATATGGCAAATGGATGTTTAAATTGCCTTCTTGAACGGTCGCTTTCGAATATCGTGATTACATTGACTAGCGTCTAGTTACACTAGCAATGCCTCTAGTACAACTCGAGTAAGGTCTCCTAGACAAAACCTTTTAACGATTCTGCATCGTTAATATTATCCTTTTATTTCTAATACAACGTTAATAAGGATATGGATCTTAGTCATTCCTTTCATTAACCATTCTATTTCTCGTTCATAGATTCAGCAAGATTACAAAAAAAAATTGGGTGTGGCCACACAAACATCTTACTAATCCCACGAGGGGCCCAACTATATTAAACTCCAAAATGAAATTGGAAGAAATAAATTCCATATTGACTACGATCAAAACTTATGAATTTTGCAACACTTCCGAAAATAATCCTTATAGCTACCAGTTACGTTTAGCGTTAGATTGTTCCACAAAGATGCACTAGATTCATAACAGTTTCCTGGTATCTCAAGTCTAAGGATAACTATTTATGTTTTACTTAATGACAAAGATCCTTAAAGTAATAACATATAGTTGGGATAAGTCCTATATTCGATTCATCGAATATCATCCAAAATCGATCAATATACTTTCAAGTATACTCTATCACCATTTTGATTGTCTTAGTTTAATAATACTCTCATATTATTAATCGACAACGGATATTTAGCATAACTTTTATTCATGGATTAAAACATGTAGAATATGATACACTTATTAAATAATAAAAATAAACGAAACCTAATCTTTATTTTATTATATAATAATATCATATCATCCTTTATCCAAATACTAATCACAGATTTAATTGCATGAGTTCGCTAGCTAGTTGCAGCCCAATCGTCTTGGCATGCTTAACTACCTTTGGTCTAGGCAATGCCTTAGTCAAAGGATCTGCTACGTTATCATCTGTGTGAACTTTTATCAATTTTATTTCCCGAGCTTCAACTTATTCTCGGACGTAGTGATGTCTACGCATAAAGTGTCTGGCGCCTTTCATGACTCCAGGGTCATTGGCAAATATTATTGCGGCAGAATTGTCACAATACATATCAATAGGTTATTTAATTGAAGCCATCACTCCAAGATCTTTAATAAACTTCCTAATATAAACAGCTTCCATTGCAACTTCTGAAGCAGCCATGTACTCAGATTGAGTAACATGCATTGCAATCGTTGTCTGTTTCTTTCTCTTCCAGTAAACTGCTCCCCCATTGATAACAAAAACATAACCCGTCTGAGACTTCATATCGTCTTTATCACATTGTCAGGACGCATCATAGAAACCTGTAACATTCAATTATGTGTCTGGTTTTCCACCATATACCAAAAATGTCACACCCCACCATGGCGGAATATGGGGCGCGATGTATGGATGTCATCACAACATGGCGTGTCTATAGAGATAACTACATGAAAATATAATGTCATAAATGGCGACACAAATGTCATGACAATATCTCAACAATGCAGGAGTCTAGGTAAGTAGGTAATAGTCCTACCTCTTACCCAAGACAAACAAATCACAAAACCAAAACAAACATATAGGTGCCAAATAGTATCACTTAATAAATGAGAAAATGAAACTAAGAAGGAACGGGGATCTCCTTCTATATGCAATCCTAAGGCATCCACGTCTAGCCGCTTCTATCCTCAAGCTTGAACACATTCACACCTGAAAGAGACACTAAAACACGTCAACATAAAGTTGGTGAGAGTCATAGGTTTAGACTCCAACGCCAAATCAGTTATAAGCTGTGAATAACAACCATCAACACAATAACATATGGACAATGTGTTACAAACATGCATTAACAACTAATCATTCAAGATCAATCATTCCAAACCAAATCCAAGGCCCCCAGCCTTACCAAACACCATGGTACCATAGATGATCACACTATGTACCTATCCCAAGGCCCCGCCTTGTCACTATCCATTGGTCCCATAGATGATCACACTATGTACCTCCCCAAGGCCCCGCCTTGTCAACATCCCCTTGGTCCTATAGATGATCACACTATGTACCTTTCCGATCCAAATCATACACAAACAAGAATCACATAGTAGTTAATCACATAATGTACACACAAGTCCATCTCAAACCTTAAAAACATTCACAACATCAATTTATAAATAACTCAACACAGTGTCTCTTCCATCCCATTTGGAAATCAAAATCAATAGTAAACATGGGACTATGAAACTCACCTGATTGCTTCTTCACAAGTCCTCGCACTAGCAACAAGCTAACAAACCAAAAACACGAAATCAATACATGAACCAATCACTAAGATGGCTCATCAACCTATGATGGACATCTAGCCTATTCCCATATAAATACATCATTGATAAGCTCTAATAATCCCATTACCCTTCCCTAACAAGTCCTTAACTTGGTTAAGTTTAATAACTATCCCGCTCATATTTTACACAAAACAGTCCCAGTTTTAGGTCTCCAAACTTTAAGTCAAACGTCCACTTAATCATACCCATGGTTTCTGTAAAAGTAATATGCATACCCTTACATATGTTAGCTAACACCTCCCACTTGCCCTAACCTTAAAGCTACTGTTAAGGCCCCGAAATATATATATATACTTTTGTCATTCCAGATTTCCTGATTTTAAACATACTAAAAGTTTGTTACAATTAAGGGGTCTTACCCTAAACCACAACCTTAGCCCAAGTGCAGATACTTACTACAATATATAAACCATCTCTCATGTTCGTGAGAAGATCCCAAAGCAACCCTAAGTACCCAAAAGAACCCAAAACTTAAAAAGAAAACAGGCTGATTACAAAACTGTTTTGACCTTCGACTGTTGTAACCTGTTTTTGACCCACTTCCCGACCTCCAATTTAGTTCTCGTTTCTTGCATTGGAAAACCACTTCAATTACCTTTTCAGGGATACTTGGATCGTAAAATAAGAGTTTGTAGAACTTCCAATATGATCAAAACAATTGACTCAAAATTCTGCCCAGTTTTTAAAAACGGGTTTAATCAAATTAAACTAATTAATTAACCCTAATTCCACTAATTACAATCCCTAACTTATGTAATCATTATGAACTCATTATTATAACATTAATTTACTGTTTTTAAATTAAACCTGTAGAACAATGATAATCTTTATGAAACAAGGGGGTTGATGTTTTTTAGAGAGAGAAACTTAGAGAGAGAAATGAAAGAACTTTGTTATATGGAAAACAAGAAATGAAACAACCAACACCTCTTTCCATGGTGGAAATAGGTTTAAATACCCAAGTCCTTAATGGAATTGGTCCTCCGGCCCATGAACATGCTCATGGGTCGGGCTATTTAAATAAATGAAACTAAACACTACTACGAGCCTATAACTACATTGTTGGAGTGACCGAGACATTCTATATACGTAAAACGTATTTCCAACAATCTCCCCCAAAGGGAGGTCACTCCAAATTTACAAAGTCCTAATCTAGCATGTTAGATCTTGTTCTTGAGCTCGTAGTCTTCTTTTCTTTCTTTTTCTTCCTTTTGTGAATATGTGTTGAATAATATCCGCCTTTTGCTTGGAACACGTTCTTTTGGCCTTTCACGTGCAGTCTTTATTTTCTTCTGATGTTCGCCTCTTTGTGACTTCATGTCCCACACACTTATCCTTTGTTGAATTCTTGAATGTTTTTAGAGTCGATACAACGGAAGACTTTTAGGTCATACTTTCTTGAATTTGCAGGAGTATTTGATGCAGAATGAATAAGCATGTGAGGACGTCTTCAACAGGTACACCGCAATGCCACCGTCTTCAACAGGTACACAGCAACGCAACCGTCTTCAACAGGTACACAGCAACGCCACCGTCTTCGAATGCAGCAACATACTAAGACACGAATAAAATGGCTTTGACATTTTATTCTAATTCGGTAGCATTTTACCTCCGGTCTGTGAAGACCGTTGGACGATATTAGATATCGTACCCGTGATGGATAGTTTCAATTAACTAACTTCCTGACAGGATTTCGCGGGTAAACCCGTTCTCTTTATTCGACCGTCCAAAGCTGGCTGCGAACATAAAGAGTGAATCATTTGGATTATAAATCCTTATGATTGAAGCCGTCAATTCATGAAACCTGGAACAAGTGAATTTCAATTAAGATATTCACCATCGTTGCTTTCCAGTTGTCACAAACTTAATTCAAATTGAATCTTGCTTGTCACCTACCAAGTGCTGTTTGATGTTAACACTAGAAGGATTTCCACTCGTCACTGTGAACACTAAAGAGTGTCACTCTGAGTGTTCTGGCAAGATCATACGATAATGTGTAGAGGCCTGGAACGAGTTTAAGTTCAATTAAGAATTAAACTACTGTTTCTTTCCAGTTGTCACAAGATTAGTTCTTAAAGAACCACACGTGTTACCTACCATGAGCTTGTTTGATGTTGGCTCAAGCAGGATTTCCATCTTCACTGTAATACTTACGTATCACTCGGATGTTCTGGTAATATTACAAGAATACTGCGTAGGACTCATAAAGATCTCTTACTTTTCACAGTGTGTGAAGAAGCAAGGAATAAATGGAAAGTGTCCTAATGAGACTTTTGATGATCTCGTGGCTCTAGACTCGATAGTGCGTTTTGATTTAGTGATCGATGGCTGGAGAGGAGTGCCACCTATTCAATATCAGTCTATTCAGAGTGAATAAACCAATAGATAACGTGTTGATCTCCGTGTGATTAAAACAAATACCTTTTGAGAGATATTTGAGTTAGCTGGGGAGGGTTGTGCATTGCATCACTGGGTCCGTGATGGCTTTCTTCAATATCGAGAATCATTAACTAATGATCTCAATAGCATATGTATTGACCCGGTTTCTGCCTAAAGTTGTAAGGAGGGCTTCTTTCTTTACACCCTTTATCTTTACAATTCTTTTTCATTCTTCAACCCCTTCAATGTTTACCAATACGTCATCACTAACACCTTATTGTGATTGTTCCAGTGCTAGCTTAAGTACTTGTTCGGCATTCAGCTACGTTCACATTCATTCTCCATCTTTCCTAGGACTTCTAGTTCTATCTAGGGAATTGTCCTTAGGAAGATTCCATCGGTTCTGATGAATCATTGGACTAATACCTATACCTACCACCCTTTTGTCACCACATTCGTCGTGAGTTAAGTGTGTTTTGGGTTGATATAGTCACCATGAAAAATCCTTGAAAATCACTTAAGGCACTTGTGATATTGTAATCAAAGTTTTTGTGCCTTAAGTGTTTTGATCATAAAAAACGCCCCCCCTTAACTTGTGCATTACACATGTTAAGTTGGTTTATCTTTTAAGCCTTTTTCATTGTTTTAGCCAAATATCATTTAGTCTCCTTAATCCCATTTTCTCCCCTTTCCAAAATGTTAACCATCAATATTTTGGATATTAATAGATTAACCGGTCTTTGGGTAATAAAATGAAATTAGATATTGGCCAAAGAACATATTAATGTTCCCCCTCAAATTAATGAGGGTAAGTTGTAGTGCTTGAGTATGATTTGTTTGAAAGATTTAGAATCTCGAGAGAAATTCTTGAAAAATATCATACTTTTACACTACAACAAGCCACAAAAGCTGATAAAGCAAAAAAGTAACATATTCACAATTATAGACATGTGGAGTTGACCTGTTATAAGACGAACCATAATTAATTGGTTCGTTCCGTGAACCGATGGTGAGCTCCATATGGTCGTCCACCGACGAATCGTTCTATACTTCGTATCAACCGGCACTTCCTTAGGAGTTCCTCGATCTTCTTAATCGCGTATGTTGCTCCTCTTTTGAATTGGCTTGTCCAGGTGTACTGGACTGCTGGAAGCGGTAGGTTGGCATTGAGAACCGTCAGATCATCTCGAACATGCTTGAGCGTACCATCGCTGAATTTGTGCAGTTCGGAAAATCGCATGTATTGCATGACGCCAGTCTCATTTGGATAAAAGATCACTGCTTCCGGCGTTGTGGTCCCCATATAAACCTTCTTGTTCTTATGGAAATTACTGAGTGGTGTTGTATGGGGACGTTCCGAGTTTAACTGCTTCTGATAACTCTCCACTCCAAGTTGAAAGTCTTCCACACGATTTTGAATGACGATTTTTCTAGCATATTGTCGAAAGTTGGAACTCAATGCAATGACTATCTCAGATGGTAAATGGTCAACTTTCTCCTGAGCCAATAACAACAGAAGATCTTCGATGTCTTCAAGTTGAAGATACTGGAGATCACTTTCGTCAATTCGGTATTCTTTCTCATCAATGCGTTTTAACACGATTACATTCAAGTAATCATAGCCGAATACCGTCTGAGTGGTTGCTCCTTGAATGCTTTTGATCCTGTGAGTCGAGACAATAGAAGCACCTCTCTTAGGACGATGGAAGTGATTGTAAGCTAACTTTTTCTTTTGATTCCAGTGAGATATGCCAAGTGATGCATAAGTGTCATAAAACTTGAGCAATTTCTTTCTCCATATTGCATCAGGTACTTTATCCTCTATCCATGGAACATTCTCCAAGTTAACAGCCTTAACCATAGTGAGTGACGTGGCGTATTTCTGTGCTCCACTTTCAAGGTATTCAAGATCGTGAGTGACAAAGTGCTCTATTGGGATTGTTACAGAACCGGCAATGACCGTTGGTGTAAGAGGTCGTAATAGGGGAGTCTGAATTCCTGTAGTTGTCGCTCACATTGCCTTGTTAAGCTCATTCAAATGATATTCTGATTCATTATGGCTGATCTTCAAAGTATCAAAGAAGTCCACGTTTGCAGCTGCCATTTTGATCAGATCCGGAGTCATTGTCGGTTTCCCATGAGAATACCGTAGAAAGGCCGAGAAATTGATAGGGTTGTTGAGGAATTGAGTCAGCTCCATGTCAGTTGCAGTGTAAAAAGGATGTTGTGGTGCTGCATTTGTTAGCCAAAGTTGCTCCTGTACCGTGTCATCGATGATTAAAGATTCAGCAAACGTTGGTTCTGGTACATTTAAGTCTTCAACTTCCATATCAATGTTGTACTGAACTTCAGCTGTTGTTGAAGATTGATCTTGCATCACTGGTATATCATCTCGAGGTTCGTCTTCTAGGATTGGCCCTGTTGGTTCTTCTGCTTGCATATATTCTACAGATTCATTGTAAGAATCAGTAGCAATAGCTGGTGCAGTGGATATACCTGTGTCAAGTTGCTGAGTTTCTGGTACAGTAGACTCTATTGTCTTTTCAGCGGTTTCAACAATGTTTGTTGGTTCTTCTGTTTGCATATATTCTATAGATTCATTGTAAGAATCAGTAGTAATAGCCGGTGCACTAGATATACCTGTATCGAGTTGCTGAGTTTCTGGTACAGTAGACTCTATTGTCTTTTCAGCGGTTTCAGCAATGTTTTCTGTAGCTTCCTCTAAACCTTTCTCAGTAGCCTTATCACTGTCATTCTTATTAGGCTCTTCGGCATTAGTACCCGTTTCGTCATTCTGATCACCTTTGTTGGTTTCATTACCGTCGTCATTATCATCATCGTCATCCTCATCGTCATCTGTATCCTCGTCCTCATCTTCATCGACATCCTTATCCGTTTCTTCCTCCTCATCTCCTTCCTTATCCTCTTCCTCATTTTGCTCATTGTCACCATCATCCTCCTCATCGTTACCCTCATCTTCTTCCTCCTCTAGTTCATCTTCATCGTCAGACTCAGAGTCGGTAGTGTCTGCAGGCGTCTCTTCAATGATTACTTTGTTGAGATATTACAGAACTTTTCGTTTGTGTTTGGATTTATGAGCTTTCATATCTAGCAGACGTGTCTGTAACATTGTCATTAGTTGAAGTGTAGATAAACCATTACCAAGAAGATTTGGTAGCTGTTGATCAACATAGGACTTGACTTCTTGTCGAATGATCGTGGTCATCTTCTCGTTAATTGCCCCAAGAAAAGCATCATTTTCTTTGTCACGGGTTTTCTTCTCTTTAAGAAATGATTTGTGTTTTGTTTTAAGTCTAGACACTCTGTCTGTTAGTTTCTGAAGTGTAGGCTCATCAGATTGTGGTTCCTTGGGAGGAGTGGTGATCCTTTCAGTCAATGTAGCTATTTGGGTAGCTTGAGCCTCCAACTGTTGTTGAAGAGACTGGATTAGTGGATCATTGACTGTGAGGAAGGGATTGGATGTGGATGATACTTGTGGTTCTGCTGGTGGAGGTGTAACCATAACTGTTAAAGTGGTGGTGGATGATACTGGTTGTTGAAGGATAGGTGTTGATGTAGATACAGTGATTGGGGCGGTGGTTGATACAGGTTGTTCAGCTGTGGATGACGGTGTAGATTCAGTGGTTATGATGGTGGTTGATACTGGTTGTGCAACAGGTGCAGGGGTGATAACTGGTTAATGACCTCACTGATGACCGGGGTGGATAATGGTGGAGTGGTGGTGGATGTAACAGTAGTTATGGGAACATCCACCATTGCTTCATTTGTTGACGGATCAGTGTTTGTGACCTCAACACCCTCCCCTTCCAAATTAAGATATTTTAAAACGTCATCAGAACCAGAAGTAGACTTACTTTGAAGTTGTGTCTCTGGTATGAGAGTTGCATGAGCATCATCGTTTAACACCATGTGAGTTAGTTATGGTAAAGAAGTGGTAATATTGGCGTCTCGATACATCATACTTGTATCTGTGTCTGCACTGCTCTCACGTTCTTCACTCAGCTCACGACTTTCAAAGTGGTAGTTATCAGCATCTTCCTCGATAGGATCTTCATAAAAGGCCATGTCAGCATCAGGATTGCCAAATTCTGCTAAGGCCTCAAACATTCTTGAACCTGATCCTGTGGAAAAAGCTTCCTGTCTACGTTGTTGAAGAACGATACGTAGTCGTTTGGCTTCAGAAATTTGTTGTTGAGCAGGTTCTTCTGAAGCAACACTTGCTTCTTTACCCTTAGTCTGCTTTGCTTTCTTTGGCTTTCGAAGTGGTATTTCTTCCTGTTCTTCCTCTGTTTGGGTCATCTCAGCATCTTCAGCATCTTCATCAACTGAATGCTCTTTCCCTGTGCCTTTATCTTTTGATGAAACAGTCGATTGGCGCTTGGAAATTCTTTTCTTTCGTTTATCTTTTTGCGTCTATGATTGTTTTTCGGAAGGATCTGCATTTGCTCGTTTAAACTGTGCTTCAATGTCTTTAAGCATCTCTCTGTAGTGATCACTTTCCCTTATACCTTCATTCATCATAATTGCTGGCACTGGAGCTGGTCTGAGTTTATATTTTGTGAATTGATTATCCGCAGTCATAGTGTCTAACACATCGTCATCATCTTGAGTATGATAGAAGAAGTTCCCACGAGGATCAATATCTGGGTCACTCTTCATGAAGTAATTGATAATGAGTTTTGTGAACCTTGGAAATGGGAGATGCACCGCTTTCCTCTTGGAACTTGTGAATTAATGACAAAATTCTTCCCAAAGTTGTAAAGCATAATCCACTTTAGATCCGATGTAGAGACCCCAAAAGATAACTACCTGAGCTGGTCACATTGCATCTGATCCACGAATCTTGGAAGTAAGACATTTTACTAAAGTGGTGATAATGGCTTTCCAAGGTTGCCCAATATGTGATGTGTTGAACTTAGAAAGAAAACCAATTTTGCCCTCATAATTCAATTCTCGGATTACTCTAAGCAGTTCTTCTGAATCTGGGTCAGGCACAAATTGTTCCCCTTTTTGCTAGCTTAGGGAGCTTAAAGATTTGCCTAAACTGACGCAGGTCAAATGTCAAGTCTTTCTTGTTTAGAGTAAAGGAGATTATCTTCTTTGACAATTGTTTTGCTAGTGTAATTGAGGCAGTTGCCCAGAATTCGTGCATGTATACTTCAGGAACCAATGCAGTGACACGTAATGCATCCTTTATTAGTGAACAATCTAGGATGTCTGTTGCGATTTTGAATGCCGCCAAAGAAGGATCGAAATCATCTCTCAGACGAAAGTTATTTGGTGCATGTTGCATTCTAGCCTTAAGTGGAACAAGGATAAGATCTAGTCGTTTTTGTTCTTCTTCGGTTATCGACATTTTCCTGCTTTGAGATAAACACAAGCACATTTGATATATACACATATATATCTCATAAACATGTAAATCCTAAGCATTGGATATAATTCACAACAAATGTCACCACATATTTTTGAATTGCACCAAACAAGCATAGATCATATGGACAAAGATCATATATTCATAATCACATCTAGAATTAAGAGATATATAAGGCAAAGGCATGGCAAAACTAAGTCCACTATAGTGCTTAACATATCTTTAAAACTTGCAAATTTTGTCCATTGTAACAATGCATCGTATTATACCCGTCGAAGTGAACTCATTGTAGTGTATCCATTGTACTAGACCCATCGTGCTAACCCATCTTACTCTACTCATCGCATTGGTGCAATTGAGCTAACCCATCGTACCCTACCCATCGCACTGGAGCGATCATACTAACCCATCGTATCCAACCATCGCACTGGAGTGATCGTACTGAACCATCGCATTGGTGCCATCGTAACGGACCAATCGCATTGGTGCCATCGCAACGTACCCATCGCAACGATCCATCACAACGATCCATCGCAATGGACCATCGCAACGATCCATCGCAATGGACCATCGCAACAGACCCATCGTAATGAGGCATCGCAGCGAAGGGAACGTAGAAAGGCCATCGCAGTCAATGCGATAAGAATCGATCGTAGCCATAGATCGCATACTTGGTGATAAAACCGAGGTAAATCTTAAGTGAGCGATTACGGGACAAGGACGATGTTATAAGCCAACCTGTTAATAACCAATGTCTATCTAGGCACGATGAACAAATCCCAGCTCTAAAAACACATTTTTATCAAGAATCAATGAATCCCAAATTTGACCAGATTCGTATGAATACAAGTTATAAGATAAAGATGTGAACATGATAGAATCATCTAACCATATAAGTACTGGTAAACAAAGTTATACCTAGATCAAAGATAAACGAGAGGCACAATGAGATGGGATTTGAAGCTTCTATCAATGGCGGATACAGAGAAGTATGTGTGAGTTTCTTGTGAAGACAGACAAACGAGGGGGGGGGGGGTGTTTATTTGACTTTGGTCAAACCATGTTGCAATAAATTGCAACTTGGTCCCCCTTTGTTGCAAGTGTGCAATTGTTTTCCCCCAAGGTGTAAGATGTTTAAACAACACATGTAAAAACACGTGAACTAGGTAACACCTAAACCCGTAACGTCTTATTTTAGAAAACAAACACGACAACAAACTCCCAAAGCTTAATTTCAAACAGGCTATACCTCAAACCACATAAGATTACAAATCATATAGTGATGAGAATGGTCGGTTTATAATTTCTGAAAAATCCTTTTTGAAGATGAATTTTAATTCCAAATGCAATATAATATTTGCTCCCCCTTAAACATAGACCCGTTTTCTATTTAAAGAGCTGTAGTCATTGTTTTTAAAAGAACAAATATCCAAGAAGACTTTTTCCGGTTTAGTGTTTTTAAGAACGATTCTGATGGCAATAAGATTTCTCTTATTTTGACAAAGTAAGTGCACTGATACGTACACAAATTTGTGTTAGACCAAGTTATAAAGTAAACTTGGTCCCTTACAAGGTTTTAAAGTAAACCTTGCCCGAGAAAATTAATTCCCATTGTGAGCCAACGTTTTCAAAAGAAATACGTGAGTTTAATGCGAAAAGCGGGTTGCAGTCTGAAATAACTACAAGCCATAATGGGCATGTTTTAAAAACTTGTACAACTTTTATACGGACTCTATTTATGGCGTCGTGTCAATATTAATCGACATTTCTAAAGCCGTAAATATTACCGTACTAAAAGACATGCCCGATTTGAAAATGAAAAATATTTTTGGATTTTCTTGATTTTATATTTTTTATGGATTTTCTATGTTTTATATTTTTTATGGTTTTTCTATGTTTTATATTTTTGTATTTTGCTTTTGGTGGTTTAAGTATGTACTATAATATACAAGATCACGATCAAAGGATACTTGAGAATAGTTTACCACTACTATTCTTTGGATTCTTCTGCCAACTCCTTAAGTGTCTCTGGTGAGAATGATTTCATGCCTAGTTTTTCGATCAAAAACTCGACACGTCCTCGATCTAAGGCCTTTGTGAATATATCTGCCAGCTGATACTCAGTGTTGACGAAGTACAGTTCGATCACTCCATTTTCCACTTGCTCCTTGATGAAGTGGTAGCGGATGTTAATGTGCTTTGCTCAAGAATGTTGAACGTAGTTGCAGCACAGAGCGATTGCACTTTTGTTATCACAGTACATTGGGATTTTGTTGAATCCAAGACCATAGTCAGTCAATTGTGATCTCATCCAGAGAACTTAAGCACAACAACCGGACATAGCAATGTATTCAGCCTCCGTACTTGATATCGCAGTGCTTTTCTGCCTTTTTGATGCCCAACTAACAAGTCTATCTCCAAGAAGTTGCACACTGCCAGAAGTGCTACGTTTGGTATCTTGACACCCGGCATAATCCGCATCTGCATATGAAATTAGTGCAATAGAGGAATCCTTCGGATACCACAGACCACGATGAAGTGTTCCTTTTAGATACCAAAAGATCCTTTTCACAACATGTAAGTGCTTTTCGGTAGGCCGAGCCTAATACCGGGCACACATGCCTATAGCAAATTGCAAATCAGGCCTGATAGCAGTCAGATAGAGAAGGGTGCCGATCATTCCACGGTAAAGTTTAGGATCGACAGCTATCCCTTACTTATCTTCATCTAACTTGGATCTCTCCACCATTGGAGTATCCACGGGGTCACAGATTTCAAAATGATATTTCTTTAATGATTCAAGAGCAAATTTGGATTGATTAATAAAGATGCCTCTGGGATTCTGAGAAATTTGCAACCCTAAGAAAAATGAGATTTTTCCCATCATCGACATCTTAAAGCGTGTGGACATAATTTTCTCAAATTGGTCAGACAAACGTTGATTAGTAGCAGCAAATATTATATCATCAACATAAATTTGTACCAGTATCATGTCGTTGTCCTCCTTGAGAATGAATAACGTTGGGTCCACTTTGCCTTTGGAGAAGCCTTTCGAGATGAGATACGACGATAAGAGATCGTACCACACGCGTGGAGCTTGTTTCAACCCGTAGAGAGCCTTCTTGAGCTTGTACACGTGATTAGGATACTCCGAGTTGGCGAATCCATTCGGCTGGCTTACATAGACATCTTCCCTTAATTCACCATTGAGAAATGCCGTCTTAACATCCATTTGGTAGACGATCATATTCATGTGAGCAGCATAAGCAAGGAATAGTCTAATTGCCTCCAATCGTGCAACAGGAGCAAAGGATTCTTCAAAATCAATACCCAAAGCTTGTTTGTAACCTCTAGCAACCAATCTAGCTTTGTTTTTCAGCACACTACCTAACTCATCGAGTTTAACCTTGTATACCTACAACAATGTCAAGATTTCAACGTTGCTGGGTAACGGAACTAATTCCCACACTTCAAGACGTTGGAATTCATTAAGTTCCTCTTGCATGGCTTCAATCCATGATGATTTGGTCATGGCTTGTTGCCAGTTTTTAGGTTCAGTGTCTGAAAGAAATGCATCAAAATAGCAACATAATGCATGTTCTTGGAGTTGATGGCGTGTTAAGACTGGTCGATCGATGTCACCAATAATATTGCAGATTGGGTGATCCTTTGTCCATTTTGTGTTGTGAGTTTCAATCCGTGGTGGTTGGGAGTGAACGATTGCAGGAGCTTCCTCTGAGGTAGACGCACCGGTAGGGTCTTTAGGTATATGTGAACCAAAGAAGGGAAGCTCTTGTAAATGAGCATATTTTTCAATTCGTGATCATATAGATCCTCTTCAACATCATTAGGAACGAGTGGGGGTGAAGATTCAGGTGTTGTTTGTGAATTAGTGGGGGATGGGACATCTGGTTCAAGAGTAACAGTAGATGCCTCAGATAGATTTCCATTATCTTGAGCAACAACTTCGGGAATCGGAGCTACTGCTACAGGTGCTGGAGAATCATTACTCGGTGGATCAAAGAATTCATCAAACATAGGTTGAAATAATTTATCCCACTCGGACCTTGTTGGCGGTGTAAATGATGGAGAAGTAGGATTGTTGGGAATTAATCCGGAACTGATTGTACCGGTTCCCATCTCGTGTAATGCGGGTTCAGAGCTGTTTTGCTCAGAAGCCATCGCTGTCAGCTCATCAAAATCGACATCCAAAGTTTCTACTATCTTTCCAAGACGACGGTTATGAATTCGGTAAGCTTTCTTTGCAGGCGAGTAACCAATGAAAATTCCAATATCAGCCTTCGGTTGAAATTTTCCCAGATTCTCACAATTTGTATTTGGATAGCAAAGTGCACCAAACACATGAAGATATGAAATATCGGGTTTGTGTCCATGAAGTAGCTCATATGGAGTTTTACCATGACGTTTGCGAATGATGGAGCGGTTTTGGGTATAACATGCGGTTGCCACTGCTTCAGCCCATAAGAATAAAGGAGCATTCGCATAAATCAACATAGTTCGAGCAGCTTCCATAAGTGTACGGTTACGTCTTTTAACGACACCATTTTGTTGTGGAGTCCGAGCCACAGATGTTTCATGAGAAATACCAACCTTTTCATAATAATTTCGAAGAGTCTGATTAACGAACTCAGTGTCGTTATCAGTCCGAATGCGGCGAACAGTAGCATTATGACGTACTTGGATCATCTTTAAGAAGGTAATGATATACTCTGGTGCTTGATCCTTGGATGCTAAAAATTTTACCCATGTAAACCTTGAGAAATCATCCACTATGACGAGGATGTATTTTCTACCACTCACACTAGCCGTACGCATTGGCCCGCAAAGATCCATGTGCAAAAGATACAGTGGTTCTTGGTTGGTGTCTTCTGCTTTAGGTTTGTAAGATTTCTTGGTGCTTTCCCCAAAGAACATGCGGAACATAAGTGATCCTTGTCGAACTTAAGTTTTGGAAGACCACGAACAAGTTCGTTTCTAGCCAAATGGTTAATAGCATCAAAGTTAAGATGAGATAACCGTCGATGCCACAACCATGACTTGGTCTTAGATGCTTTGGAGAGTAGGCAAACAGGAGAGGCGGCCATCATGTTTTGAATAGACAAAGTATAGAGATTATCCCCTCGAGAACCCTTTAACAAATCATTTCCTGCAAGATCGCGAATGAAGCAAGTATGTTGTCGAAAGGCCACTTCAAGGTTTGAATCGCAAAATTGTCCTACTGAGAATAGATTGTGACCAAGTCCCTCCACATAATAAACCCTTGAAATCGTAACATTCCCAATTTGGTATTCACCATAACCCATAATCTTTGCAATATGGTCGTTGCCGAATTTAACCGTTCCTAGAAACTTGCTGACGAAATTTCTGAGCATCGAGCGGTCTCCAGTCATATGTTTGGAGCACCCCGAGTCCAAATACCAAAGAATAATTTGGACGACCTGAAAATATTACCAAACACAGACGATGTATCGGATTCTAATTGTTCCTCTGAGTTAGCAGGTACAGATATAATTATCTTAGATTTGCTATCAGACGAAACTTTAGGCTTCCAGATTTGCTTACTAGTGGTTGGCTTAGATTCTAGTTGTCTAGTATTCTGAGGTACTTTTTGACTGGGGACATTACCACTGGTAGGCACAATAGTGGGGGCAGAGCTAGTTAAAGGGCGCTTTTTCCATTTCTTAGTACTAGTGTTCCTATTTAAAGGACGCTTAGACCTAACTTCCGTGGATGTGATCCTAGTTAAAGGGAACTTAGTTCCATTAGCAGTAAAGGTCCTACCAGTGGGTTTCCATTGCCACCCAACTTGGGTGAATTTCTACCTCGTTAGAATCCATTCAAGATTGTTCTTAATAGCATACATTTCATTCACGTGATCAACTAGGCATAAATCATGACGCTGAGAAAACATGCATTCATTACAATTCCAACATTTCGCATTAGAATTCACATTTTGCTTAGGTTTCCACTCATAAAGAGAACCTTTTGTCTTAGCTACATGATTCTTTTTATTTAAAACTGAAATAACATTCCTAGGGTGCACTTCTACTTTCTTCTTCTCAGTCCTATTAGTGGAAGGCTTGATGATAGGTGCGTAAACACCCATCCTTTTTACCACTTAATTACAATAATAACCAAGCCAAAACGTGTATTTTATGTCATTTATGTCGGAATTATGCGTGGTTTGTGTTTTTGTTGCGATTTAGGACGAAAAGGTGAAAAGTGGAGAAAACACGGGCATTCACGGGCTTTTATCAAAGAAAAAGACAAAATACGAAGTCGAAAGATCAAATGCAAAAAGAACGGAAGTCCAAGACCAATTCTGAAGATTAATCGAAGAAAAAGTCAAAAGACGGAAGTATACTAAAAGCCGAAGAACTCAAGTCTAATGTATTGAAGAATTACAAGACGAGTTTGAAGAAATCCCGAGACAAAGTCACTAAAGTCAAAAGATTAAGAAGATTAAGGACTTAAATGTGCAATTAAGGAAAGAAGAAAGAGGGGAGGAAGCTTCCTAAGCTCCTCCCTAATCTCCCTATATATAGATTAGATTTTCTTCATTTTGGAGTTGTTGGATTAGCTTGACAAACTATTTCTTCCATTTTAATTACCTTGCACATTTAATTACCTTGTCATTTAATTTCATGTCCAATTTAAATACTTGTCTTGCACCTTAAATTCCTTTAATTTCAAGTAAGTTTCCTTTTAATTCTTGTCAATCTTTATTTTTATTTTTATTGTTAATCTCCTATCTACCTTTCTTTAATCTTTGATTTTTATGTTTATGTTCATGTTCATGTTCTTGAGTTTTATTTGATTTAGTTAAGTGGGTTTTGATTATTTTGATTAGTTTTGTTATTTTTGTTGATTTGGATTGTTTGTTTATGATTAGTAGATGTTTTGTTATTAGTTTGATTTAATCTTTTGGTTGATTTTGTTTAATTGTGATTAGATTCGTGTATATCTTGTTCCCTGTTCTTCGCTTTGTCTGTTACTGTCTTTTCCCAGGTTATTCCGAATCAACAGTACATTCTGGATCAAGCCAAGGTTGTTCTAGTGAAGGAATTGTGTTGTGGATATTCTGTATCAAAGTCGTTCATTCGGAATATTATATATATTCTAAATCAAGGCCTTCATCTGGAATATTATTGCATTCCGAATCAAAGTCGTTCATACGGAATATTTAACATTCCGGATCAGTAGTGCTCATTCGGAATAATTCATTATTCCGGATCAAGCATTTCATCCGGAATAGCAAACATTTTGGATCAGCCTTTTATTCCGGATCAAGTCAACATTCCGGATCAAGGGTTTTGCCAAGGTGTTTCATCCGGAATATCCAATATTCCGGATCAAGGGGACATTCCGGATCAAGGGCTTCCATCCGGAATAAGTGACATATTCCGGATCAAGGAGTTCTATTCGGAATAATATTCCGGATCAGCAACATTCCGAATCAAGGACCAACATTCCGAATCAAGACTTTATTCCGGATAAGTGACATATTCCGGACAAAGGATTTATTCCGGATCAAGGATTTTGGTGAATATTCCGAGTGAAGAAGAATCATTCTGAACGAAGGTGACACTCCGGATGAGTGATTATTCCGAACGAAGGATTTTTCCGGATGAGCTATTTTTTAGGTTCTTTTAATTTCACTTTTTAAGGGTCTGTTTTTAATTTTCAAGCTTTACTTTTCCCGCCTTTTTATTTAATTGCACTTTTAGTTTACTTGCCTTAGATTTATTTTAGTCTTGCCTTAGTTTAAGTTTTAGTTGCGTTTTAAGTTTGCCTTAGTTATATTTAAGTTTGCGTTGTTTACATTAATTACACTTTAATTTCTCGTCACGCTTTTAAATACTCGCCATTTATTTTAAATTAGAATTAGATTTACTTTAAAGTCATTTTACTTTAAGTTTTGCAGTTTTAATATACTACAACGACACAACTATTTGTTTCCACCAAAGAACGACTGAGTCGCATAGTTAAACCAGATCAATTCGATTAGATACACATCAACGAATCTTTTTAACTAGGTAAAATCTTAGTTATCAAATGGCGCCGCTGCCGGCTCTTTTCGTAAAGATTAACGGTTTTCTGTGAGAGACGCGTTGCTTTTTGGGATCCGTTCACTTGTGAGCGTTATTTTCTTGCTTAAAAATTTTCAAAAAACCATAAAAATTAAAAATTGTTAAAAATCCATAAAAATTAAAAATTTCAAAAATCCAAAAAGATTTTATTTTTATTGTGTATATATATTCTCTTTGTGTTTGGTGTTGTTTTCTTTTGTCTTTGTAGGTGTATGCGTACTAGATCTTCTAATTATCAAGAGCCCGAGACTCGAGAAGATTTAAGTATCGCAGGTGTTAACAACAACAATAATCCACCGCACCTCAATAATAACAACAATGTTCTTCCACAGCCCGATCTTCGGACA
Organism: Glebionis coronaria; assembly: GCA_025667525.1. NCBI lineage: Eukaryota > Viridiplantae > Streptophyta > Magnoliopsida > Asterales > Asteraceae > Glebionis > Glebionis coronaria. The sequence goes on from CM046875.1 coordinate 229,973,909, forward strand.
ATGGAGGAACTTTGTCAACCTACCATGTTTGGACGAGGAGGACCGATTACGACGATGCAAATCACGGCTTCGGAGTTTTCGTTGAAGCACCACATGATTCAGCAAGTGCAAACTAATCCATTCGCCGGAATGCCTGATGATGATGCCAACAAACACCTCGACAAGTTCATTACAATCACCCAAAGCATGAAGTTTCCTGGTGCCACAATGGATGTTCTTCGCCTACAACTCTTTCCACATACTTTATCACACCACGCCGAGAAATGGTTTGATCGTCTTCCAAAGAATTCTATTCATACTTGGGATGACATGACTCAACGCTTTTTGTCGCGCTACTTTCCACCATCCATGGTCAAGAGCCTTCTCAATCAAATCAGCGGTTGCATGCAAGAACCCGATGAATCTCTCTTTGATGCTTGGGAAAGATATAATGTTTTGATCGATCGTTGTCCAAACCACAATATGCTCCCTGTGACCTTAATTGATACTTTCTATAACGGATTGACTTTTCGTGATCGTGATACGATTAATGCAGCCGCCGGTGGCACATTTATGAAAAGAAGACCCGAGGAGTGTAGAGAGCTTATTGAAAACATGACTACTCATCATAAAAACTGGGATTCCTCCGCTTCTTCAAAGAACAACCTGAGAGTCAATGTTTCTTCTACTTCAGCAAACCCCGACATGACCGAATTCACCCGCATGATGACCGAAATGAATAAAAATATCTTGCTTCTCGCTACAAACCAACAACATCAAGTTAAAGCGGTAGCACCTTCTTGTGAAACATGCGGCGGTCCGCACTCATACACTGATTGTCCTACTACTCAAGGAAATCCGGAAAATGTGTATGCAGCTTATGGTAATTATTCACGGGAAAATTACCAAGCTTGACCTCAAGGGGATAGAAATTTGCTGAGTTACCGGTCAAACAACTACCTTTCACCCGGTTTTTCTCCTCAAAACCAAAACCAAAACAACAATTACAATAGAAGCAACCAAATCCCACCAAGAGCTTCTAATCCTTATCACCCACCCTCTCAACAAGCCCCACCCATTAACCCCGATGTTAAAGCATTAATGAGAACCCAAGGTGAGCAAATCAAGAATCTGCAGAGCCAAATTATCAATTTGAAAGGAGATATCACCAAGCAAGGGAATGACATTAGATCCGAGTTTCGAGATAATATTCAATCCTCCTTCAGCAATCAAACGAATGATTTGAAGAATATGCTGGCTAGTTTCTTGCCCACATCTCAACCTTCTACTTCGAGTTCTCTACCTTCAAGCACCGTCACCAATCCGCGAGCGAATGTGAGTGCTATTACTACCCGTAGTGGAGTTACCATAGTAGGACCACCTATCCCGCCCCCATCATCTACACCTCCTCCACCACCATTTATCCCTACTACTCCCACACCTAGTATTAGTGCACCATTACCGTCTCCGCCTCGTCATGACGATGTATCCAAGAAAAACCCTTCAATATCTCAACCTTTACCTACACCTCAACTTTCACCACCTAAACCCAATATCCCTTATCCTTCACGTTTAGGCAAGACCACGATGCTAACCAAGGATGACTGTCAAATGTCAAATTATTTGAAGATGATCTCTCAAATGAATTTCAACATTAGCCTTGTTGAAGCACTTGTCCACATGCCCAAATTTGTCAAAGCATTCAAGGAATTGCTTAACAAGAAGGATAAGTTGATTGAGCTCGCCAACACACGCTTAAATGAAAACTGTTCTGCAGTTATTCTTAAAGAACTTCCGGAAAAACTTGGAGATCCCGGTCGTTTTGTGTTGCCTTGCATTTTCAACAAAACTGAAGAATTTACTGCCCTAGCTGATCTCGGGGCCAGTATTAATCTTATGCCTTTGAGTGTTTGGAAAACACTATCATTACCCGACCTTACTCCAACAAAGATGACTCTTGAACTTGCAAATCGCACTCTCGCTTACCCCGTTGGTATTGCCGAAGACGTGTTCATTAAAGTTGGCACATTTACTTTCCCGGTCGACTTTGTTGTTGTTGATTATAAAATGGACCCTCGTATTCCTTTAATACTTGGTCGGCCATTCTTGAGAACCGGACGAGCTCTAGTTGATGTTGCCAAAGGTGAGTTAATCTTAAGAGTCGGGGATGATGCACAAGTGTTCAAAATAGGGAAGCTTACAAGAGAGTCCTATGGACGTGAATCAGCGAATATGATTAATGCGCTCGATGATTTTGTCATCTACAACAATTCTCTATTCGAGTCTTGCATTGATAATCCACTTTTTCAAGATGATGTGGATGATTCTCGCTCCAATTTGGAACCTTCACCCATTTATGATTCTCCACTGATCTTTGATGCTTATGATGATGATTATAGCTCAGATTCAGATGATTATGATGATTTTACTTCCGAGTATCCTGACCTGCCCATTTATGATGATTTTGATGAGGCCGATACTCTTTCGAGTGATTCTTCACATGATGAAGATCCTCCGCCATCACTAAATCCTACTTTGGATGATTACTCATTTGAGGAAGACTTCTCTACGTTTCTCAATACGTACTTCCCTCATGAGAGTGATGCTCCTCCTTTAGACTTTGATGATTATCGTCTTGATCCTACTTTGGATTTGAAGACAATTCTTTCAAAAGAGAAGAAACCGGTCGACACCGAAATCCGTAGCACATATGATTTAACACCTCTTTGTCCACCTTCTGAGGACGAGGTTGTGCATCTTCTTCGCGGATCTTCTTCACATTCTGCTGAGCTTGAGTGCTATTTTCCCTTAAAGGAAAAGGTGTTCGACCCCGGTATCGATATTCTTCAGCCATCTCAGTATCCGTCTGATGAAATAAAAGGAAAAATCTTTGGAACTATTGAAGACATGCTTGCACCTCATCATACTTGCTCCCACCGTGCTCCATCGCTGCTTAAGGGAACTTTGCCTATTCTTCTTTGGCTTGCCTTGTTCGCCTTAAGCTTGTGCTATATGATGGACGAAAACTATGTCTTTGATCCTGGTGGATATGTTTCATGCTTCTTCCTATGGTAATCAAGGTCGAGTCAGGCTCACGACTCGGTTAACAAAAATCAAGCGCTTCTTGGGAGGCAACCCATGCATCTATCTTTTAGCTTTCTTTATCCTAAGTGTAGGGGAGACCCGTTGATGTTTGCTATTTCCTCTCTTCTACTATTCAGGGATTCGAGCACTCATTGATCCACTCTTGATGATTTTTGACGACCCGTGATTCCGTGTTCCCTTCTTCCCGGTTCAATCCTAAACTCTTTTCGATTCACTATTTTATATTTCTCAATATTAAAATAGGAATATCTTTAGTTGTCTCTTCCTTAGCGAGATTTAAACAACGTGCACAATTTCCTAAGTGTAGGGGAGTTTACTCCCACATGCTTAAACATTGAGGACAATGTGTATATTAAGTGTAGGGGGACTTCTATCAAAGTTAAGTGGCCTTTTCCTTGTATTTGTCCTCATTTTAACCGGAAAATCAATTTTTCGACATTTTTCAAAATTTTTGATCTATTTTGGCCTATTAGTTTTTCCTTTTGTATAGTTATTCCCTTATTAGAATAAATCTTGAATAAAGTGGTTTTAATTTTCAAACGTTGTGAATCTTTTGACTCAACCACGAGTTTACTCTAGCTAGTATCCTTAACGTGCTTAAGTCAAGTTTTGCTAGGCTTTTATATAGGGAGCTATAAAACGCGAAAGTCTTAACTCTCACGGGTTAAGAACAAGAACTTTTCGCAAGTTCCTATAATTGATCCTAGAGAGTCGTTTATCAAGGGAACTTTAAAATGCGATTTCTAAGCTTGAAAAAGTCTAAGAGTTTGCAAGATCCTATAGACGACTCGAAAACCCAAAACTTTGATTTAATTGGCTAAGTATCCACGAGTCTCATTCCTTGAGATTTTAAACTGTGGAGAACGAGAGATGATAGAGACAATTATAAGTTCGGTATTCTTTCGTGAATTTATGTGAGTTAATTATAAGCCTATTCTCCCATCGCTTGCTAATAAATTTATCTGCAATAAATAAGGTTGTACGATTTGAAAAGTTACTTAGCTTCTAGCCCAAGATCGTTTAAAAGTTGCTCGGTATGGATTAGAGTTCATAGCCAAGGCATATCTTATTGAAGCGGGATGCGAAGATTGGCGAGTCCAAAAAGGTCCTAACAAGGCATGAGGGCTACATTTTGTTGCTTAAGATCCCAAGTGATGTGAAGAATCATTTATCGAAAATCAATATGAAGGATCGAGACACACGACGAAAAGCAAAAACTCCCCAAAAGTCATGGAGAAGTCTATCCGAAAAGACCCTAGCAAGGTATGAGGATAAATTAATCCAAGTCCTAAAAGGAAGCGGATCGTTGTATATCAAAGTCCAAAATAAAGATTGGAGAAAAATGAAGAAGTCGTGTTCTAAGTATGAAGAATCTCTCAAAACTTCAAGTGAAGAAATTCCTATTATGAAGAGAAGGCCATTATTTCATGAACGTCTCTCAAGATTCAAAGTATGAAGTCGCTGCCAAATATCGGTCCGAGAAAGGTCTCAAATCGCGAAGCGAGTTATGCCAAGATATGACCTTTATGAGGTCCCGAGAAGCAGTTTTAAAAGATTTTGTCCTTTAGCTAACTATTGATTAAATCGTTCACTTTATTTTCGGACTAAATAACTATCGAAATAAGTCAAAAATGCATCCTCGTGATCATTCAAGACAACAATAAAATATAAGAGATACACCTAGGAATAAGGGAGTCTAAGTGAATAATTGGCCCACAGGAGTTCGTGTTAGTTTGCTAACATATAATAACAATGATCTCGTTTTTAAGCTTGGTTTGGAGAAAGTGAAAACTTGAGGATGATGATTATTCATGACATTTCCAAAACCCAAGGTATGTTTTTGATCTCTTTACTTTGAATGTTTATAATTTTCTATCTCTTTAATAAAGGCCAAGACAGATTGATTATGATGAAAAGTGTAATCTTGCTTTGTAACTAATGCATTGCATGAGGACATTGCAATGGTTAAGTGTAGGGGATTTGATAGGTGTGTAAACACCTATCCTCTTTACCACTTAATTACAATAGTAACCAAGCCAAAACGTGTATTTTTTGTCATTTATGTTGGAATTATGCGTGGTTTGTGTTTTTGTTGTGATTTAGGACGAAAAGGTGAAAAGTGGAGAAAACACGGGCATTCACGGGCTTTTATCAAAGAAAAAGACGAAAGACGAAGTCGAAAGATCAAGAGTGCAAAAAGAACGGAAGTCCAAGACCAATTCTGAAGATTTATCGAAGAAAAAGTCAAAAGACGGAAGTTTACTAAAAGCCAAAGAACTCAAGTCTAATGTATTGAAGAATTACAAGACGAGTTTGAAGAAATCCCGAGACAAAGTCACTAAAGTCAAAAGATTAAGAAGATTAAGGACTTAAATGTGCAATTAAGGAAAGAAGAAAGAGGGGAGGAAGCTTCCTAAGCTCCTCCCTAATCTCCCTATATATAGATTAGATTTTCTTCATTTTGGAGTTGTTGGATAGCTTGACAAACTATTTCTTCCCTTTTAATTACCTTGCACATTTAATTACCTTGTCATTTAATTTCATGTCCAATTTAAATACTTGTCTTGCACCTTAAATTCCTTTAATTTCAAGTAAGTTTCCTTTTAATTCTTGTCAATCTTTATTTTTATTTTTATTGTTAATCTCCTATCTACCTTTCTTTAATCTTTGATTTTTATGTTTATGTTCATGTTCATGTTCTTGAGTTTTATTTGATTTAGTTAAGTGGGTTTTGATTATTTTGATTAGTTTTGTTATTTTTGTTGATTTGGATTGTTTGTTTATGATTAGTAGATGTTTTGTTATTAGTTTGATTTAATCTTTTGGTTGAATTTGTTTAATTGTGATTATATTCGTGTATATCTTGTTCCCTGTTCTTCGCTTTGTCTGTTACTGTCTTTTCCCAGGTTATTCCGAATCAACAGTACATTCCGGATCAAGCCAAGGTTGTTCTAGTGAAGGAATTGTGTTGTGGATATTCTGTATCAAAGTCGTTCATTCGGAATATTATATATATTCCGAATCAAGGCCTTCATCCGGAATATTCTTGCATTCCGAATCAAAGTCGTTCATCCGGAATATTTTACATTCTGGATCAGTAGTGCTCATTCGGAATAATTCATTATTCCGGATCAAGCATTTCATCCGGAATAGCAAACATTCCGGATCAGCCTTTTATTCCGGATCAAGTCAACATTCCGGATCAAGGGTTTTGCCAAGGTGTTTCATCCGGAATATCCAATATTCCGGATCAAGGGGATATTCCGGATCAAGGGCTTCCATCCGGAATAAGTGACATATTCCGGATCAAGGAGTTCTATTCGGAATAATATTCCGGATCAGCAACATTCGGGATCAAGGACCAACATTCCGAATCAAGACTTTATTCCGGATAATTGACATATTCCGGATAAAGGATTTATTCCGGATCAAGGATTTTGGTGAATATTCCGAGTGAAGAAGAATCATTCCGAACGAAGGTGACATTCCGGATGAGTGATTATTCCGAACGAAGGATTTTTCCGGATGAGCTATTTTTCAGGTTTTTTTAATTTCAGTTTTTAATTTTCAAGCTTTACTTTTCCCGCGTTTTTATTTAATTACACTTTTAGTTTACTTGCCTTAGATTTATTTTAGTCTTGCCTTAGTTTAAGTTTTAGTTACGTTTTAAGTTTGTCTTAGTTAGATTTAAGTTTGCGTTGTTTACATTAATTGCACTTTAATTTCTCGTCACGCTTTTAAGTACTCGCCATTTATTTTAAATTAGAATTAGATTTACTTTAAAGTCATTTTACTTTAAGTTTTACATTTTTAATATACTACAATGACACAACTATTTGTTTCCACCAAAGAACGACTGAGTCGCATAGTTAAACCAGATCAATTCGATTAGACACACATCAACAAATCTTTTTAGTTAGGTAAAAATCTTGTATCACTTGATCCTATCTTTCTTGTCTGGAGATCCTTTAGCCTTAGTGGACACAGTTACTCCTGTAGAAGCCAAGGGAACATTAGTTACAGATTTTGACTTAGCCTTGATGGGTATGTTTAAAACGGGCTTAGCTCCTGGGGTCTTATTGAATGGAGTAATGGCAATGGTGGTTTGTTGTTTAGATGGTACAGATATCGGTTGCCCAATGTACTCTAGGTATGCTAAACTGTCCTGAACGCGATCCACATATAATAAGAGCTCATATACGCTATGACTTGTGGGATCACGTTCACGCATTTCATCAATAATCTCTCTAGCTAGATCAGCATGTTCTAAAGCATTTTTCATATATGTGGCAAACTTAGTGGGACTTTTCCTAAATTTTGGATCCCGATATAGCACACGTGGTTTGGGTTTGGGAGCACTAGAGGTCGAGGCAGAGACAGTAGCTGGATTATCAACACTTTCTCGTCCTTTGAGTTGAAGTGTCTCCTTTAATTCTGCTATAACCATGTTTTTGTCTATGAGCTGAATTTTTAGGTCAGAGGATTCCTCACATTTCCTGTTCAGTTTGTCAATTAATGACTTTTGTTCTCGTATTAAAAGCGGGGCGTTCTTCTATTGAACCAGAATTTTGTGAGTCGACCTGCCTTACTTGTTCACGCTCTCCTAGTATAGAATTAATTCTATTTTCTAGGACATGATTCTTCGTCTCTGCAGCCTCTAGTTCCGTTTTTATTTCTAGTAATTCTCTCTTAATTCTCATCATCTCTTCCTCTAAATTATGAACCATCTGAATCATCTTGTCACTTGTCTCAACGGAGTTTCCACCATCATTTAGTTTTGAAAGAGTTTCATTTTTAGATTGATTCTCAATTTCAAGAGATATAGAATGTTGTTGAAGCTCATTAAAACTTTTTGAAAGTGTATTATACGAATCTTGAAGCTTTAAAAATTCAGCGTTGGATTCATGACAAGAATGATTATCTACAGTATTCACATGTTCAACCGTATTCACAGATTCATGCACATCATCACAAATATTCATAGTAGAAATTTCATGAGTATATTTAACAGTAACAACTTGCATCACTTCGAGAGACACCATATGTTCTAAAAAACGGTCATATTCGGATAAAATCTTTTTCTTTTCAATTAAATGTTGTTCATAAGCATCATCCATTTTATTGAAAAGTTTTTGAACTTCACCAATTTCAAAACTTAAATTACACGCTAGATCATAGACTCCTTGTTTAATATGGTCCACAAACGAAACGATCTCTTTCCCAAACACCGTTTTCATGTGTTCGAACGCCTATTCTCTAGCGGTTTAAGCCGTTGAAGTCGTACATTCCAGAATGACCTTGTCAAACTCGGTAAGGTATTGCCCAATCTCTTCCAAGCTGAGCTTTACCGTACTAACCGGTGGAAGATGCTTAGGAATTTCCTTTGGTTGGTTCGAGTTAACGAGTGTAGGAGTTGTACTAAGGCATTCTCTAGTAGGCATGAAAGTGGATGTTTGGATAGTTCTCTTTTGCATATTAAAACGAATTCTAAGATCTATTGTGGCATTTTTTGCATTCATTTGAGCATAATCATATTCAGGATATGTAGAAAGTAATTTTAACCGCTTTTCATCATATGGTGTCATGCTCTCAGAATCATTTGAGAACACAATCGGATCTAATACCAATCCTAACTTGGTTGCATCATAAAGTCGTGGGTTGTGGTTAAGCGCTTGCTTTGCATACCCCGGGTTAGGTGGTAAGGCTATAAGACGCGATAGATTGAAATCTTTAAATGATGCATGAAACAAGTGTACTAGATGTGAAGCGGCATATTGTTTTAAAAGCTTAAGTTCCGTTTCCTTTATTCTTTCAGACGTCTTAATTTCCATTTCAATCTGTTTGGACTCAAGAATTTCAAAATCCGTTTGAAGTTGTTGAAAATTAGTAACGACTTACTCTTTTTCTTTAAGTTCATTCGAAAGATTTGTTCTTAAACTCTCAATTTTTAGCAGATTGTCCATTTGAACTTTCCTAAACCTATCAAATTCAGGATTGGTTAAGGTAGTGGACACAGGAGTCATTTCCAGGGTTTTAACCTTGTCCTTATGCAAAGCAAGCTCGACCGATAAAGTCTGATTAGCATTAAGGGTTTCAAGGACCGCATTATTCATTTGGCTAAGCAAAGATGCAGGGACCATAACCAAATCAGGTTGAGCAGACGAATTAGTAGTCGTAATAGCTCCCGGTTGTGGTTCACTCAAAGTATGAGGACTTTCACTGATATTGCTATCATTGTTTGTCTTGTCGATTGAGTTACTAACCACCGGAGGCTGTTCCGAATACTTAGACATTTGCTCAACTTGATAAGGTACAATACTAGTATCTGTAGCAGTATGTGGTACCTCAGAAATTGTATCAGCTCCATATAGTGAAAGGTTTTCCATAAGAGCTGCTTTGGCGGTGTTAAGATCATCACAATCAGAGTCATATGCATCCAAATCATCACATTGATATGCAACATTGTTGGTGATGACTGTTGTGAGACCATCAGTTTTCGCTACTCCCGGATCTGCAAGGAATGCCAATTCTTCTTCATCAAGTTCACGACCTTGGGCTTGAGCATTCACCAGGTAAATCTTCTCTTGAAACCATGTGCCGTCCCTTTTCCTCTTAGGTTGCTTGCACTCTCGGGCCATGTGCCCTTCCCCTTTGCAGTTGTAGCAAATAACCATCTTCATTTTACCAGTGCCGTTTGCTCTTGTAGAATTAGTATTGGATGAACGTGCACCAGCAGTAGACGAATTAGATCTCCCTTGAAGTGGTTGCACCATGACTCTTCCGTCCTGAATTGTTGCCTGTTGTCGAGAGTTTGACGAGTTCCTTAACTGATTGTTAGTTGTTGCTGGAACTCTGTAACCTCGTTTGTTCAATGTTTGACTTAAATAAGCAGACATCAGAGCAAGGATATCAGTAGGGCTATCTCCTTGTCTAAATTCAGGGACAGGGATGTCATCTTCACAGTAGAATGCTGGTGCTGCTTGAGGTACAATCTGATTGGTTGGAGCACTGACTTGTTGTGAGTAATGAGGTTGAGGATTCTCAAGTTGTGGATAGGTACTAGCAAGGTTGGTGGGAGGTTGATACGGTGAATACTGGTGTGAAGCATAAGGTAATGGGTGTGAATCTCCTTGTGATGATGATGTTGCTGGTTGGTGATAAGATGTAGGCGGCGGTGGCAGAATCGAGTACTGTGGGAAGCTTGGTGTTTGATACACAGGTTGATATGAAGATTTGTGTCCTAAAGCAAGCTGAGAGTTGTGGTATGACAGTGTTGGATGGTTTGCCAATAATGCCATTGGTTCATGATAAGGTCCTTGAGAAATTCGGTTTTGGACCACATGCTTCTCATGTTGTTGTAAAAAAGCATAGAGTTGATCTAAATTGGACTTGTGTAAATCACGAATCATCTTGACATCAGTCACATATTGACTCCATTCAGGGGGTAGTGTGTTCAAAAACTTGGTGTTTAATTGAAACTGTTCAATCCTTAGATTATAGACAGTCATGTCATTCATCAAAGTGGTAAAATGCCAGTAAAAATCATGAAGAGTCTCCCCTGGAAGGTATGTGAACCTATCAAACAAATCATACAGTTGACACTCTCGTTCTTGCTTAGTGAGAGATGTCCCTTGTAGCAAAACCGCAAGTCGATCCCAAAGATTCTTTCCCGCTGTATGTTCACTTACCATTTGAAAGATATCGGGTGGAAGGGCTTGAAAAATTGTCTAAACAGCCCTCTCATCGGCATCTGCAATTATTTTGTTGGCATCGGTTAACTCATGGTACTCCCTTGGCCTTGTCACATTGTTGACGGTAACCTCTCCCCAATATAATGGACCTTTATCAATTGATTGAAGCATAATTCGACTATTTTGTTTGCCCATGATGTACGTTCTCATGCGACCTTGCCATGCTTCAAATAAATCTTTGATGAGCAAAGGTGGGCGAGTATCGGTTCCCGAAATGATCGAGATATCGGTAAGTGAAGTCATAGTTGGCATATATGAATGTGAATTCATGTTGTGATCCCTTGAAAAAAAGATTATCAAAAATTATCGAGCAATGAAATAAGATTATGTGTTTTAATGTTGTTTAAATAAAGATATTAAGATCTTTTGATTGTGTGTTTTTGTTAATGTCTCCAAATAAAAAACAAAGATGGAAAATCCTCTAAGTGTTGAAAAACTATGGCTGATCGTACTCTGATCGGACTCCCAGATCGTATTGCGATCGTACTCCCCTATCCTAGTGAGCTATCGTACTGAACAATCGTGCCTTGATCGTACCCTGATCGTAGTGACCCTGATCGCACCCTGATCGTAGTGAACCTGATCGCACCCTGATCGTAGTGAACCTAATCGCACCCTGATCGTAGTGAACCTGATCGCACCCTGATCGTAGTGAACCTGATCGTACCAAGCAATCGAAGTCTAGATCGTACTTTGGATCGTACTAAGCAATCGAAGTCTAGATCGTACTATGGATCGTGCTGATGGATCGTACTAAGCAATGGATTCTGGACCGTACTTTGGATCTTACTTATGGATCGTACTACGTGATCGTACTGGTGGATCGTAGCGTGGATCTAAGTTATGATCGCAGTTAGATCGTAACTATGGATCGTGACTATGGATCGCAAGTAGAAACCCCCAGGGTTTATGCAAACGCACAGTCAGATCGTACCCCTGAAAAATAGTCCGAGACTTAAGATCACCAAGAAAGAAAGGATTTTTACCTTGAAAAACGTGATTCTAACCAAACGAATATCACCAAATTGTTACTAGAACTATTTAGAAGATATGTAGATCACTTGGAATCAAAGAACACGAAAAAAATTTGTAACGTTTGGAAAAAATCAATCAAAAACACATGAACACACTTAGAAAAGTATGAACAACACAAAACCAATCTTTATTTCATCCCATAGCTCTTGATACCAATTGTAGAACAATGATAATCTTTGTGAAACAAGGGGGTTGATGTTTTCTAGAGAGAGAAACTTAGAGAGAGAAATGAAAGAACTTTGTTATATGGAAAACAAGAAATGAAACAACCAACACCTCTTTCCATGGTGGAAAGAGGTTTAAATACCCAAGTCCTTAATGGACTTGGGCCTCCGGCCCATGAACATGCTCATGGGTCGGGCTATTTAATTAAATGAAACTAAACACTACTACGAGCCTATAACTACATTGTTGGAGTGACCGAGACTTTCTATATACGTAAAACGTATTTCCAACAAAACCCTAACCTAAATCCATCATAAGATGATTATATAAACATATAAACAATTAAATTAAAAAGGGATTAAAGATTATACCTTAAGATTAATGAAAACCCCCAAAATTATGAAGAACCCTAAAAATTCTCCTTAAACCATCGACCTAAGAATCTCCAGGAGAAAAATATGATTTTTGTTTTTAATAAATACATTATATAGGGTATGGGTGAACCCAAGTCCAACCCATAGCCCATTTACACTTTCCTTTTTCTCTTTTTCCTTTTTTTTCTTTCTTTCTTGCGTCCAAACCGACCCAACACCCCCTACAATTCGTTTTTCCCTTTTTATTATTAATAATTGTATTAATAATATTACCTTAATTTCCCTTAATTTATTTCAGCTCCTAAAGCCTCCAAAACCTCAAAACCGTAAAACTAGTCAAATTTACGCGTTTTACCGTAAAAGTCGTAAAATATACACTTTTAAAAAAAATCTCAAATTTTGAAATAAACTTTATAACTAAGTCCTAAATGACTTAAAACCATCCCGAAAAATATCCATATGACTAATTACCTCATCCGAGACCTCTAAATGCTAAACCGTAAATCGTAAAAATACGATTTTCTATAATACATATACGTATACGTAAAACCACTAAATAACACCATTTCACTTCATAGTCACTACCATGTGAGATCATGAACATGAAATCATCTCACATCGTTTCACTCACAAGGTACCCTTTACCGGAAACGATATCTAAACCACAATCTATACACACCAATTAGCACATAAACACGTAAAGACACGTAACTAGCACAAAATAAAACTAAGTGACGAACCTCAAAACCAGGGTTGTCACATCACTCCCTCCTAATAGAAATCTCGTTCCGAGATTTACTCCTTAGGATCAAACACACAAACAACAAATCACACGAGGATACTTGTTCTAAATGAACTCCTCTCATTTCCACGTGAACTTTAGTTCAAGTTTCCAAATACCACATATACAAACCAAAAATAATTAAACTCATTGCCAAACTCTTGACCTCACAGTCAATAAATCTCACAGATGACTCTTTGATAAAACAAAGACTCTTATTAATCCAAGTCCCGAATAACCGTACATGCAAAATGCATTCTCAAACAACCTTTACCAATCTCAATACACAAATGTATCATGTATACAACTCATTTCCCCCAGGTAATTCTATGCTCATAAGCTAATGGTCCGATCTTTCCAAAGATCATAAATGGACCTACAAAACTCTACATCAACTCTTCCATTTTACCAAAACATACCACCCGTTACTATGGGTTAAACTTCCTACATAACTTTGTCACTAACTCTAGTGGTTTCCTCCTTTTCTACATAGCATCCCTTGTTGCTCTCATTCTGTCCACAAACACCATTACCACATTAGTAGCCTCTTTTACCAATTCTAGTCCACAATGGGGACAACTCAACCTATCCTTTCATATAGTGCCTCAAATGGCATTTATCGACTTCTAGTATGATAATCATCATTATATGAAAACTCAGCCATCGCTAATGAGTTTCCTAACTCCCTCTAAATCAATCACTCATGCCCTCGGTGTAACTCCTAAGATTGTATAAATATCTCACTTGTCCCTCCTTTTCTAGTCAGCTGGATATACTCATATCCAATCACGTTCATCAAACCCCTTTAGTCCGTACCCTAAACTACTTAAAAATTCCCATTTCCTTACAAAGTGACCAATGACGGTCTTTCACATATCCATTAGTTCTTCCGTACCATTCTATCACATCCGTACGCAATCCTTCCAACTTCTCAACTACGTGACTTCTCATTCCTCTTGAAATATGAGATGAATTAGTCAGTCTATCGACTATCACCCAACTCTCGTCTTACTTAGTCCTCCACCGCATTATGTATCCCTTCCACCAACTTCGTCCTTACATCGCCCTTTCTAAGATACTCCTATCTATGTAGGAAGTATAGTCTACGTCCCTTTTCTCCATACGATTGTCCAAGCCACGCAACATACACGTTGACGCGTTATCTGCTTTAAACAACTCAACTCGTGCAACCTATATCCTTTATCGAACCCGCCCTAATACATCATCCCTATAGTTCAAGTTCGTCTTAGTTTCACCTCATCCTTCTTATTCCATGTCTCATCGACCATGCTTGCCTTTCCTAGATGGTACTTGGCCTTGTAATTTTCTTTCATCAATTAACTCCACCCATCACCTTTGCCAAATGTTCAATCAAGATGATTGAATGTGTGTTGGAGACGTTCATGATCCGTACAGATCATTCTCCACGTCTCGTACACCAAATGCCTCTAGCATTCTAGGCAGATATAACAGTCCAGCTCCACTAACTAAGTCTATCCATTTCTTCCAAATCTTCAGTTCCTGCAACGTATAAGCAATCTCCTTTCTTGTCGTTCTCGTACACATGCAAATCCTTGCTCCACGTATCGTCATGCTTTACGAATTCATCCATTCCTTCCGATAATGCCAAGATCGGCTCATTATCCAATCCACCTCTTCAGCCTCCAAAACGCTTCCTCATCCTTCTTCACTTCGCCCCTTGCTGGTTCCATGATATGCCATCATCTCTAACTACTCATCATGGTAGACTTAATACTAAAACTCACACTTGAAAATCTCACGTATAATTCCACTCTAAAACCAACACATACTTCGCCTCACTCTCCTTCTTAGACTTTGAGTAGATCAAGATGTCGTCGATACTCCCGATGACAACTCATTTATATACGTTCATGCACACTCGCTTCATTGAATCCATGTAATCCGCTAGTGCTTTGGCGAAGCCAAATGCATAACCGTAAACCCAAAGCGTTCATACAACATCCTTAGCAGTTTCAACTATGTCCTCCTTGCACCCTCTCTTAGCGGCAATACGAATAAATTCCTACCTCGTTCTACTTGCAAAATTCTACACGCATTTTAAAAGACCAATGCTTCCTCTCATCAGACCACTCAAACCGCTTTTCACTACCAATCTACTAGTAAGCAACTCAAATTTTGCCTTGTATCCGTTGCACTTTCTAACAACTCTTGTTCTTAAAATCATTCCATCAACAATTTCCTTGGAAAGGCACTAACTACAACTCTTCTCACTTCTCCTACTTGCTCTACTTATGGTTCTACCTCACAGTAATAGGCAAACCTACTAAATCTCAGGAAATTTTCGGAAAACTTACATGCCTTACGCCCAATCATAAATACCTTTGAGGTATTATATCCCCTTCCAACACTCTCTATGGCACGTTATTTGTGCCAATATCCATACATTACCCATATATCTATTCATCTCCCTTGGCACTCCTAAGAGACCTCATGACCACATTAGTTCGTCTACGAACTTCTTTCCTCCCCACTAAGGGTATTTCGACCGTTCTCTCATGGTCACCTACTTAATCGTGTAGGCGCGACCAAGTCTTTCATATGACTACCTCAACGCTCCCGAACAATACGAAACCAAAACTATATCCTGAATCCATCATATACGATCAACGAATCAAACCCACAGATAACTAACGACGTTTCACGTGCACCAATTAAAACAAGTCAATACCACAAGACTCAAAAGAAAACTCAAACCCAGAACATGTATCAATTCAAAATGACCCATGACAACAAAAAATAATCCCAGAAACACCCAATGGCAACCAAAACATATTACGCCCTGCGACATATTACTTAAACCGTGCAAAAGATCGACCATTTCCAAAAGAATATACTTTTATTTATTATATATATATATATATATATATATATATATATATATATATATATATATATATATATATATATATATATATATATATATATATATATATATATATATATATATATATATATATATATATATATATATATATATATATATATATATTTTACCTCCCCACATCTATGTGACTCAAACCACCTACAAACAACCTTCTAGGCGATCTCAAAACTCAACCCAAAGACTAGGTATCCCGTGCATCCCAAATCATAAAAATAAACTACTATTCAAAACTCAACCTTTAACCCGACACTTTTACAATAATTTCGGCCAGGATACTGACCTCTCATGACTATACATTCTGAATATTTGAAAAGTACGTTCCGAGTACATAATTTTTGGCTTTTGAATCACTCAAAAAGCTCTAAAAATGAACAAGTTATGACCAAAACAGTTTTATATTAATGAAAGATAAAATTGTATGTGAAATCTTCATAAAATCAATTTAACCTTGTATTAATAATTATAAATGACGTGAATCGATTAAACCCAATTATATAAACTATGTAAGTAGAAAGAAATTTTACTTCGCTTTATTTTAAAGAAAGTCTTTTAGAATTTAAAATAAATAAGTGTTGATTAAAATGAAATCTTATGTTACATCTTGTTTGAAACACGACTCCAACACCTTACCCTTATTTTACCGAATACAACCAGCTATCTAACCCTATAATAGATTCCCAAGTCCCCCTTTTTCTCAATATATACCGACCAAAAGAAATGTAAGACCCAACACAAAAGATTTCATTATCTCAAAAGAAATCCCAAGTTATTTCAATAGACTTAAAACCAAGAACACCATTTTAAAACGTACACGTGAAATACGAAACTCAAAGAATACGCTACAAGACACACTTCAAAAGATTCAAAACGTCGTTGAAACTCCACCAAACTCGAGCACTAATAAATTGTTTAAACACAAGAGAGCACTAGGTACGATCAAGTTATAACATAACATAATATCTATTAGTATATATACATCCGCATATGTATACCTATTGAATCTCCCAAACATACTCGTTATCATACATGTCAAGTCAATCAATCTCTTTATACGCTCGTTTTTTTTCCATGTGAGTAATCACCATCTCACCATCTCACCATTTCACCATGCCACAACAAGGCACAAAACACATTACCAAAACCAACCCATATCGTGTGACCTCATAATCACATAACACGACTATAACTTAAAACATATAACACACTAAAAAAAATAGCCATATCGTAGGAAACCGTTACATAAACCCATATATTATAAATATACCCAAAATCCACATCTCATCATATACAAGCATGTACTAACCCTCTTTCATGCAATCATACTTGAGAACCCATTGAAGTTGTGGTACTTGTATAACTATGTTGGCCACCATACTTATACAATTACCCTTTCCCCAATGTACTCCCTCCTATGATGACACTTATAAGAATCAATACAACATATAACACATAAATCCATCTACTCACATAAGCTCATAACCACATAACCAAATAGATCCAAAACCCCATCTATTAAAATAACATAGTAAAACTCTTGGAATATCGAAATCCATAGTCTAGCTAAAACAACATAGACTAAATCCAAAACGAAAGCATAATCAGTTATAAGTCATGTCGCCCATAAGAGTGGAAACAGCTTAAAATCCTTCCTACCCATGTACTCCTAGTAACTCGAACCACCACACGATTCTTAGGGAACATGACTTAAACATCAAAAGAAAAATAACATACCTCAGGTATGTAAAATAACTCGACAAAAGATAGAAACTGCCTTGTACCAAATTATGTACTATAATGTACAATTTAAGCAAAATACAACAATGACTAGCGTGGACGATTATGGTTCAACCCGCACTAGTCACAAACCCGAAAAGAAAATAACATGTGACTAAGTATGAACATACTACGGTTCAATTCATACTAGTCAAAACATCGCAATAAATAACATCCAAACACATCAATTATTATAAAATGCACACATACTCCTATGGCGCCTATATGCAGGGACCCTTAAGCTATAGACTAGGCTACGCGACTAGGAAACCTAATTCTCTATAACCATTGTCTCTGATACCATTCTGTCACACCCCACCATGGCGGAATATGGGGCGCGACGTATGGATGTCATCACAACATGGCATGTCTATAGAGATAACTACATGCAAATATAATGTCATAAATGGCGACACAAATGTCATGACAATATCTCAACAATGCAGGAGTCTAGGTAAGTAGGTAACACTCCTACCTCTTACCAAAGACAAACAAATCACAAAACCAAAACAAACATATAGGTGCCAAATAGTATCACTTAATAAATGAGCAAATGAAACTAAGAAGGAACGAGGATCTCCTTCTATATGCAATCCTAAGGCATCCAAGTCTAGCCGCTTCTATCCTCAAGCTTAAACACATTCACACCTGAAAGAGACACTAAAACACGTTAACATAAAGTTGGTGAGAGTCATAGGTTTAGAATCCAACGCCAAATCAGTTATAAGCTGTGAATAATAACCATCAACACAATAACATATGGACAATGTGTTACAAATATGCATTAACAACTAATCATTCAAGATCAATCATTCCAAACCAAATCCAAGGCCCCCAGCCTTACCAAACACCATGGTACCATAGATGATCACACTATGTACCTATCCCAAGGCCCCGCCTTGTCACTATCCATTGGTCCCATAGATGATCACACTATGTACCTCCCCAAGGCCCCGTCTTGTCAACATCCCCTTGGTCCCATAGATGATCACACTATGTACCTTTCCGATCCAAATCATACACAAACAAGAATCACATAGCAGTTAATCACATAATGTACACACAAGTCCATCTCAAACCTTAAAAACATTCAAAGCATCAATTTATAAATAACTCAACACAGTGTTCCATCCCATCTGGAAGTCAAAATCAATAGTAAACATGGGAATATGAAACTCAACTGATTGCTTCTTCACAAGTCCTCGCACTAGCAACAAGCTAACAAACAAAAACACGAAATCAATACATGAACCAATCACTAAGATAGCTCATCAACCTATGATGAACATCTAGCCTATTCCCATATAAATACCTCATTGATAAGCTCTAATCACCCCATTACCCTTCCCTAACAAGTCCTTAACTTGGTTAAGTTTAATAACTATCCCGTTCATATTTTACACAAAACAGTCCCAGTTTTAGGTCTCCAAACTTTAAGTCAAACGTCCACTTAAGCATACCCATGGTTTCTGTAAAAGGAATATTCATACCCTTACATATGTTAGCTAACACCTCCCACTTTCCCTAACCTTAAAGCTACTGTTAAGGCCCCGATATATATATATATATATATATATATATATATATATATATATATATATATATATATATATATATATATATATATATATATATATATATATATATATATATATATATATATATATATATATATATATATATATATATATATATATATATATATATATATATATATATATATATATATATATATTTGTCATTCCAGATTTCCTGATTTTAAACATACTAAAAGTTTGTTACAATTAAGGAGTCTTACCCTAAACCACAACCTTAGCCCAAGTGTAGATACTTACTACAATATATAAACCATCTCTCATGTTCGTGAGAAGATCCCAAAGCAACCCTAAGTACCCCAAACAACCCAAAACTTAAAAAGAAAACAGGCTGATTACAAAACTGTTTTGACCTCCGACTGTTGTAACCTGTTTTTGACCAACTTCCCGACCTCCAATTCAGTTCTCGTTTCTTGCATTGGAAAGCCACTTCAATTAACTTTTCAGGTATACTTGGATCGTAAAATAACAGTTTGTAGAACTCCCAATATGATCAAAACAATTGACTCAAAATTCTGCCCAGTTTTTAAAGACGGGTTTAATCAAATTAAACTAATTAATTAACCCTAATTCCACTAATTACAAGCCCTAACTTATGTAATCATGAACTCATTATTATAACATTAATTTACTGTTCTTAAATTAAACCCTAACCTAAATCCATCATAAGATGATTATATAAACATAGAAACAATTAAATTAAAAAGGGATTAAAGATTATACCTTAAGATTAATGAAAACCCCCAAAATTATGAAGAACCCTAAAAATTCTCCTTAAACCGTCGAACTAAGAATCTCCAGGAGAAAAATATGATTTTTGTTTTTAATAAATACATTATATAGGGTATGGGTGAACCCAAGTCCAACCCATAGCCCATTTACACTTTCCTTTTTCTCTTTTTCCCTTTTTTTCTTTCTTTCTTGCGTCCAAACCGACCCAACACCCCCTACAATTCGTTTTTTTTCCTTTTTTATTATTAATAATTGTATTAATAATATTAACTTAATTTCCATTAATTTATTGCAGCTCCTAAAGCCTCCAAAACCTCAAAACCGTAAAACTAGTCAAATTTACGCGTTTTACCGTAAAAGTCGTAAAATATACACTTTTAAAAAAAATCTCAAATTTTGAAATAAACTTTATAACTAAGTCCTAAATGACTTAAAACCATCCCGAAAAATATCCATATGACTAATTACCTCATCCGAGACCTCTAAATGCTAAACCGTAAATCGTAAAAATACGATTTTCTATAATACATATACGTATACGTAAAACCACTAAATAACACCATTTAACTTCATAGTCACTACCATGTGAGCTCATGAACATGAAATCATCTCACATCGTTTCACTCACAAGGTACCCCGTACCGGAAAATCTATACACACCAATTAGCACATAAACACGTAAAGACACGTAACTAGCACAAAATAAAACTAAGTGACGAACCTCAAAACCAGGGTTGTCACAAAAAACATATCTTTCGTACTCCTCAAATACTTTAGAATATGTTTAACAGCAGTCCAGTGGAGCTTCCCTGGATTCTGTTGGTATCTACTGACCAAGTTCTGAGCAAACGCCACATCAGGCCTTGTGCATCTAACAACATACATTATAGATCCTACAGCCGAAGCATAAGGCACATTCTGCATGTATGCCTCCTCTTCAGGAGTTGATGCATCCATCTCATGACTCAGATTATGCTTAACTTCCATAGGTTGAAAACCTTTCTTGGAATTATGCATATTATACTTCTTCAAAATCTTATCTATATAAGCATCATGACATAGACCAATTAACTGTCTTTACCTATCCTGATAGATTTTAATTCCCAGAATGTATGCAGCTTCTCCTAAATCCTTCATAGAAAAACATTTACCAAGATAATCCTTAACAACTTTAAGTCTTGGAATGTTACTTCCCATGATTAATATGTCATCAACATATAGGACTAGGAATACTACATCACTCCCACTAGCTTTGCGATATACACATGGCTCATCACGATTCTGAACAAATCCAAACTTTTTGATTTCTTCGTCAAATCTTTTATTCCATTGACGTGATGCTTGCTTCAAACCATAAATGGACCTTTGAAGTGTGCACACATGTCCTGGATTCTCAGGATCAACATACCCTTCTGGTTGCTGCATATAAATGTCTTCATCTCGGCCGATTATGGGCTCCAAGGCGTTGAGGCCTATAAATACACCTCTTAATACCCTCATAATCACACATCATAAATCTTCTCCCCTCTCCTCTCCTTTGGGTCGATCGCAACACCAACACCACGAAGGGGTTTGGTTGGTTTTTCTTGGTTGATCGATTGTATACTTAATCTAGTCCTAGCCCCTCTCTAGGGTTGTTGGGTAGATTAATTACAAGCGTCGTAGCTCAGTTTTCACGTGTTAGAATCACGGTTAGCTCGTTGTATTATGTGTGTACAATAAAGTAATATAGTCTTACTTTAGACTATATCTTGGTATATACGGTTTAAAACTGAATCGGTGATTCCTTCTTCGTCTTGTGGAATTGCTTTAGCGTAAAGGTATATAACCCTAATTCGATTAATTATAATTGTGTTATTAATTATGATCTTGTTAAATCGCTTCCGCTATATGTGATTTGATCTCGTTTAGGGTTTTATATAATTGTTATGATACTAATAAACCTTCATAAACTTCTCCCGGATAGGATTTCCCCACTAAAGGACAAAAAGGAGCGGACTCTAGTAGCCATGGTTCGAAATAGGGGGTTGCGGTTCCTTAGTGGTATGGAACCGCGGGCCTATTTATTGAACCGCACGCAGAGAGCCGTTGCTACTTGTCCCCTATAAATAGTGGATCATATTTTCATTTTCCAATAAACCTTTTTGGACAATTTTCTCAGCTTTTTATCTCCTTTCTATGTTTCAAATCATTAGTAAATGATCACTTAATTTGTTAAGTATGTTTACTTATGATTATCCTCTTGATCCCCTTCTTTACTTGCCCAAAGAGAATATCACTCACACATTTGTAATATGACATAAGATAAAGCCTTGATGAAGATCATCCTTTCTTAGATCTAGTCATGTTCATCATTTTTTTCATTTGAGTCTTGTGTGGATCCAATGTATTTTTATATTAGTCTTGTGTTGATCCAATGTATTTGTGAATACTTGGATTATTGCGTAAATCTAATGTATATGTGTATACTTGGAATGATCTTGTGTAGATCCAAGTTATATGTGTATACTTGGATGTGTCTTGTGTTGTAATAAGTCTTGTGTGTAAGTTCTCACTAAACTAGAAAGTGATTGTGTGTATGTGTCTTGTGAGTTCTCACTCAACTTGAAAGTGAAGAGCTATGAAGATTGGTTCTATCTTTGGATTAGGACTCGACATCTAGCCTTGTGCCGGAAAAGAAGATGGGCGACGAAGATTGGTTAGCTTTGAATTAGGACTCGACATCTAGCCTTATGTCAAAAAAAAGATGGGCGACGAAAATTGGTTATAGCTTTGGATTAGAACACGACATCTAGCCTTGTGTCGAAAAAGAAGATGGGCGACGAAGATTGGTTCTAACTTTGGCTTAGAACTCGACATCTATCCTTGTGTCGGAAAATGTGAAGTAGGCGACGTGTGCAGATTGGTCCTCGCTAAGATTGGGTCTCGACATTTAGCTTAGTTCGGAAAACTACGTAAGCGACGTTGCAAGGTTTTCTCCGCCAAGAAGGGAGCTTGTAGATATAGTGGAAATCTCGAGTATGGTGTACTCGAGGAGTGGAATAGGAACGAAGAGAGAGCTTCGTTGCTGAACCACTATAATTCTTGGTGTCTTGCCTTAGGTTGTTTCTTTCCTTACTCTTTACTTACTCATATCTACTTTCATGCATTACACTTTCATAATCACTAGATATAGAATTGGTTTGAAACTTAACTTAACAACTATGAAACCAGTTTTCAAGAAAAAAGTAATTTGGGGACAACTCTAATTTATGGTTTTTAATTAGGACCTTAATCATAGAAACTATTTAACCCCTCACCCCCCCTTTCTAGTTTCTACAATTGGTATAAGAGCAATGGCCACACAATATCTTTGAAGTATATTGTACTTTGAAGCTTGGGTCGATCTATTGTCTCTACTAATTAGAAGGGTCGATTGCTTTAAAGTTTCGTTTTGGTCAAAATTATTTTCTCTCTATAAATAGACCTTAAAAGTATTGCAATATCATATCATGGTGATTATGCTCTTATTAGTAGCTTTTATGCATTTTAGATTTTCTCTTAAAATGTATCTACTAGTTTGAATCTTGCTTTATGTAGGTACTCATGAAGACTAACCAATAAATGGTTGTGGATTCAGTTACTTACACTTGTTGAAGACTCATCTCCTCTTGATCTTCAACATTATGGGACGATGATATCAAGATTGGTGAATGTGATACTAGTCCTTGAAGACTTAGTATGCACTTTGGTCAAGTTTGGGTGTTGCATTAGTCTATTGAAGACTTGGGATGTACTTTGCGGCTAAGGTACGTTTTCGTCCTTCCACACGCCCTTTGATCATTCTTTTGATCATTACTTAACTATGTGATTATTCTTAGCATCCTTTCCTTGACATTTATTTGTGGTATGTGATTCTATTCTTTCACCCTCTCAAACCTTCATGGTCTTGAATACTTGACTCATATAGGAGTTGTAGAGTGAGTTAGTAGTAGCTTAAAGTATCAACCATGATTTATATGGTTTGAAACTTAATACGGTTAGTAGGACCTATATCGTGTGTAGTATGTGCAATTGAGCTCATCTCTAGGTTTATTGATAAATCTTTGATACCAAACTAGATCATATGTTGTAGTTAGGATACTACCCATTTGGAACTGAAATATTCCAAGGATATTGTCATTGTTACCCTTAATAATAATATTTGTCCGATCACGTGGGAGAGAAAGTGAATCTATACTTTTGCTCATGTTTTGTTAAAGTTTAATAGATTTATTAGTAAGTGTTCTTACTCTATATAACAAAAATTACTTGGTATGGTTCAATACCAAAGCCATTTTTCCTTACGCCGAAAAGGCACGTCTTAAACAACTATATATGACACAAGATCTTTGTTTATACAACTTGAAGATTGTTAATGCAATAATGCCTAAAAACGTTACTTGCGTTTTTGGTCTCACTTGGTTTTGATTACGACAATATATAAAAACAAACATTTACGAAAACAACGAAAATCGAATTCTTGAGTTCAAGTAATTTTTTCACCCATTATCACTTAAGGTATGAATAAACAAGTTCTCAACCTAACTAAGTGATCAAGGATTTAGTTTTTCTTAAAACTCACTTTTATTTATAAGTGACAAAACTTTTTGTTAAACTTTATTTTTAAGAAAATGTTTTATTAGATTAGAAATTTAAAAATTTGAAAATGGCATATTCCATATGGTTTAGGAATATCCTTTGAGGATAAAAACTTCACCAGATGTGACTAACCCACTAAAAGACAAAAAGGAGCGGAGTCTAGTATGTGAGGTTTGTTAAATGCCTATGCGGTTCTTTATCGATATTGAACCACAGGACAATTAATGAACCGTAGGCAGAAAGATCCGTTGGAGCCTTGTCTTATAAATAGTGTACAATTTCCAGATTTTCCTTTCACCTCTTTTGCACACAAATTTCCAAATTCAATCCACCTTCTTAAATCACTCAACTCCTTGGTTATTTGGTTGATTACAACTTGTTTAGAAGTGAATCTTTCTCCTCCCCTCTCATCCTCTCAAGTGCAAAGAGAAGAACACTATAGGATATTGTAAATCTAGCTTATGTTTTAGAGAGAGAAAGAGATAGAAATATGGTAAGAACACACACACACTTTGAGAGAGAAAGTATGAAACACACTTTTACTATGTGTAAAGTTATGTGAACTAACACCCTCTCTATCTAAGGAGAGGGTTTATATACCAAGCCCATAAGATGGGCTTGGGCTTACAATTGGGCCGACCATACAAGCATGGACCGGGCTTTTCCTTGTTAGATATATATAAAGATATCTAGACTACGAGCTACTACTTAATATATTGTCGGAGTGACCGAATCTTCCTAAATACGTAAAAACGTATTTCCAACAATCTCCCCCTAAGGGAGGTCACTCCAAACAAGGGCGTTACCCAAGTTACAATAATAAAATAAACCTTGCATTCTATGCTTGTCTTGAGCTCGTAGTATTCGTCTTTCTTTTCTTTTTCTCTTCTGGTGAACATGTTGATGTGATCTTTGATATCAATCTTTAGCATTAGTCTCTTGCCTTGATCCTGTGCATCCATCACTTGTGATATCCGCCCCCTCGTGACTTCATGTCCCACATACTTATACCTCCGTAATTCTTGAAAGCTTTATAGTTTGATACAACAGAAGAATTGACTTTTAGGCTTTCTAGAATTAAATGAAGTATTAAGTTCATAAAGTATAAGCATGCGAGGACGACTTCTTCTCGGATTCCGCAACGCCACCGTCTTCAAATGTCGCAACATAAGTAGACACGAACGAAATGTCTTTGAACATTTCATTCTAATTCGGTAGCATTTTACCTCCGGTCGGTGAAGACCGTTGGACGATATAAAATATCGTACTTGTGGTTGGTAGATTTAATTAAAAATCTCCTTGACAAGATTTCGCGGGTAAACCCGTTCTCTTTACTCGACCGTCCAAAGCTGACTGCGAACGTAAATAGTGAATCATTTGGATAAAATTATCCGCATGATTGAAGCCGTCAATTCCGATTCCTGGAACAGGTTTGATTCATTAAAGAATCGCACCATCGTTGCTTTCCAGTTGTCACGAGCTTGATTCATATAGAATCTTGCAAGTTACCTACCAAGTGCTGTTTGAGGTTAACACTAGAAGGATTTCCACTCATCACTATGAACACTATAGAGTGTCACTCTGAATGTTCTGGCAAGATCAATAAGATATTGCGTAGAGCCCTGGAACGTGTTTAAGTTCAGTTAAGAATAAAACCACTGTTGCTTTCAAGTTATCACAAGTTTGATTCATAAAGAATCACACAAGTTATCTACCATGAGCTTTTTGATATTCGCTCAAGAAGGATTTCCATCTTCATTGTAAATACTTTCGTATTACTCGGATGTTCAGGCAAGAGCATGAAGATTTTGCGTAGGACTCTTAATATCTTTCTTACTTTTCATAGAGTGTGAAGAAGCAAGGAAATATGGAAATGTGTCATAATGAGATATTTGATGATCTCAAATGGCTCTAGACTCGATCGTGCATTTTGGATTTTTAGTGATCGGAGGCTGGAGAGGAATGCCACCATTTCAATACCAATTTACTCGGAGTGAATAAATCAATAGATAACGTGTTGATCTTCGAGTGTTTAAAACAAATATATTTTAAGAGATATCTGAGTTAGCTGGGATGGGTTGTGCATTGCATCACTGGGTCCATGATGTCTATCTTCAATATCAAGAATCATTAAACAATGATCTAGCATATGTGTTGACCCGGTTTCTGCCTAAGGTTGTAGGGAGGGCTTCTTTTTTTAGACCCTTTATCTTTACAATTCTTTTCCATTTTTCAACCCCTTCAATGCTTACCAATACGTCATAACTAGCACCTTGTTGTGATTGTTCCAGTGCTAACTTAAGTACTTGGTCGGCATTCAGCTACGTTCACAATCTTTCTTCATCTTTCCTAAGGACTACTATTTCTAGCTATGGAATGTCCTTGGGAAGATTCCTCCGGTTTTGGAAGAATCATTGGACTTAACCTATCCTACTGTCACACCCCACCATGGTGGAATATGGGGTAGGACGTATGGATATCATCACAACAATAGCGTGTCTAGAGAGATAACTAAATGAAATGGAAATATCATAAATGGTGACACAATGTCATGAAGATATCTCAAACAATGCAGGCATCTAGGTAAGTAGGTAACAAGTCTACCTCTTACCAAAGACATACAATTAACAAAATAACAAACATATAGGTGTCTATAAAGAATCACTTATTCAAACATAAATAAACACTAAGAGGAAAGGGGGTTCCTCCAAATGCAATCCAGCTAGCCACTCCTATTCTCACGCTTAAACACATTCTCACCTGAAAGAGAGACTAAAACACATCAACATAAAGTTGGTGAGAATCATAGGTTTAGACTCCAACGCCAAATCAGTTATAAGCTGTGAATAACAACCATTAACAAAATAACATATGGACAATGTGTTACAATTATGTATTAACAACTAGCATTCAAGATTAACCAATCACCACAAATCCAAGGCTCCAAGCCTTACCAATAACCACAATTCCAAGGCTCTAAGCCTTACCAATAACCATGGTCCCATAGGCGCCCATACACCTATGAACCAATCCTAAGGCCCCGCCTTGTGAAGATCCCTTTGGTCAAGTCAAACCACAATAACTGAGACGGTACGTGTCCCCCGATCCAAATCATAAACACAATCAAGAATCACATAGTAGTTAATCACATAAGTGCATACACAAGTCCATCAAAAACCATAAAAACATTCACAACATTAGTTACAAAACCATACAGTGTCTCTTCCATCCCATCTGGAATTCAAATCATAAAAAGACATGGGACTATGAATCTCACCTGAACAAGCTTCTCCAAGTACCCGCGCTCTAGCATAAATCTAAACACACAAACGTATACAATCAAGACATGAACGACATACCAAAATGGCTCATCAATCTATGATGGATATCTAACCTTATCCTAAAACTTAACCCCATTTATATGCCATATGAATCTCATTACATCCATCTATAAAGCCCTTAACTTAGTTTAGTTCATAACTTGCCCCGTTAACATTTAACCCAAAACAGTCCCGTTTTTCATACTTCAAACTATTGGTCGAACATACCCTTAACCAAAATAACATGACCTGTAAAAGAAAACCTATTCCCTTAAATATGTTAGCTAACTCTCCCCTTTGGCCTCAACCCTAAAGCTACTGTTAAGGCCTCCATATATATATATATATATATATATATATATATATATATATATATATATATATATATATATATATACTTTTACCTATCCAAAATTTACTGATTTTGAATATATAAAAGGTTTGTTATGATCAGAGGGTCTTAACCTAACCCATTTGTTTAGCACTCCTCCAGATCTTTTATTTAATAGATAATCTAAGTATCATGTTCGTTTTAAGGTCCAATTATACTCCTAAGTACCCTAACCATCTTAAAACATTAATTTAAACCCGACTAATTTCAAAACTGCTTTGACCTCCGACTGTTGTAACCTGTTTTTAACCCACTTTCCAACCTCCAATTTACTTCTAGTTTCTTGAATTTAAAAGCCAACTCAGTTACCTTCCCAGGGACATAAGATTCGAAAATTAAAAGTTTTTATAACTCTATATATGATCAAAAAATGGACCAAAAATTCTGCCCAGTTTTTAAAAACGAATTTAAACATGATTAAACCCTTTAATCATCATTAAACTTCATAATAACCTAATTAACTGAATATTAAGAACCCTAATATTATTAATTACAGAAATCATCATTCCTAGTATGAAACCCTAATCAAAAATCAAAAATCCTAAACCCTAATCCACCATACTAGGTTAGATACGTAAATTTAACGTTAATTGAGCTAGTTTAATTACATCTTTAACCCTTATGCAATATTTCGGTTTTGATCTTCCCCCATGGATGTTTCAACTGATATTAGGTATATTGTAGGGGTATGGTTCGTTCTTAGGGGTCTAGGGGTGTTTATATAGGCTTTGGTAACCTCCTTAACAACTTTGAGCCCAAAAGGGACTCTACTTGGGCCTTTCCTACCCGTTTCATTCCTTTAGTCGGCCATAACAGCCCATCCACGACCCACCCACTTAAATTTGGGTTATTTATACTCTCCCCCTTCTATTTTATGTTTACCTATACTTCCATACACTTCCGGGTCGAAACCGGACACCCTTTCGCTAATTTTTCGACTTTCTGCGTAATTTTCGATCTTTACTTTATTTTCAAAACTTTCCTAAAATAGAAAAATCCTATAATACATAGAATATAGATAATATATATATATAATGTACATATATCACGTATGATACATACACAAAATCCTACGAAAACGATAATTCAACTTTCACGAAATTTTCGCGTGATCTCATTTCATTTCACTTCATTTCATTTCATTTCACTTCATTTCATTTCACTTCATAGTCACTATAATGTGAGCTTATGATTCATGAAATAACCATTCATCGATTTACTTAAGATCATTTCATACTCATAAACGATGTCCAAACCATCCTCATTCACACCAAGTAAACACGTAAACACATAAAACACATAGTCACACATAACACCCTAAAAATACGACTAAGTGACGAACCTTAAAACCACGGTTGTCACATTTCTCCCTCCTAATAGAAATATCGTCCCGAGATTTACTCCTTAGGATCAAACACACAATCAACAAATCACATGAGGATACTTGTTCTAATTGAACTCCTCTCATTTCCACGTGAACTTTAGTTCATGACTGAATTTACTAGATATATTAACCAACAATATTTAAATTCATTCCCAAACTCTTGACTTCACAGCCCATAAATCTCACAAATGACTCTTTGACAAATCGAAGACTCTTATTAACACTAATCCCGAATAACCGTACATGCAAATATGCATTCTCAAACCACATTTCCCAAATCTTAATACATGAAATATATCATGTACACCACCCAATTCCCCAGGTAATTCTATACCCATAAGCTATTAGTCCAATCTTTCCAAAGATCATAAATGGACATACAAAACTTGACATCAACTTTTCTCTTTTTACCAAAACATGGCGCCCATTACTATGGGTGAAACTTCCTACATAACTTTGTCACTAAACTGTAGTGGTTTCCTCCTTTTTAACATATCATCTCTTGTTTCTCTCATCCTTTCCACAAACACCATTATTATATTAGCAACCTCTTTCACCAATTCTAGTCCGCAATAGGGGAAACTCACCCTATCCTTCCCTATACTGCCTCAAATGGCATTCATCGACTTCTAGTATGATAACTATCATTATATGAAAACTAAAACATTGCTAATGAGTTTCCCACCTCCCTCTAAATCAGTCACCCAAGCTCTCAACATGACTCCTATACTTGTAGCAATTTCTCACTTTGTCCATCCATTTTTAGTTAGGCGGATATAATCATGTCCAATCATGTTCATCAACTCCCTTTAGTCCATACCACAAACTATTTAAAAATTCCAATTTCCTTACACAAGTGACATATGACGATATTTCACATATTGATTAGTTTATCACAACGAGGCTCTTCCAATCCAAATCAACTTATGATCTATACTCATCACCAAAAGGACGGTTATCTCAGTTAGTCTATCAACTGCCATCCAAACCCATGCTACAATTACTTCCATAAAATTTGTATAGATCATTAGTAGCACCTATACACTTCTTTCTCACTTTTCTCCATGAAATATTTTTTTCCCTGATACTAAACACTTCCTTTATACCTACACAATGTCTTACCTTCAAGGTCATAGTGCTCCTCATCTTGTCTTAGTTAGACCAAGCCCTTCATCTCTCATGACACATCACATCTATAACTCCTCAACCATTCGATTAACGATACTAAGCCTTCCAATCAAACAGTATAGGTCAATACCATTTCCTTTTCACACTACAACAATATTAGCATGCTTAGTGCCTTAGTCTACAAAGTTTTACCGTTGGTTCCAATCTCGACCTATTTCATTCATGATTCGCATCTATCCACACTTCCTTCTTCTTCCTCAACTCATGACATACATCACGATGTTATGCTTCCCGTCTTTCAAGTCATCTATACCTCAAAATTTTTCCAAGTAGCTTCACTTGTTTTTCCTCACGATCAGTTCTCCTACTCCCTCCTAATAGGGACAGACTAGAGTTTTATGTGATCCCATGCGGATCACACTCTCATCTTATACCCATATTAGTTTCTATTTGTCTAAACTAAGCCATATTTTAAATTCTTATTCAAATCTCATACTTCTATTTTGATCTTGCACCTAACATGAGGTACTTTCAATCATCATCTTCTAGGAATACTTGGTTCTCTCCTTCCATGGTTCTCCCTATTTCCTACAATATCCCGTCCAATAGAAATTCCATACTTCATTCATCAAATCTATGGAAATCGCTAATGCATTGGATAATGCATAACTGTCTCTTCCAAAGATCTTTCATAACACCTTCACAAAACCGACTCTCTAATCACTTCTCCATGAACTTATTCAACTCATCTTCACTACTCATCCCTCGATATTGATTTCCACAAAAATTCTATCCGCGTAGTCACTCGACTCCACTTGTTACCTCCACGAGTTCTTAATCTCCCATGTTATGCATTCTATTCATCACGATCCACTAGTTCAGCTCTTTGTAACTCCACTCCGGTACTCAATCTGTCATTCTTCGTCACGAACTATACGAAGATTCCCATCATAGTGCTTGTCACCTTTCCAGTCCTTGTAACTTTTGTGACTCCTTCGAAATCTCTTGCTTCCTTCTAGCAGCCGGCACGTAGTCCTTTCAGCTCCTTGATTCACGATATAGCTCTTCACGCACTCCTTCTCGTCTCTATGATGTTACCTAGGAACTCCCCACTACCCAATAGCCTCTAACTTCGACTCATCTACCACAATATTTCTAAAGGTACTTCAACCCCTCAATGGCTCACTCTTCCTTACTTGTTGTAATCACCATTAATCAGCCTCCTACCAATCATTCTTTCACATCCATGTTTTCCTTCACATGTCTACTACTACCCCGCCTCTATAACTATACCAATTCCTTTGCGTGTTATTTGCCCAATCTTTCCATTAGTAGAAAATTTCTATTATACCCTCACATCCGCTGGTACTTTCATCAATCTCCTAATGGTACTTCAACCAACTTCTCGTAGCATGACATCTCGTTCCCACGACCAGTCAACTAACTTTACTTACTCCCTTATTCTCGTAACCAATCTAAGTTTCAAAACTCCACAAATCTTAATCATTCCTTCAACACAACCTTTAAACCAAAACACATCTCTGCATTCTAATATCTAACCGTAAGTAATACTACCCAACTCTATCCTCTCATCCTAACGTTTCCACAACCGCGTAACTAAATCAACCATGACGTGTACCAAAATAATTCCAACGATCGTGTCCCACAATAAATATAGGGTAAACCGAAAGATCAACCATAATGAACCCTAGCCAAAAAACTGAAAACGAAATAATGTAATCCAAAAGATTCAATGGAGTTCGCCAACAACGAAAAATTTGACTCGTCACAGTTAGTATTACCAAACTTCGATACCTTAGAAAATTTTAAACTTTCACCCCATTTAGTTACTCCTCATAAGAACCAAACTTCAATACTACTAAAATCAATCATACTCGTTTTGAACAATAAAATCATCTTTTATCTTCATTATTTTATCAAAGATATCAACTAGTTAGTATACTACAATCTTTGTCTAACCGTTATCTTGTTTACCCGTATTAAACTTATTTCACTTGTTATTATGAAACCAATACATGTTTATAAAATACGGTGTTTTTTTTTCATTTTATTCTATATTATTATTATTATTATTTTATAAAATCCATTTAGGCTGGTTATAACTAAACTACTATACGTTTACAAGGTGTGGTGTTATTATTATCATTACTATAATAAAATCTCCTTTTTTACTCTTTCCGTCTAGTTAAATACTTCTAAAATTTTAACTCCACTTGAGAAAATTTTTGTAAAATTTCTTTTCCCCTTTAAAATGTATTATCACATGTTACATAGAAAACTAATCCAATTATTTTCAAGACAAATTATTTTTTTAGCTTACTACCACAAACTTAAAAAAAATATGTAAGTCACGATATCATACCATACACTTACAAATTATTTTCAAAACCGTTCTCCTATAATTAGCCACACTTATTTGTAAGAAAGTTTAGTAGTTCTCATTAATTAAAATACATTCCCGAATGTAGACACACATCAAAAGACTCAAAACGTCGTTGGAACTCCATCAAACTCCAGCACCATAAAACACGAGCAAACACAAGGTACGTTCAAGTTATAATAACTACTGAATGACCATATATAATAACTTAACACATACTAGTATATATACATCCGCATATATATACCTATTAAATCACCCAAAACATACTCGTTACCATACATGTCAGATCAATCAATCGCGTCATACACTCGTTTTTCCATACGAGTAATCACCATCTTACCACAAGGCATAAAACCCATCACTAAAACCAGTCCATATCGTGTGACCCCATAATCACACAACATCAGTATAACCCAAAACATATAGCACACTCAAAAATAGCCATATAGTAGACAGCCGTTACATAAACCCATACATTATACATATACCAAAAATCCACATCTCATCATATACAAGCATGTACTAACCCTCTTTCATGCAATCATACTTGAGAACCCATTGAAGTTGTGGTACTTGTATAACTATGTTGGCCACCATACTTATACAATTACCCTTTCCTCAATGCACTCCCTCCTATGATGACACTTATAAGAATCAATACAACATATAACACATAAATCCATGTACTCACATAAGCTCATAACCACATAAACAATAAGGTCTAAAACTTCATCCTTAAAATAATATAGTCAAACTCTTGGAATACAAAAATCCATAGTCTAGCTAAAACAGCATAGGCAAACTCCAACACAACAACATAACCAGTTATAAGTCATGTCGCCCATAAAAGTAGAAACAACTTAAAAGCCTTCCTATCCACCTACTCCTAGTACTTCGAATCACCACATGATTCTTAGGGACATGACTTAAACATCAAAAGAAAAATACTATACATTAGGTACACCAAATAACTTACTATGGTGAAAGTAATATATATATCAAAAGCAAAACAGAATTTAACAGGTGACTAAGTATGTGCAACCATAGTTCAACTCATACTAGTCAAAATTCACAAAAAATAAAATTTAGGAAAATACAATCAAGACCACACGTAATCCTATGTTGCCTATATGCAGGGATCCTTAAGCTATAGACTAGGCTAGGCAACCTAATTCTCTATAACCATTTGCTCTGATACCATTCTGTCACACCCCACCATGGCGGAATATGGGGCACGATGTATGGATATCATCACAACAATAGCGTGTCTATAGAGATAACTAAATGAAATGGAGATATCATAAATGGTGACACAATGTCATGAAGATATCTCAAACAATGCAGGCATCTAGGTAAGTAGGTAACAAGTCTACCTCTTACCAAAGACATACAATTAACAAAATAACAAACATATAGGTGTCTACAAAGAATCACTTATTCAAACATAAATAAACACTAAGAGGAAAGGGGGTTCCTCCAAACGCAATCCAGGTAGCCACTCCTATTCTCACACTTAAACACATTCTCACCTGAAAGAGACACTAAAACACGTCAACATAAAGTTGGTGAGAGTCATAGGTTTAGACTCCAACGCCAAATCAGTTATAAGCTGTGAATAACAACCATTAACAAAATAACATATGGAAAATGTGTTACAATTATGTATTAACAACTAGCATTCAAGATTAACCAATCACCACAAATCCAAGGCTCCAAGCCTTACCAATAACCATAATTTCAAGGCTCCAAGCTTTACCAATAACCATGGTCCCATAGGCGCCCATACACCTATGAACCAATCCCAAGTTCCCGCCTTGTCAAGATCCCCTTGGTACCAAGTCAAACCACAATAACTGAGACGGTACTTGTCCCCTGATCCAAATCATAAACACAATCAAGAATCACATAGTAGTTAATGACATAAGTGCATACACAAGTCCATCAAAATCCATAAAAAACATTCACAACATTAGTTACAAAACCATACAGTGTCTCTTCCATCCCATCTGGAATTCAAATCATAAAAAGACATGGGACTATGAATCTCACCTGAACAAGCTTCTCCAAGTACCCGCGCTCTAGCATAAATCTAAACACACAAACGTATACAATCAAGACATGAACGACATACCAAAATGGCTCATCAATCTATGATGGATATCTAACCTTCTCCTAAAACTTAACCCCATTTATATGCCATATGAATCTCATTACATCCATCTATAAAGCCCTTAACTTAGTTTAGTTCATAACTTGCCCCGTTAACATTTAACCCAAAATAGTCCCGTTTTTCATACTTCAAACTATTGGTCGAACACACCCTTAACCAAAATAACATGACCTGTAAAAGAAAACCTATTCCCTTAAATATGTTAGCTAACTCTCCTCTTTGGCCTCAACCTTAAAGCTACTGTTAAGGCCTCCATATATATATATATATATATATACTTTTACCTATCCAGAATTTACTGATTTTGAACATATAAAACGTTTGTTATGATCAGAGGGTCTTACCCTAACCCATTTGTTTAGCCCTCCTCCAGATCTTTTATTTAATATATAATCTAAGTATCATGTTAGTTTTAAGGTCCAATTATACTCCTAAGTACCCTAACCATCTTAAAACAATAATTTAAACCCGACTGATTTCAAAACTGCTTTGACCTCCGACTGTTGTAACCTGTTTTAACCCACTTTCCAACCTCCAATTTACTTCTCGTTTCTCGAATTTGAAAGCCAAATCAATTAACTTTCCAGGGACATAAGATTCGAAAATTAAAAGTTTTTATAACTCTATATATGATCAAAACAATGGACCAAAAATTATGCCGAGTTTTTAAAAACGAATTTAAACATGATTAAACTCTTTAATCATCATTAAACTTCGTAATAACATAATTAATTGAATATTAAGAACCCTAATATTATTAATTACAGAAATCATCATTCCTAGTATGAAACCCTAATCAAAAATCAAAAATCCAAAACCTTAATCCACCATACTAGGTTAGATACGTAAATTTAACGTTAATCGAGCTAGTTTAATTACATACCTTTAACCCTTATGCAATATTTCGGTTTTGATCTTCCCCAATGGATGTTTCAACTGATATTAGGTATATTGTAGGGTTATAGGTCGTTTTTAGGGGTCTAGGGGTGTTTATATAGGCTTTGGTAACCTCCTTAATAACTTTGAGCCCAAAAGGGACTCTACTTGGGCCTTTCCTACCCGTTTTCTTCCTTTAGTCGGCCAAAACAGACCATCCACGACCCACCCACTTAAATTTGGGCTATTTACACTCTCCCCCTTCTATTTTATGTTTACCTATACTTCCATACACTTCTGGGTCG
Organism: Glebionis coronaria; assembly: GCA_025667525.1. Taxonomy (NCBI): domain Eukaryota; kingdom Viridiplantae; phylum Streptophyta; class Magnoliopsida; order Asterales; family Asteraceae; genus Glebionis; species Glebionis coronaria. The sequence continues at coordinate 230,010,723 of CM046875.1, forward strand.
AAACCGGACACCCTTTCGCTAATTTTTCGACTTTCTGCGTAATTTTCGATCTTAACTTTATTTTCAAAACTTTCCTAAAATAGAAAACTCCTATAATACATAGAATATAGATACTATATATCTAATGTACATATATCACGTATGATACATACACAAAATCCTACGAAAACGATAATTCAACTTTCACGAAATTTTCGCGTGATCTCATTTCATTTCACTTCATTTCATTTCATTTCACTTCATTTCATTTCATTTCATTTCACTTCATAGTCACTATAATGTGAGCTTATGATTCATGAAATAACCATTCATCGATTTACTTAAGAGCATTTCATACTCAAAAACGATGTCCAAACCATCCTCATTCACACCAAATAAACACGTAAACACATAAAACACATAGTCACACATAACACCCTTAAAATACGACTAAGTGAAGAACCTTAAAACCACGATTGTCACACCTACCATCCTTATGTCACCACAATCTTCATCGTCTTGAAATAAATGAGTTTAGGGTAAGTAAAAATCACCATGAAATCCAATTTTGATGTGCAAATCTGTTTTGCTCCCCCTTAACATATGCCACGATATTCGAAAACATTTCGCATATGTCGGGATGAGCCATCACGTTAAGTCAAACCATTTGTGATAATTTCCCATATTAAATCACATTTTTCCCCCATATTAAAAATATTAACCCAATTGACGTTTTAATATCAATTGATTAAAAAAAGTTTTTATAAAGGTTTTGGGAAGAAACATGCAAGTCCGTTTAATCTTCATGAGACCAATTTGTGAGAAATGATACCGATTTGTAACATGATCACATATTCACCATATAAGAATAAATTGACAAGGTTGGACCTGATTGATTAGAACAACATATGATAAGATCAAATGGTTCTTGTCGGAAAATGTTGGTCGCCTCCTCACGTCTGAAGTCATCTCTTGACACCACATGTACGATTGGTATTGTTTGTCTTGACACCAATTAGTGAGCTTCGCACTTTCGGCATCGAAGAGTCTGAATGCTTGACAATTTCTCCCCCTCAATTGTTGACCCGTGTTCTATTGAAAGAGCTGTAGTCGTCGTTTGAGTAGTCGCATCGTCGAGTATGTAGATATCAGTTGTAGATTGCTATGGTTGTAGAGATAAGAACTTCATAAAAACAAGACTTCTCTTGTTTTAACAATTAAATGCACTGAAGCGTACATAGATTTGTGTTAGACCAAGTTATAAAGTAAACTTGATCCCTTACAAGGTTTTGAAGTAAACCTTGCCCGAGAAAATTAATTCCCGTTGAGAGCCAAAGCTTTCATAAGAAATACTTGACTTTAATATGAAAATCGGGTTGCAGTCTGAAATAACTACAAGCCATTTAGGCATGCTTTATGAAATATTTACAAATTTTGTACGAACTCTATTTATGGCACCGTGTCGATATTAATCAACATTTCTAAGGCCGTAAATATTATTGTACCAAAAGACATGCCTTTGAAAAATAAAGTAAAAATATTTTTGAATTTTTATGAAAATTTTCAATTTTTATGGTTTTTATATGGTTTATATTTTTGTATTTTGCTTTTGTGGATAAAAAATATAAACAATATATACGAATGATCACCAAGGATACGGAGAATAGTTTACCACCACTATTCTTTCGCTTTATCTGCCAGTTCCTTTATAGTCTCGGGCGAGAATGTTCTCAAACTTAGCTTGTCGGCTAAAAATTCCATTCGAGCGCGATCTAAAGCCTTCGTGAAAATATCCGCCAATTGATACTTATACCGGACAAAGTAAAGCTCTATTACTCCATTTTCCACTTGCTCCTTGATAAAGTGGTAGCGAATGTCAATATGCTTCGACCGGGAGAATTGAACATTGTTGCGACATAAGGCAATTGCACTCTTGTTGTCACAGTACATCGGAATTTTGTTGAAACCTAGACCATAGTCGGTTAATTGCGATCTCATCCAAAAAATTTGAGCACAGCAACCGGACATAGCTATGTATTCAGCTTCCGTACTTGAAAATGTAGCGCTTTTCTCCTTTTCGATGCCCAACTGATTAGTCGATCTCATAGTAATTGCAAAGTTTCACTCGTGCTACGCCTTGTATCTTGACAACCCACGTGATCCGCATGTGCATATGCCATTAGTGCAATCGAAGATTCCTTCGAATACCAAAGTCCCTGATTAATGGTTCCTTTAAGATACCGAAAGACCCGTTTAACAGTAGCTAAGTGTAACTCAGTAGGCCTAGTTTGATACCGAGCACATATACATATAGCAAACTGAAGATCAGGTCGACTAGCTGTGATATACAGAAGGGGATGATCATTCCACGATAAAGTGTCGGATCAACGGCAACTCCATGTGGATCTGCATCAAGCTTAGTTCGTTCCACCATTGGAGTATCCACGGGGTCGCAAGATTCCATCTTATATTTCTTAAGCGAATCAAGGGCATACTTGGATTCATTGATAAAGATGCCTCTGGGACTCTAAGATATCTGAAGACCTAAGAAGAATGATACCTTGCCGATCATTGACATCTTAAACTTGGAAGACATGAGTGTCCCAATCTCATCGGATAAGGTTTGGGTCGAGGCTGCAAATATAATATCATCAACATATATTTGTACCATAATCATATCTTTACCTCGTTTCTGAATAAACAACGTGGGATCCACCTTGCCTTTAGCGAAGCCTTGCGTAATGAGGAATTGTGACAATAGATCATACCATACGCGTGGAGCTTGCTTCAACCCATAGAGAGCCTTCTTAAGCTTGTACACATAATTAGGATATTTAGGATTCACAAAACCATCCGGCTGTTGAACATAGACTTCTTCCTTGATTTCACCATTCAGAAATGCCGTCTTCACATCCATATGATAGACGATCATATTCATGTGGGCTGCATAAGCGAGGAATAGTCTAATAGCTTCCAAACAGGCAATAGGTGCAAAGGATTCCATAAAGTCGATGCCTAATAATTGCTTGTATCCACGAGCTACTGGTCGAGCTTTGTTATTCAATATTCGCCTAACTCGTCAAGTTTCACCTTGTAAACCCATTACTACACTTGATCCGGGCATGGGACAAGTTCCCATACTTCAAGATGTATAAATTCATTAAGATCTTCTTGCATAGCTTTTATCCAACAGGATTGAGTAAAAGCTTCTTGCCATGTCTTAGGTTCAACTTCAGTGAGAAAGGCATCAAAATGACAAAACATTGCATTTTCTTGTAACTGACTTCGTGTGGATACCGGACGATTAGGGTCAATAATAATAGAATCTATAGGATGATCCTTTGTCCACTTGCTGTCATGTTCACGAATTCGTGGATTGGAGTAGACCGTAGTAGGAGCTTCCTCTGAGGTGGACGACCCGGCTTGATTAGAACCGGGAATACGTACACCAAAGAATGGAAGTTCACGCATTTGATCGTGATCATCATCATCCTCTTAATCATAAATAGGCATGACATGGGTAGTTGAAACATGTGTTGGTTGAGAATTACTCGTTGAAGCTATATCTTGACCAATTGTAGGTGCAGATGTGTCTGATTGTGCTTCAGTTGTTGGAGCGACAACTTCGGTTACCGGAGCTATTACCTCAGGTTCTAGAGCAACAATACTTGGAGGAGTAATGAATTCATCAAAGAACGGTTGAAACAACGTATCCCATTCATTCCTAAAAGGTGGTGTAAATGATGATGAAGTAGGGTTGTTTGGGACAAGATCAGAACTAATGTTACTGGGTCCCATTTCATGAAGTGTGGGTTCAGAGCTGCTTTGCTCAGAAGCCATTGTTGTCAGCTCATCAAAATCAACATTCATACTTTCGAGGATCTTTCGAGAATTACGGTTGTAAATTAGGTATGCCTTCTTTGTGGGTGCATAACCAATGAAGATACCAATATCAGCCTTGGGTTGAAGTTTTCCCAAACTATCCCCATCATTATTTGGATAGCAAAGAGAACCAAATACATGATGATATGATAAATCTGGTACTTTTCCATGGAGAAGCTCATAAGGTGTTTTACCATGGCGTTTTCGAATTAGTGACCGGTTTTGGGTGTAAACTGCTGTTGATACTGCTTCTGCCCATAAAAATAATGGAGCATTTGCGTAAATTAACCTCGTTTGAGCAGCTTCCATAAGTGTGCGATTTCGCCTTTCAACGACACCGTTTTGTTGTAGAGTGTGAGCAACAGATATTTCATGAGAAATGACAACTTCTTCATAGTAATCACGCAAGATTTGTGATAGGTGTGTAAACACCCATCCTTTTTACCACTTAACTACAATAATAACCAAGCCAAAACGTGTATTTTATGTCGTAAATGTCGGAATTATGCGTGGTTTGTTTTTTTGTTGTGATTTAGGATGAAAATGTGAAAAGGGGAGAAAACACGGGCATTCACGGGCTTTTATCGAAGAAAAAGACAAAATACGAAGTCAAGAAATCAAGAGTGCGAAAAGAACGGAAGTCCAAGACCAATTCTGAAGATTTATCGAAGAAAAAGTCAAAAGACGGAATTTTACTAAAAGCCAAAAAACTCAAGTCTAATTTATTGAAGAAATTACAAGACGAGACTAGAAATCTCGAGACAAAGTCGTTAAAGTCAAAGAATTAAGAAGTTTAAGGACTTAATGACAATTAAAGAAAGAAGAAAGAGGGGAGGAAGCTTCCTCTAAGCACCTCCCTAATCCTCCTATAAATAGGCCTTAGTTCATTTCATTTCATTTTGTTGGCTAAGTGTGACAATTAGCTCTTCCATTTTAATTACTTGCACATTTAAATACATGTCATTTACTTAATTGTCTAGCACCTTAAATTCATTTAATTTCAAGTAAGTTTCCTTTTAATTATTGTCAATCTTTACTTTTATTGTTCATCTCCTATCTACCTTTCTTGGTTAATCTTTAATCTTTATGTTTATTGTTCATGTTCATGTTATTGAGTTTTTATTGATTTAATCAAGTGGGTTTTGATTATTTTGATTATTATTGTTAGTTTGATTGATTTGGATTGTTTGTTTATGATTAGTAGATGTTATTTGATTAGTTTGATTTAATATTTTGGTTGATTTTGATTAGATTAGATTAGATTCGTGTTATTTTTGGTTTCCCTTGTTCTTCGCTGTTACTGTTTATTTCCAGGTCATATCCGAACCAAGCTCAATTATTCCGGATGAAGGTTGTTTGTTGATTATTCCGAACCAGGGAGTTTATTTCAGATAAAGGAGTTAATCTACAAATATTCCGAACCAAGCAACAATATTCCGGATCAGCTGTTTGTTCCGAATCAAACATCTTCATTCGGAATATCATATATTCCGGATCAAGAAGTTCATTCGGAACATTCTGAACGAAGGGTTTGAGGATTAATATTCCGGATCAAGCCCAATATCCCGAATCAGCAAAGTTATTCCGAATAAAGGACTTTTTCCGGATAAGTGACATATACCGGATCAAGGACGTTCATTCAGAATAATCAGTTATTCCGGATAAAGGGTGTTCATTCGGAATATTCAACATTCCGAATCAAAGGTTGTTCATCCGGAATATTCAACATTCTTGATCAAGGGGTATTCATTCGGAATATTCCGAATGAAGGCTTTATTGTGATTATTCCGAGTGAAGCTTTTATTCCGAATGAGAGTTTTGGCTTAGTTATTCCGGATAAGTGTTTTGTCTTGATTATTTCGAACGAAGAAGAATTATTCCGGGTGAAGGTGACATTCCGAACGAGTAATTATTCTGAGTGAGGTATTTTTAGTTTATTTTATGTTTTTTTAGTTTTTAATTTTTAAGCTTTAATTTTCCCGCCTTTTTCCTTAGTTGCACTTTAAGTTTACTTGCCTTAGATTTATTTTAAGCCTTGCCTTATTTTAAGTTTTAGTTGCGTTTTAAGTTTGCCTTTAGGATAGTTTTAAGTTTGCGTTATTTACGTTAATTGCCTTTTAATTTTCGTCACGCTTTAATTTCCCGTCATTTATTTTAAGTTAAGATTTGGATGTATATTTACTGCCATTTATTTTAATAGTTTTTGCACCTTTTAATTTTACTACAACGACACAACATTTGTTTCCACCAAAGACAACTGAGTCGCACTTAAACCAGTTATCAATTCGATTAGACATACGACAAAGAACAATTTTTATAACTAAAACCTAGTTATCAAATGGCTCCACTGCCGGCTCTTTTCGTAAAGATTAACGGTTTTCTGTGAGAGACGCGTTGCTTTTTGGGATCCGTTCATTCGTGAGCGTTATTTTCTTGCTTAAAAATTTTCCAAAAACCATAAAAATTAAAAATTGTTAAAAATCCATAAAAATTAAATTTTTTTCAAAAATCCAAAAAGATTTTATTTTTATTGTGTATATATATTGTCTATTGCTTTGGTATTTTTTTCTTTGCTTTCACAGGTGTATGCGTACTAGATCTTCTACTTATCAAGAGCCCGAGACTCGTGAAGATTTAGCTATGGCAGGTGTAAACAACAACAATAATCCACCGCACCTCAATAATAACAACGATAATGTTCTTCCACAGCCCGATCTTCGGACCATGGAGGAGCTTTATCAACCCACAATGTTTGGACGAGGAGGACCGATTGCACCGATTCAAATCACGGCTCCGGAGTTTTCATTGAAGCATCACATGATCCAGCAAGTGCAAACTAATCCATTCCACGGATTGCCTGATAATGATGCCAACAAACACCTCGACAAATTCATTACTATCACTCAAAGCATGAAGTTTCCCGGTGCCACAATGGATGTCCTTTGCCTTAAACTCTTTCCACATACTTTATCACACCACGCCGAGAAATGGTTTGATCGTCTCCCGAAGAATTCCATTCATACGTGGGATGACATGACTCAACGCTTTTTGTCGCGCTACTTTCCACCATCCATGGTCACGAGCCTTCGAAATCAAATCAGCGGTTTCATGCAAGAATCCGATGAATCTCTCTTTGATGCTTGGGAAAGATATAATGTTTTGATCGATCGTTGTCCAAACCACAACATGCTCCCAGTGACCTTAATTGATACTTTCTACAACGGTTTGACTTTCCGTGATCGTGATACGATTAATGCAGCAGCCGGTGGCACATTTATGAAAAGAAGACCCGAGGAGTGTAGAGAGCTTATTGAGAACATGACTACTCATCACAAAAATTGGGATTCCTCCGCTTCTTCAAGGACCAACCCGAGAGTCAATGTTTCTTCTACTTCAGCAAACCCCGATATGACCGAATTCACCCGCATGATGGCCGAAATGAACAAAAATATCTTGCTCATCGCTTCAAACCAACAACAAGTTAAAGCGGTAGCCAATCCTTGTGAGACATGCGACGGCCCTCACTCATACACTGATTGTCCTTCTACTCAAGGCAATCTGGAAAACGTGTATGCGGCTTATGGTAATTATTCATCGGAAAATTACCAAGCCCGACCTCAAGGGGATAGAAATTTGCTAAGTTACGGTCAAACAACTACCTTTCACCCGGTTTTTCTCCTCAAAACCAAAACCCCAACAACAACTACAATAGAAGTAACCAAATCCCACCTAGAGCTTCTAATCCTTATCACCCACCCGCTCAACAAGCCTCACCCATTAATCAAGATGTTGAAGCCTTAATTAGAACCCAAGGAGAGCAAATTAAGAATCTACAGAGCCAAATTATCAATTTGAAAGGGGATATCACCAAGCAAGGAAATGACATTAGATTCGAGCTTCGAAATGATATACAATCCTCCTTCAGCAATCAAACGAATAATTTGAAGAATATGCTGGCTAGTTTCTTACCCACCACTCAACCCTCTACTTTGGGCTCTCTACCTTCAAACACCGTCACCAATCGGAGAGCGAATGTGAGTGCTATTACTACCCGTAGTGGAGTTACTTTAGTAGGACCATCTATTCCACCCCTAGTTACACCATCTACACCTCCTCCACCACCATTAATCCCTACTACTCCCACACCTAGTATTAGTACACCATTACCGTCTCCGCCTCGTCGTGACGATGTACCCAAGAAGAATCCTCCAACCCCACCTTCCACCTTTAACCCTTCAACATCTCAACCTTCACCTTCTACACCTCCACCACCCAAACCCAAGATTCCTTATCCATCTCGCTTAGACAAGGCCAAAATGCACACTAAGGATGACATTCAAGTGTCAAACTATTTGAAGAAATTTTCGGAAATGACCATCACTTTTAGCCTTGTTGAAGCTCTAACACAAATGCCTAAATTTGTTAAGATGTTGAAGGAATTTCTTAGCAAGAAGGAGAAGATGGCCGAGTTTGTTAATACTCGATTGAATGAAAATTGTTCTGCCGTCCTTCTTAAAGAACTTTCGGAGAAACTTGGAGATCCCGGTCGTTTTGTGCTACCTTGTACATTTAACCAAACTGACAAATTTACTGCCTTAGCTGAGCTCGGGGCAAGTATAAATTTGATGCCTTTAAGTGTTTGGAAAAAGTTATCATTGCCTGACCTTACACCCACGAAAATGACTCTTGAGCTTGCCAATCGCACTCTCGCTTACCCCGTTGGTATTGCCGAAGATGTATTCATTAAAGTTGGCACATTCACCTTTCCGGTCGACTTCGTCGTTGTTGATTATGAAATGGACCCTCGTATACCGTTAATACTTGGACGCCCATTTTTGAGAACCGGTAGAGCTTTAATAGATGTGGATAAGTGTGAATTCATCTTAAGAGTCGGGGATGATGCACAAGTTTTTGAAATGGGGAAGCTTACAAGAAAATCCTATGGAAGAGAATCAGCGAATATGATTAATGTGCTTGATGATTTTGTCGTCTACAACAATCCTCTATTCGATTCTTGCAATGATAATCCACTTTTTCAAGTTGATGTGGATGATTCTCTCTCCAATTTGGAACCTTCACCCATATATGATTGTCCACCGATCTATGATGCTTATGATGATGATTCCAGTTCCGATGAGGATTATGATGATATTACTTCCGAGTATCCCGACATGCCCACTTATGATGATTTTGATGAGGCCGATACTCTCTCGAGTGATTCTTCTCATGATGAAGATCCTCCACCTACATCACTTGATCCTACTTTGGATGATTACTCATTTGAGGAAGACTTTTCCACTTTTCTCAATACATACTTCCCTCATGAGAGTGATGCCCCTCCTTTAGACTTTGATGCTTATGGTCTTGATCCTACTTCGGATTTGAAGAAAATTCTTTCAAAGGAGAAGAAACCGGACGACACCAACATCCGCAACACGTATGTTTTGACACCTCTTTGTCCACCTCCTAAGGACGAGGTTGTGCATTTTCTTAGCGGATCATCTTCAAATTATGCTGAGCCTGAGTGTTATTTTCCCCTAAAGGAAAAGGTGTTCGACCCCAGTATCGATACTTATCAGCCACCTCAGTATCCATCTGATGAAATAAAAGGAAAATACTTTGGAACTTTTGAAGATATGCTTGCACCTCTTCACCCTTGCTCCCACTGTGCTCCATCTTTGCTTAAGGGAACCTTGCCTACTCTTCTTTGGCTTGCCTTGTTCGCCCTAAGCTTGTGCTATTTGATGGACGAAAACTATGTCTTTGATCCCGGTGGATGTGTTTCATGTTTCTTCCTATGCTAATCAAGGTTGAGTCAGGCTCACAACTCGGTGAACAAAAATCAAGCGCTTCTTGGGAGGCAACCCATGTATCTATCTTTTAGCTATCTTTATCCTAAGTGTAGGGGAGACCCGTTGGTGTTTGCTATTTCCTCTCTTCTTCTATTCAGGGATTCGAGAGCTCAATGATCCACTCTTGATGATTTTTGACGACCCGTGATTCCGTGTTTCCGTCTTCCCGGTTCTATCCTAAACTCTTTTCGATTCACTATTTTATATTTTCCAATATTAAAATAGGAATCTCGTTAGTTGTCTTTTCCTTAGCAAGATTTAATCAAAGTGCACAATGTCCTAAGTGTAGGGGAGTTTACTCCCTCATGCTTAAACATTGAGGACAATGTTTATATCAAGTGTAGGGGGACTTCTATCGAAGTTAAGTGGTCTTTACCTTGTATTTGTCCTCATTTTAACCGGAAAATCAATTTTTTCGACATTTTTCAAAATTTTTAATCTATTTTGGCCTATTAGTTTTCCCTTTGTATAGTTATTTTCTTTCTTTGCTAGAATAAATTTTAATAAAGTGGTTTTAATTTCCAAACGTTGTGAATCTTTTGACTCAACCCGAGTTTACTTATCTAAGTTTACTCTAGCTAGTATCCTTAACGTGTTTAAGTCAAGTTTTGCTAGGCTTTTATATAGGGAGCTATAAAACGCGAAAGTCTTAACACTCACGGGTTAAGAACAAGAACTTTTCGCAAGTTCCTATAATTGATCCTAGAGAGTTGTTTATCAAGGGAACTTTAAAATGCGATTTCTAAACTTGAAAAAGTCTAAGAATTTGCAAGATCCTATAGATGACTCGAAAACCCAAAACTTTGATTTAATAGGCTAAGCATCCGCGAGTCTCTTTCCTTGAGATTTTAAATTGTGGAGAACGAGAGATGATAGAGTCAATTATAAGTTTGGTATCCTTTCATGAATTTATGTGAGTTAATTATAAGCATATTCTCCCATCGTATGCTAATAAATTTATCTGCAATAAATAAGGTTGTACGATTTGAAAAGTTACTTAGCTTCTAGCCCAAGATCGTTTAAAAGTTTCTCGGTATGGATTAGAGTTCATAGCCAAGGCATAACTTATTGAAGCAGGATGTAAAGATTGGCGAGTCCGAAAAGGCCCTAACAAGGCATGAGGGCTACATTTTGTTGCTAAAGATCCAAAGTGATATGAAGAATCATTTATCAAAAATCAATATGATGGATCAAGACACACGACGAAAAGCAAATACTCCCGTAAAGATCATGGAGAAGTCTATCCAAAAAGGCCCTAACAAGGTATGAGGATAAATAGATCCAAGTCCTAAAAGGAGGCGGATCGTTGTATATCAAAGTCCAGAGTAATGATTGTAGAAAAAATGAAGATGTCGTGGTCCAAATATGAAGAATCTCTCAAAACTTCAAGTGAAGAAATTCCTATTATGAAGAGAAGGCCATTATTTCATGAACGTCTCTCAAGATTTGAAGTATGAAGTCGCTGCCAAATATGGGTCCGAGAAAGGTCTCAAATCGCGAAGCGAGTTATGCCAAGATATGAACTTTTTGAGGTCCCGAGAAGCAGTTTTAAAAGATTTTGTCATTTAGCTAACTATTGATTAAATTGTCTCACTTTATTTTCAGCCTAAATAACTATCGAAATAAGTCAACAATGCATCCTCGTGATCATTCAAGACAACAATAAAATATAAGAGATACACCTAGGAATAAGGGAGTCTAAGTAAATAATTGGCCCACATGAGTTCGTGTTAGTTTGCTAAGTTATAATAACAATGATCTCGTTTTTAAGCTTGGTTTGGAGAACGTGAAAACTTGAGGATGATGATCATTCATGAAATTTCCAAAACCCTAAGGTATGTTTTTGATTTCTTTACTTACTTCCTTTGAATGTTTATAATTTTCTATATCTTTAATAAAGGCCAATGTGGATTGGTTGTGATGAAAAGTGTAATCGTGCTTTGTAACTAATGCATTGCATGAGGACATTGCAATGGTCAAGTGTAGGGGATTTGATAGGTGTGTAAACACCCATCCTTTTTACCACTTAACTACAATAATAACCAAGCCAAAACGTGTATTTTATGTCGTAAATGTCGGAATTATGCGTGGTTTGTGTTTTTGTTGTGATTTAGTACGAAAATGTGAAAAGGGAAGAAAACACGGGCATTCACGGGCTTTTATCGAAGAAAAAGACAAAAGACGAAGTCAAGAAATCAAGAGTGCGAAAAGAACGGAAGTCCAAGACCAATTCTGAAGATTTATCGAAGAAAAAGTCAAAAGACGGAAGTTTACTAAAAGCCGAAGAACTCAAGTCTAATTTATTGAAGAAATTACAAGACGAGAGTAGAAATCCCGAGACAAAGTCGTTAAAGTCAAAGAATTAAGAAGATTAAGGACTTAATGACAATTAAAGAAAGAAGAAAGAGGGGAGGAAGCTTCCTCTAAGAACCTCCCTAATCCTCCTATAAATAGGCCTTAGTTCATTTCATTTCATTTTGTTGGCTAAGTGTGACAATTAGCTTTTCTATTTTAATTACTTGCACATTTAAATACATGTCATTTACTTAATTGTCTTGCACCTTAAATTCATTTAATTTCAAGTAAGTTTCCTTTTAATTATTGTCAATCTTTACTTTTATTGTTCATCTCCTATCTACCTTTCTTGGTTAATCTTTAATCTTTATGTTTATTGTTCATGTTCATGTTATTGAGTTTTTATTGATTTAATCAAGTGGGTTTTGATTATTTTTATTATTATTGTTAGTTTGATTGATTTGGATTGTTTGTTTATGATTAGTAGATGTTATTTGATGAGTCTGATTTAATCTTTTGGTTGATTTTGATTAGATTAGATTAGATTCGTGTTATTTTTGGTTTCCCTTGTTCTTCGCTGTTACTGTTTATTTCCAGGTCATTCCGAACCAAGCTCAATTATTCCGGATGAAGGTTGTTTGTTGATTATTCCGAACCAGGGAGTTTATTCCGGATAAAGGAGTTAGTCTGCAAATATTCCGAACCAAGAAACAATATTCCGGATCAGCTGTTTGTTCCGAATCAAACATCTTCATTCGGAATATCATATATTCCGGATTAAGAAGTTCATTCGGAACATTCTGAACGAAGGGTTTGAGGATTAATATTCCGGATCAAGCCCAATATTCCGAATCAGCAAAGTTATTCCGAATAAAGGACTTTTTTCGGATAAGTGACATATTCCGGATCAAGGACGTTCATTTGGAATAATCAGTTATTCCGGATAAAGGGTGTTCATTCGGAATATTCAACATTCCGAATCAAAGGTTGTTCATCCGGAATATTTAACATTCCGGATCAAGGGGTATTCATTCGGAATATTCCGAATGAAGGCTTTATTGTGATTATTCCGAGTGAAGCTTTTATTCCGAATGAGAGTTTTGGCTTAGTTATTCCGGATAAGTGTTTTGTCTTGATTATTCCGAACGAAGAAGAATTATTCCGGGTGAAGGTGACATTCCGAACGAGTAATTATTCCGAGTGAGGTATTTTTAGTTATTTTAAGTTTTTTTTAGTTTTTAATTTTTAAGCTTTAATTTTCCCGCCTTTTTCCTTAGTTGCACTTTAAGTTTACTTGCCTTAGATTTATTTTAAGCCTTGCCTTATTTTAAGTTTTAGTTGCGTTTTAAGTTTGCCTTTAGGATAGTTTTAAGTTTGCGTTATTTACGTTAATTGCCTTTTAATTTTCGTCACGCTCTGATTTCCCGTCATTTATTTTAAATTAAGATTTGGATTTATATTTACTGCCATTTATTTTAATAGTTTTTGCACCTTTTAATTTTACTACAACGACACAACGTTTGTTTCCACCAAAGACAGCTGAGTCTCACTTAAACCAGTTATCAATTCGATTAGACATACGACAAAGAACAATTTTTATAACTAAAATCTTAGTTATCAATTTGATTCACAAATTCAGTTCCATTATCTGTACGAATGCGTCGAACAGTAGTGTTGAGACGCACTTGAATCATCTTGAGAAATCCGATGATGAATTTAGGTGCCTCATTTTTTTTTGTAAGAAATTTCACCCATGTAAACCGAGAGTAATCATCTACAATGACGAGGATGTACTTTTTAGCACTAAGACTTTCAACACGCATTGTGTAATAACCTGAACTTTAAAATCAACATTTAGACCGAGATCTAATATTATTTCTCGTGTTTGAGTCCATATTTATTTATCGACTTTTATTTGTCATGTTCGTTCGACGAATAATATTGATTTCTTGGCTAACCGGCGAGGTTAAGAATTTAAAGTATCAAATACATGTCATTTATCATTTATCGACAAAGTTTATGTCCGTCATCGACCGTGAACATTTTCATTATGACATAGAAATATTTTCTATTGTCGTTGTTTTAATTTATAACTTTACAAGCATTCTTCGTAATTTACGTTAAGCGTTTAAGCGTCATTTGTTTATACGACGCGTTAACGCTTAATAAATTATAAGCCCTCATTTATTTATCGAAATATCAATGTTCTCCGACTGTCAATTTTTTTATTTTATATTGAGCGTTTATTTTTCATATTTAACGCGTAATTTTCAAATCTCGTAACGTTAAAATATCGGTCCTCGTAAATACCCGCTTTTACAAATTGCGGGGCAAGATTTTTTATAATTCACCCCTTTTATTCACCACAAGGGGCGGACATAACAAGACTTACGTGTCCTTCTTATGGCTTGACCTCACATACGTTTTAAACACTTGTGCACATTTCCTAAACCTTATATAAACCAACTTTGACTACAATTCTCACAGTTTGATAAAAATTGCCTATCTTTTTGTTCTTTTCTCTCTATTGCCGTGGCTATCAACAACTTAAACACCAAAACCATAAAGCTTCTAGCTCCATTTACTAGTAATACAAGTTTAAGGTTGATTACAAATAAAAGTTTTTGGAATTGATCACTTAAAAAAAGATAAGTTTAGCAAGCAATATTTTTGGAGGATTTGGGGCTGAAATTAATAAAGTTAGTTCATTTCATGATCTTGAGTTATATAAGCATATTGGATGCTTGGAGATTTAATTGATAACAAGGTCCTATGTGTATGCTACTTTCATCATCATCCTTGTAAGGATTTTTATTCATCACTTTCCTTGTGATTTTTGTTTGTAAATCTATTTTTGTATTCATGTATTTATTACGTGTCTACTGTTTTTTTAATTATATAATAGTTAACTAGGAAGTTTGGACATTGTATATATGATTTGTAATGAGAAATACAAGCAAGACAAGCCCTTGATGTAGATGAAAACTTTGTAATAAATCAGTGGCAAAGACTGTATTGCGGGGCCAAATCTGTAGATTTTGAGATTGGTTTGAAGTCATGGGCTTATAGGCCTATGTTTTGCGGTGATTTAGCCGGGTGTCTCGTCTCTTGACGATACCCGATTAATTAGATATGGCTGAAACAGTAAAAAGTATAAAATCTAGACATGCTGTATAAACGGACTGAAAAGTCATATTATCACCACGAACCACTGAAAAATATAGGGCTATGAGTTGTAGGTAAAAATATTAAGATCTAGAATCAATTGGATAGTCCACCAGTTCTTTACGGTTTGAAAATGACGGCCAAAACGATGAAACTGAAGTTGGCTGCGAAAAACAGCCAACTATTCTAAGTGAGAAAATGAACAATTGAGCAATGATAAGTATATTTTAGGTGTAATTAAACTTATAATCAGTAAAGTATATAAGTTAATAATAATTTTGATATAAATAGCTCGCTTAGATGATTTACGGTTCAGGCGATATGATCTATTTAGCAAGACATGTCGGGTAAAAACCGAAGTGGTATGACCCACTTGTCAAGAATTGTAGACTCTTTGTATACTGATATTTATATAACTCGAGACTCGACCAACATGAGATATTAAGTCGACAACGTTTGGAGGTGTTTTAGAACCCGAAAAGCTTATAAAGTGGATTTGGGCCATAAAAGCCCAACATGCACATATAATGGCTATTGTGCCATTTTTGGGCCTGATATTTATAATAAGTTTAGAGTTTAATACTGAGATTGAAATGAACTAAGTCACATGAACATGTGATGAGCCACTAATGGGCTTTAAGGGTTTAATGGTCATAATTAGAAAATATATGGTAAATTGTTATGAAAGGTTTTATAAAAAGTTTAATAAAACTTATGCAATGTCCAAACTTACTAAGTGAAATATTTACATATATGTATGACTTATGTATAGTATCGAACCTAAGACGCGCCTCGTCATTATAGGTCTCGTTCGGTTATATGTCGACCGTTGGGTATCTCGTTCTCAATGAATGAGCGATTGATATCTCGTGAAGTCGTGTGTCGACTATTGGATTTTGTTCCTCGATAGACGTGTAATAGCTATATCAGGTGAGTTCATAGCCTCGCTTTTACTGCTTTATATGTGTTTATAAACCCGCGAGGGGGAATACATGCTCCTGGTATAAAAAAAATATGATGTTTATATATATATATGCTTTTGAGAGAATACATGTTTATGAATAAACATGTGGTTTGCTATATGCTTTGAACGAATACATGTTGTTGTAAATGAATGTAAGATGGTTGATTATATTCTTTTGAAAGATGAACACAAGCGTTTATTGTATTGATTGTGAACCGCTATTTGCTAAGTGCTGTATTGCCAACATTTGGAAAGTCCCTATAAACCAATGAACCGTTAACTACCTATGATGGGTAGGCGCTGGTACAGACGGATGGATCTATCGGGGATGGCCCCCACCTGGGCAGGTCGCACCTGTGGGTTGGAGGCTCAGCCAGGTGTGTTGTATTAGAAGTAAGGGGGTATTCGGCAAAGTACCTGACTAGGGCATTATTATACTTAAGGCTTCGGTGTCATGGCTTAGTAGAATAGCGTGGACTTTGGGTATTGCATGTGTTGCACTATCGACAGTGGATGAGATTCTTGTGTTAAAAAGCTTTATGGTTTATTTCAAACCCCATTATTGTTTATTTAAAAACCTATGAATTCACTCAACCGTTGTGTTGACTGTTTAGCATGTATTCTCAGGTGTATAGGTTTATGATCAGCTGGAGCATGGAGCCGCGCGGGATAATGTAAAGGCAAAACAAACAATTTCCATTCGATACTTTTGACAAACTTTTATATTTATTAAGGTTTGTATAAACTGTTGGGACCTCTTTTATTGAACTCTGATTTTGTCGAATGGTTTATTTTATAAAACGTCTCTTTTGAGGTCGTTTTCTATGACTATGTGTGATGTGCTATGAAGTAACGCCCAATGTTGATATTCCGCTGCCTTGTGAAATTAGGGGTGTTACAGATTGGTATCAGAGCACTAGTTATAGCGAACTAGGTCATTTTTAAAACCTAGACTATAACTGCTCTTTCGCAAAATTGTTTGATTGCCTTACAAAGTATCTGCGCGCTCATGGCTCCTAGAAACCAATGCTTGGTTGTGATAATGTGATCCTATGTGTATGTAGAAATGATTGTATATATATGAATGTATATACCATGGTATTTAAGGGAATTACGCATGAAGCAATGGTCCTTGTGTGATTATCGTACATTATGATACGGTTTTATAGAGTGTTTGGCCTCGCTGCCAATCACTTTTCTCGATAATTAATTTATTATCCGTATACGAGTATGGAACTCGTTTGATATTTTGGGTACATATATATTGTTTCATAATCTATCGCATGTCGACTAATTTAAGCTCGATTTTGTCATCACATCGTGATGTGCCAATTTAAGACATCTCCTTTTGAAACGTAATTGATAAGCGTATTATTATATTTCTGCACTCCTTATGATTTTGAAGAATTGTTTCTCCAAGGAGACATCTTCTACGTAATATAACGTTTAATTTAATTGTGTTTGATTACGTTTTGTGGCGAAAAGGAGGATGCCAATGTTGGACCTAAAATATATATATACCCAAATCAACTATATATAATTTGGGTACAACAAAGATATGCTCATAGTAGTCATTAGTTGAGAAATTTAATACTTTGTATTTAAATGGAATGGGACATTTAAATATAATGATTTTAAATCGCCCAACTATGTGTCGTTTAAGGTTCTCTTATTGAAATGGATTGGGACATTTGAATAAGAAAGTTTTAAACCACTAGAACTTAGATTGTCAATGGTTTCTTTATTCAGATGGAATGGGACGTTTGAATACAGAAATCATGGATTAAGTTTGACACCCTGTACTTTTCTTGGCATTTAATTTGGTTATGAAATCGTGTTTTGTGACGGTATTACTAAGTAGGATGATTTATAATCGTCTTGTTGAAATAAATTGGGACGCCTTTTTATTTGAACAAAGAAAGTTATAAGTTCCTGAACCATAAATTTATAATTCTTGTTTACATGGATTGGGACGCCTTTGGATGTAAACAATGATTTATAAACGAGTGGGCTCAAGTGTGCCTGACTCGGTGTGTGATTATTGTTAGCCTCAAAATATTGAGTCAAACAAGAATGTTCGGTCATAGTTTTCTATTGTAATATTTATTAGAACGTTGTAATAAGTAGTTATTTAGTCGTGATTCACGGGCTTGGATTTAAACTAATAAAAGTCCAAAAGACAAGCCCGGCCTAATATATAGTCCATTAAAGCCTGCATGTGGGTGGACTATATATACTACCCTCCTAGCATGTTAGGAGGGTGGATGGTCATTTGTAACAACTTCTTTTCTTAATCTAATCTCACCAAGTTAATCATCTCCTCTCTACTTTCTCTCACTACTTTCTCTCTCTAGGAATTCATCTCTTCTTCATCTATTTTCTTTCTTTATTCATTGCTTAATCATCACAAATACATGGGACAACAATTGGTATCAATCGCCATGGGGTAGATTTGTGATTCATTGTTGTTATTATATTTGATTCGAATGATTTAATCCATAAATTATCTCGGATTCAAATTCTTTTTGTGTTTTTCGTGCTCTACTTCTTCATCTACATCTTCTACATAGTTGTAGTAGTGATTTGGTATATTTACTTTGGCTAAAAACACAAAATTTTTGGGTGTTTTGATCATTTTTTGGCTTAAAATCACGTATTGGTTGAGTTTTGTCCGAGAAAAGGGGGATATATTCCGATTGGTGTAATCGGAAAAGGGTTTATAGATTCCGATTGGGATTCCGATCAGTATCATCGAAAAAGGGTTTGCACATTCCGATTGGACTTCGAATCATTCCGATTGGACTAAAATATTCCGATTGGTATTCCGATCAGCTTTCCGATCATCATTCCGATTGGACAACAATATTCCGATTGGCATTCCGATCAGCTTTCCGATCATCATTCCGATTGCACATTCTGACAAGCTTATTCCGATTAGGGGACATTCCGATAAGTGATTCCGATTAGTACATTCCGATGACAACATTCCGATTGTATTCCGATTTAACATTCCGATCATGATTCCGATAAGTGATTTCGATGATGTGTTTTGCTAAATTTTGTTTGAGTATTTTTTAGACTTAGCCATCATCTAGACTAGTTTCGGAATATCGTTTCCACGAAGATAAAAAAAAAAAAAAAAAAAAGAGTTAAAATTTTTCCGTCCAGTAAATTCAAATTTTTTCCATACTAGTTTTAGGACATTTCTAGCTCAATTTCAAAATTTGGCGATACAAAATTTTTTGATCTACCGTTTTGTCGGACTGGAGAATTTATTGTCGGCCTGGAGAAAAATTGCAATTTTCGGAATTTAAACCACAACAACAATCACAACAAATCTACTTAAGATCCATATTCACTTCATCATTTCAGAGAATTTTGAGATGGATTCTACTGCCGAATATCGTGTGACGAACAACAACATAATGGTGACGGGTAACAAAGAGAGACCACCAATGCTTGTATCTGGTCGGTATGCTCAATGGCAATCACGTTTCATACGATATCTTGATACAAGACCTAATGGTGATGCCTTGAGGAAATGTATTACTCATGGACCATATATATTTAAGAAGATCTCAGTTCCTCCAAGAGCAGCCACAGATATTACTGATCCAATACCTGCAAGTGAACGTGATGAAACAAGAGCTGATCTCACACCTGAAAATTGTGCTTGGCATGATGCGGAGAAGGAAGCCATCTATATGGTTTTAAGTGGGATTGGAGATGATATTTACTCCACGGTTGATGCATGCCCGACAGCACATGAAATGTGGACTGCTATTGAACGCTTGCAACAAGGAGAATCACTCAACAAACAAGATGTCAAAACAAACTTGTTTTGGAATTTTGGCAAGTTTACTTCAAGGGATGGAGAATCAATTGACTCTTACTACTCCAGGTTTTATAAGATGATGAATGACATGACAAGAAATAACCTGCAAGTCTCCACCATGCAAGTCAATGTCTAATTTCTTCAACAACTTCAACCCGAGTGGACACGATTCGTCACTTTGGTGAAACAACAAGAAAAGTTAGACGAGGTCTCATATCATCGACTTTTTGACATCTTGAAGCAATTTCAGAATGAAGCAAATGAAATTCGAGCTGAACGTGTTGCCAAGACGGCTAATCCACTTGCTTTAGTGACTACCACTCAACATGTTCAAGATCCTCACTTTCGTGCTCCTAAGCCATACTCCAATACATCATCTTCACCACGATATTCCACATCATCTAAGTCTTCATTTTCCACAAAATCTCGAGGTAAAGCGCCAAGAGCACCATCACCACCATCTGAGTCCTCATCTGAAGAAGATAGTGATGAAGACCAAGCTCAAAAGAACCGAGAGATGAAACAACAAATTGCTTACATAATGAAGACTTACAAGAAAATCTACAAACCCACCAACAACAATCTTCGCACATCATCTAACACAAAGAACCGATATGTTGAGAGTCCTCCAAGGTATGACACACGTCGACGTGGTGAAAGTACTTCTAGGTATGATCGACATAATCCAACGCATGTTGAGGGTTCTGCAAGATATGATCGACAAACTGCCAAGTATGATGCTCAGAGGATTGCTGCTGCTACTGGGAATAGGGAAACGGTTGGAAGTCAAGTGGTTCAGCAGAGTGGGATTCAATGTTTTAATTGCCAAGGTTATGGGCATATGGCAAAGGAATGCAGGAAGCCGAAAAGGGTTAGAGACTCCAGCTATCACAAGGAAAAGATGTTGCTATGCAAAAAGATGGAAATCAGGGGTTAAATTGTCAGCTGAGGAAGGAGCCATGCTTGATGATACTGATGATGAAGATTCTGATCAAGAGCTTGATGCACATTACTCGTACATGGCAAGGTTGAAGAAGTTTTCAAAGTCACTGAAGATGACAATGGCCCTATCTTTGACACTGAGCCAATCGATAAGGTACACACTACTGATGAATATAATGTGTTTGGTGATATTCCTGAGCATAGTGATCTACCCAATGCCATTAATGACACGTGTATGATGGAAACGGTTGATAGCAATACCACACCCGATTCATCAGACATGTGCAATAATGAGTCTGAGGATGATCAACATGCAAATGAATATGATGAAGAGGAACGTATTGCGCTTGCTAATTTAATTGCTACTTTACAAAAAGATGTCACTGAAAATAAAAAGAGTCAAAAGCAATTAAAGAAGGCAAACGCTACGCTCACTCAAAGTTTTGAAGAATGTAAAGCTGCTCTTATCAAATCTACTGAGATGACTGAAAGCTATAGAGATGAGCTCCTTCAGAAAACCAAAGAGCTTGAGGGGTACAAGGGAAGTGCGTTAAAAAGTCAAAAGGACGATTTTGAAAACAAATATAATACAACTCTTGAGTTATTAGCTAAAGAGAAGCGTCAATATAATGTTTTCTTAATGGATGAACGTCAAAAAACGTACCTTGCCAATACCAAAGTTAATGAACTTGAACAAAAGCTCTCTATGACCACTACTGATTCTGCTAAAATTCTTGAGGATAAGAACCAAGAGGTAGATGCGTTAAAACAAGACTTCAAAAGTAGATATGATAAAGAAACTGAAAAGGTAACGAAATTAGAAGCACAAGTCGAATTTTTGAAGAACGTTGTTTATAAAACGCATGATTCTATACAATCTGTGAGAATGTTGGCACCTCCTTCGATGTTTAAGGGTCAAGCTAGCTTTGCAAGTCCTGAGTACCTTGCCAAAGCTCAAGCTGCGAACCCGCATCTTTATCTTGATGAGACTGAAAGGACAGATCTTGATTGCATGCCTGTTAGTGCCAATAGTGAAGAGACTGCCCTTTGGGATGCTGATAGTCAACCACTTGTTAATAAGGAGTTTGTGAAACCTTATAATTATGCTTATGAGAATAGTCTTTATGGCCTGTTCAACAAACAAACTCAGAAAACTCGTGAGGAAGTGTTCTTAGAATGCAAACAAAAGAGAATTCAATGGAAGAAAGCATTTGCCCCTAAGAAATCTAATGTTTACAAATACATAAACTACCTCCCTCTAGATGAATCTAAAAGCAAGAGTAGGAAAACATTAGGTATTCTTAAACACCACATAGATAATGTTAAATCTATTGTTGAAAGAGACTGGGCAAAACGTGAAAATGCTGAGTGGACACGTCCGATTCCTCACGATATTACCTTGCTTGTCAAAGAACTCTTAATTCCAAACACGGCGTTGATTAAAGAAACTGTTCTTCAACTTGAGGAGTTCATTCGGACAGAAATGTTTGATGATTTAAAATATGTTGAATCTATTGAGAAACACATTGATGATCTTCAAATGGAGAAGTCTGATTTCTCAGATGAATATGATTTACTCTTGCAAGAATGCGTTTCTAAAGATGTTATGTGTGCTTATTTTACATCTTGTGCTGATATTGATGAATATTCTGAAGTTGCATGCCAATATCTTGATAAGATCAAAGAATGTGAACGTCTTGAAATTGAGCTTTCGAAACATAAAGAAAATGTTGACAAAAAGGCTTTTGAGTTACTTCAACACAAAACTGATTTCCTTCAAAAACATTTTCATTAAATTGAACTTGCTTTGCAAAAAGATGTTGGTCGTTTTCCACATGATAATAAATTGCAAGAAAAACTTTCGCAAACATTTCGAGAAATGAATGAACAGAATTTGGAAATTAAAGGGTTGAAAGCTCAATTACAAGACAGGGACAGAGCGATAGCTGAGTTGCAGAAACTCATCGCTAAAATGGGTGGGAAAATTGTGGAACCTAGCATTAAGAAAAATGTTGTTAGACAACCCAATGCCTCTAAAGAGAATAGATCCTCTATCTTGGGAAAACCATCTGCTTTATCTAATTCCTCGTTTGCAAAACCTGTGTTTGACCCCAAGATGGATGGAAAGGAAAGGTTACCACAAGCTCAACCCATAAGGAATCCTGTAGCACCAAGCGTTAAGCACAATAATGTGATTAAACCAGGGATGTATAGAATGCCCACTAAGCCCACAAACAAAGATACTCACTCGCCTCAGACTTCTAGAAACACTAATATTCGTGTGTCTTCTACTACATGAATAGTCTCCACTACTAGTGTTAGCCGGCCTCAGCTTAAGAGCACTCAAGAGGATGATAAGGTCTGGAAACACAAGAATCAAGGGAAGATGAAGCAAGTAGAAGAACACCCTAGGAATTTGAATGTTTTTAAGAATAAAAAGTCTGTTATCGCATGTAATGACGATCTGAATGCTGTGAATGATTTGAATGCTATGAATGTGAAATTTGTTTGTGTCAAATGTGGCAAGTGTGCTAATGCTAATCATTCTATGTGTGCTATAAACAAAGTCAAAGGCGTAGATACTAGAACTAAGAAGCAAGTTGCAATGCCTATTAGAGCTAGTAAACCCAAACGCAAAGTGAACCATTCTGGTGCAACCCCCACTAAGAAAAGTAATGCATCAGACTCCACCACTAAGAATCCTAGAAGCAAAATTAAGGAATTATATGAGTCTGCCAGTAAGTCTTGGAAATGGTGGTTTGCTAATCAATGTCCTCCTGGATATAAATGGATGCCTAAAGTTAGGACAGAAAATGTGAAAACGAGTGTTAGTTTGCCTTTAAATGTTGATAAGGACACTAATGATTCTACTATCACAACTACTGTGGTATCCAATTTAGCAAATGCTCCATCGTGTTCTAACTCTTCTGCAGGTGATACAAATAATTCTCTTCATAATGGACTCCGGATGCACGAAGCACATGACGGGGAATCTCAAGCTTCTAATTAACTTCGTGGAGAAGTTCCTGGGTACGGTCCGATTCGGAAATGATCAATTTGCACCAATCCTAGGATATGGAGATTTGGTTCAGGGGAATATCACGATTAAAAGGGTATACTACGTCGAAGGGCTCAATCACAATCTTTTCTCGGTTGGTCAATTCTGTGATGCGGATTTGGAAGTTGCTTTCAGAAAGAAGACATGTTTTGTTCGTGATTATGATGGGAATGACTTACTTACCGGTACACGGGGTACTGAACTTTACACAATTTCACTTCAAGACACAACTTCATCAACTCCAATTTGCTTCATGGCTAAAGCTTCAACGACTCAGGCATGGTTATGGCATCAACGTCTTTCTCATCTCAACTTTGATACCATTAACTTGCTTTCCAAGAAAGATATTGTGAGAGGCCTTCCAAGCTTGAAATTCATCAAAGATCATCTTTGTTCTTCTTGTGAACTTTGTAAAGCTAAACGAAGTAGCTTCAAAACAAAGACCACACCAAGCTCTAAAGGACGGTTAGATCTTCTTCACATGGATCTGTGTGGTCCCATGCGTGTTCAGAGTATCAATGGAAAGAAATATATTCTGGTAATTGTCGATGATTACTCAAGGTACACATGGACTCACTTCTTGAGGTCCAAGGATGAAACACCTGAAGTTCTAATCAGCTTTCTTAAACTGATACAACGTGGTCTTCAAGCTCAAGTTAAAGTGGTTCGTACTGACAGAGGTACATAATTTTTGAATTCAAATCTGAGAAAGTATTTTGAAGCCGAAGGGATTGAACATGAAACATCTATTGCTCGAACACCCGAACAAAACGGCGTTGTTGAAAGACGAAACCGTACTTTGGTTGAAGCTGCTCGAACATTATTATCCGCTTCAAAACTTCCACTATATTTTTGGGCCGAAGCCGTGTCAACCGCATGCTACACACAAAACCGATCCTTAATTATTCCAAGACACGAAAAGACACCATATCACATAATTCATGATCGAAAACCTTCACTCAAACACCTTCATGTTTTTGGATGTACTTGCTACATTATTCGAGATGGTGAAAATTTGGATAAGATGAAAGAGAAAGGTGATGCATGTATTCTTGTGGGATATGCAACTCAGTCAAAGGGATATAGAGTATACAACAAGAGAACAAAACTGATTGTCGAGACTATTCACATCCGATTTGATGAATTTCAAGAAATGGCACTTGAACAAAACAGTTTAAGTCCCGATCCACAAAGACAAACGACTTCCGTTCACAACCGCACGGAACTCGGAACTCAAGACCACAACAATGAACCGTCAAGTTCAACGCTGGTTCCTGAACATGTTCCTAGAGCAGATATGACTGTGGACACGACACTTGAAGAGTTGGAAATGTTATATGGACCAATGTATGATGAATATTTCACGGGGGAGAAACAAGTTGTATCGAAGTCTTCCGCTGTCACTCATGATATGAATGATGATATCGATCATCGTCAACAAATGGATACAACTTCATCTACTTCAACACGGGTTGCTACAGATTTACCTCCTCAGAATATTAATTCAACAATCGATCCTACAACATCCACAACTACTGTCATTGCTCCAGAGAACATAAATCAAGCAGACAATGCATTATCTGACGAAGACGAATTCATCAACCCATTCGGTACACCGGTACACGAAACTGGAGAGTCTTCTACTCGCCATGTTGATCCGCCAAATATGCATACGTTCTATCAACGACATCCTTCAACACATCATTGGACCCGAGATCATCCTTTGGTTCATGTCATTGGAAACCCTTCACAGCCCGTTCGCACAAGACGACAGCTTAACACCGATGCCGATGTTTGTATGTTCGCACTCGCCGTGAGTTCAGCTGAACCGAAAAACATCAAAGAAGCATTAGCTGATCATGCTTGGATTGAATCGATGACGGATGAACTTCAACAATTTGAAAGACTTAAAGTCTGGGAACTTGTTGACAGACCATACGATGTAACGCCATTAAATCTTCGATGGATCTGGAAAAACAAGATGGATGAAGAGAACACGATCATCAAGAATAAATCTAGGCTAGTGGCTAAAGGGTATGGACAGAAAGAGGGTATTGATTTCGAAGAATCATTTGCACCAGTAGCTCGAATGGAAGCGGTCAGGATTTTCCTTGCTTATGCTGCACATAAGGGATTCATCGTTTATCAAATGGACGTAAAGACGGCGTTTCTTAACGGTCCTTTGAAGGAAGAAGTTTATGTCATGCAGCCGGAAGGATTCGTCAATCCTCATTATCCTGACAAGGTGTATCGTCTCCACAAAGCACTTTATGGACTCAAGCAAGCTCCAAGGGCGTGGTACGACGAGCTCTCGAAATTTCTGATCTCCAAAGGTTTCTCAAAAGGTTCCATTGATTTAACTTTGTTCACTTATAAATATGGGGATGACATTTTGCTTGTGCAAATTTATGTTGATGACATTATTTTCGGGTCTACAAACCCAAAACTTTCAAAATGTTTTGAAAAAGTAATGCACAACAGATTTGAAATGTCTATGATGGGCGAACTAAAATTCTTTCTAGGAATTCAAGTTCACCAATCCCCAAGTGGTATCTTTATTAACCAAGCTAAGTATTGTCAAGAGATAATCAAAAAGCATGGTATGACATCATGTGACCCCGTTGGGACACCATTATCAACCACATCCCTAGATGCTGATTTGGAGGGATTACCCATAGATCAAATGAGATATCGTTCCATGATCGGGTCCCTCATGTACTTGACACCAAGCAGACCTGATATACATCATGCTACATGCTATTGTGCATGATATCAAGCACGAACCACTGAAAAGCACCTCAAGGAGGTTAAACGGATCTTTCGGTACCTTAAGAATACCATTCACATGGGACTCTGGTATCCGAGGGAAACCGGTTTCTTTCTAACGGCCTATTCAGATTCTGATCATGCAGGGTGTCTTGATACACGTAAAAGTACTTTTGGTGGTGCACAATTTCTAGGTCAAGACAAGCTTGTGGGATGGTCTTCCAAGAAGCAGGATTGCACGTCACTCTCATCAGCCGAAGCGGAGTATGTGTCTCTATCTGCGTGTTGTACTCAAGTTCTTTGGATGAGAACACAACTCACGGATTATGGCTTCCACTTTGATAAAGTACCTATGTACTGTGACTCAAAGTCTGCCATAGCCATCTCCTGCAATCCGGTACAGCATTCCCGCACGAAGCACATTGATGTCCGACATCACTTCATTAAGGAACAAGTTGAAAGAGGTATTGTTGAATTATACTTTGTTGGAACTGATTACCAATTAGCTGACTTGTTTACAAAAGCTCTTTCGAAAGAGAGGTTTGCGTATCTAGTTAGGCAAATTGGTATGAGATGTTTAACTCCAGCAGAACTGGAGGTTCTGGCAAAGAAGCCTGCTTGATTCATCTATCAAACATCTACCTGTAAATATTAATCAAAAAGCAAAATACAAAATTAAAAAATCTTTGATAATCCAAAAATATTCTTCTCGACATGTCTTTCAGTATCGATAATATGGACGTACCTAGAAATGTCGCTCAATAACGACACGGGTGCGTACATAAAGCTCGAATGAAAGTTGTAAATATTTTGCAAAACATGTCATTTCTATCTTTTCAAAAGGAAAGTGTCTATTTTGGACAATACTTCCAACAACGGGTAGAGCAATCTATCTTGGGTTGAGCTTGTCACAAAACATTCAACGTTTTGAGCTCAACACAATGGCTTGTAATCACTTTCAGATTGCAACCCGGATCTAAATTCACGGGGGAGTGTACGCTTTTGTACTCTTACCCTTAGCAAAAGAAGTTAAATCTTCTTACACTTGAGTGGATTCGTCAAGACATTCAAAGTCTATGAACTCAAGTTTATGCTTTAGAAAAACCTTTTCGTCAAAAAGAATTGATTTTTCAAAAAGCGTTGAACACAATTTTTTCAAGAATTTCTCAATGATATTCAAAATCTTTCAAAAATTGTGTGTTCAACAACTCCTATCCTCAAAAGTTTAATGTGGATCAAATCCTCGTAATGACAATTCCATTGGATCAATTTTTGAGGGGGAGCAATTCAACTTCATGCAAAAGATTAACACATCTTTCTCCTGAAGATTTTCAAGACTATTTTCCAAAATATATTTTAATCAAATTTGGTATCTCTAATATCAAAAGATTTTATATATTAGAGATAGGGGGAGAAAATGTGATTAAAATGTGATCTAATATAAGACTCAAGCACTTTAACTCTTACCTACATGTGCGAAACACTTTCGATTATCGATGCACATGTGAAGGGGGAGCATTTATGAAACGACAAAACTAGAAAGGTGTTAAATGTTTTTCAAACACTTTGTTAGAATTTAAAGTGGTTTTCATGGTTACGATCAAATACCCACAACATCTTTAATTCACGACGTTATTGGTGCCAAAAGGGTGGTTAGGTTTAAGTCCTATGATCCAACCAGAACCGGAGGGATCTTCCCAGGGACAATCCAATAGATTATTAGAAGTCCTTAGGAAAGATGGAGTAGAATGTGAACGTAGCTGAATGCCGACTAAGTACTGATGATAGCACTGGAACAATCACAACAAGGTGCTATTAATGATGTCTTGGAAAGCATTGAAGGGGTTGAAGAATGAAAAATAAATGTAAGGATAAAGGGTCTAAAGAAAGAAGCCCTCCATACAACTTAGGCAGAAACCGGGTCAACTCATCATGAAGACAAACTCATCATGGACCCAGTGATGTGAAGCACAACCCTTTCCTAGCTACTCAGGCTTCTCTTATAAGAAGTTTGTTTTATTGTCACGGAGATCAACACGACTTCTATTGACTTTCTCACTCCAGCCTCCGACCACTAAAAGTGCACAAATCGAGTCTAGAGCCAAGAGATCAATCAAATCTCGTTAGGACACACGGATGAAGATCAAGAGAGTCCTACGCTATATCCTTGTGATATTGCTAGAACACTCAGAGTGATACTAATTAGTATTCACAATGATGAGTGGAAATCCTTCCAGTGTTAACATCAAACAGCACTGCGGTAGGTCATATGCAAGATTCTTTATGAATTGAACATATGTACAACTGAAAAGCAACAGTGGTTTGATTCTGAATTGATTTAAACTCGTTTCAGGTTTCTACGCAATATCTTTATGGTCTTGCCAGAACATTCAGAGTGATATTTATTAATATTCACAGTGACGAATGGAAATCCTTCTAGCGTCAACATCAAACAGCGCTACGGTAGGTGACTTGTGAGATTCTTATGAATCAAACTTGTGTCAACTGGAAAGCAACAATGGTAAGATTCTTAATGAATCAAACTTGTTCCAGGAATTTGAATTGACGACTTTAATCAAGCGGATATTTATCCAATTGATTCACTCTTTATGTTCGCAGTCTTGCTTTGAGACGGTCGAGTAAAGAGAACGACTAGTACTGCCGCGAAACCCTGTCAAGGAGATTCTTAATTGAATCTACCTGATCACAGGTACGATATTTAATATCGTATAACGGTCCTCACCGACCGGAGGTAAAACGCTACCGATTTAGGACGAATGTCAAAGCCATTCAGTCCGTGTCTATGTTTTGTCTCGAGAAGGTGGCGTCACGGTGTACTCAGCAAAGTCAAAGATTCACAACCACATATTCATGCCCAAAGACTTATCCAACAACTGATAGTGTGAGCATGTGGATAAAGACACAAGATCACAAGATGGCAAGGACAAGTCAAGAATGATTTGAAGATCTCAAGACTTAAAGACAAAGTCGAAAGACAACAACAAAGGCTCAAAGATCACAGCATGAAGGAACAAAACTACTGTTACACGTTCAAGACTCATTTATGACGAAATTCATAAATCTCCATTGGAATCCAAATATCAAAGAGGAATGACCTCACATTGGGGGAGAATGTTAGCCTCAAAATATTGAGTCAAACAAGAATGTTCGGTCATAGGTTTCTATTGTAATATTTATTAGAATGTTGTAATAAGTAGTTATTTAGTCGTGGTTCACGGGCTTGGATTTAAACTAATTAAAGTCCAAAAGACAAGCCCGGCCCAATATATAGTCCATTAAAGCCCGCATGTGGGTGGACTATATATACTACCCTCCTAGCATGTTAGGAGGGTGGATGGTCATTTGTAACAACTTCTTTTCTTAATCTAATCTCACCAAGTTAATCATCTCCTCTCTACTTTCTCTCACTACTTTCTCTCTCTAAGAATTCATCTCTTCTTCATCTATTTTCTTTCTTTATTCATTGCTTAATCATCACAAATACATGGGACAACAATTATTTTGTATAAGGACGTATTTCTTTGACTCGTGATTCGTTAGTATGAATCATTCATTACCGTCGTATTTATGGTTATTACTGATTATCGTCTATGTACGAGTAACCCATTAGTCTTTTATCGAGTTATGATTTTTCTTTATGGACCATTTCTAATGTGTCCCGACTATCATGAGCTTTTTGAGCTAATCATTAAGAATCGTTACCCGTTATGAGAATAGACAACTTGTCTAATCGACACTAAGATTTAAGTGTGTACTAGTAGATCAACTGATGGTTAAGTTATCACCGACAACTCTTCGTGAATGAAACGATTTTGAAATTTTGCTTGTTATTATCGATGGTTCATCGAATAAATTTTTTCAAACGTAACGATAATATCTTTTGGGTATGAATCCATTTGTGAGCACCCTGTAATATCTTTTGGGTATGGATCCATTTGTGAGCACCCTGCAATGTCATTTGGGTATAGATTCGTGAGTGAGCACCCTCTGATGACGAAAATATTGTTCGATATGCATCTATGCATTCAAGATCGTGGACATCCTTTAACTTGCAAACTTCCCTTTGACTGGACTTATCTGAAAATCCTATCAAATATTCTTATTTATCATGGCTTGGTTACTTAGCAAGCATGATTTAGCTTGATTGAAATTATTTGATTTGGCATGGCTTGGCTATTTTTCAAGCATGTCGTAATGTGATTATATGTGCCTAATGATGGCTTTTATATTGATCATAGTTCCTTCGATCGAGTTACGTATACTCCGAAGATTTCTGTGTTGATAAATTTGGTTTTGAAGAAATAGGTTTGCATGTTTGAGATCATGCAATTCGGTGATTTTGTACGACTAACAATAATTATCTCGTTCTGAATATTCTTGAAATGTTTTCGATGGAGTTAGGGGCGATCCATGCGATTTTCTTTTATAAGGTAATTGTTTTTTTTTCTTATGGAACCCGTGGGCGATATGTGTTTTAATTTGATCGACGTAATCACTGATTGTATTGAATTGATTGTCTCGTTGGATATTTTACAAATGCGCCCACTTCTTTCGATTCATCACTTGTCATTTGGACTTTTTCGAACTTATATCGACTGCCGCAAGTTTAATAAGCTAGTAGTAATGTACCTTGAAGCACTTCCAAAAATTTACGACATGTTAATTTCTCATTTCCAATGGCTTCTCCTTCGAGTTATGTATTCATCTCTCCTTATAAGGATTGAAGCATGATTCAAATCGTTCATTTGTGCTCATTAAGTATACTAGTTGCTTTGACTTTTGTTCATTCAACCTTCCTTAGAAACTTCATTGATGACTTATTTATTGCACACCTCTTTGCCATTAAACTGAAGACTGTTGAGATGAATTAAGCGTCGGGACGTCGCTTCCTAAAGGGTTAGATGATGTAATAAACCGAACTTTAAAATCAACATTTAGACCGAGATCTAATATTATTTCTCGTGTTTGAGTCCATATTTATTTATCTACTTTTATTTGTCATGTTCGTTCGACGAATAATATTGATTTCTCGGCTAACCGGCGAGGTTAAGAATTTAAAGTATCAAATACATGTCATTTATTATTTATCGACAAAGTTTATGTCCGTCATCGACCGTGAACATTTTCATTATGACATAGAAATATTTTCTATTGTCGTTGTTTTAATTTATAATTTTACAAGCATTCTTCGTAATTTACGTTAAGCGTTTAAGCGTCATTGGTTTATACGACGCGTTAACGCTTAATAAATTATAAGCCCTCATTTATTTATTGAAATATCAATGTTCTCCGACTGTCAATTTTTTTATTTTATATTGAGCGTTTATTTTTCGTATTTAACGCGTAATTTTCAAATCTCGTAACGTTAAAATATCGGTCCTCGTAAATACCCGCTTTTACAAATTGCGGGGCAAGTTTTTTTATAATTCACCCCTTTTATTCACCACAAGGGGCGGACATAACAAGACTTACGTGTCCTTCTTATGGCTTGACCTCACATACGTTTTAAACACTTGTGCACATTTCCTAAACCTTATATAAACCAACTTTGACTACAATTCTCACAGTTTGATAAAAATTGCCTATCTTTTTGTTCTTTTCTCTCTATTGCCGTGGCTATCAACAACTTAAACACCAAAACCATAAAGCTTCTAGCTCCATTTACTAGTAATACAAGTTTAAGGTTGATTACAAATAAAAGTTTTTGGAATTGATCACTTAAAAAAAAGATAAGTTTAGCAAGCAAGATTTTTGGAGGATTTGGGGCAGAAATTAATAAAGTTAGTTCATTTCATGATCTTGAGTTATATAAGCATATTGGATTCTTGGAGATTTAATTGATAACAAGGTCCTATGTGTATGCTACTTTCATCATCATCCTTGTAAGGATTTTTATTCATCACTTTCCTTGTGATTTTTGTTTGTAAATCTATTTTTGTATTCATGTATTTATTACGTGTCTACTGTTTTTTTAATTATATAATAGTTAAC
Organism: Glebionis coronaria; assembly: GCA_025667525.1. Lineage (NCBI taxonomy): Eukaryota > Viridiplantae > Streptophyta > Magnoliopsida > Asterales > Asteraceae > Glebionis > Glebionis coronaria. The sequence continues at coordinate 230,043,473 of CM046875.1, forward strand.
TAGGAAGTTTGGACATTGTATATATGATTTGTAATGAGAAATACAAGCAAGACAAGCCCTTGATGTAGATGAAAACTTTGTAATAAATCAGTGGCAAAGACTGTATTGCGGGGCCAAATCTGTAGATTTTGAGATTGGTTTGAAGTCATGGGCTTATAGGCCTATGTTTTGCGGTGATTTAGCCGGGTGTCTCGTCTCTTGACGATACCCGATTAATTAGACATGGCTGAAACAGTAAAAAGTATAAAATCTGGACATGCTGTATAAACGGACTGAAAAGTCATATTATCACCACGAACCACTGAAAAATATAGGGCTATGAGTTGTAGGTAAAAATATGAAGATCTAGAATCAATTGGATAGTCCACCAGTTCTTTACGGTTTGAAAATGACGGCCAAAACGGTGAAACTGAAGTTGGCTGCGAAAAACAGCCAACTATTCTAAGTGAGAAAATGAACAATTGAGCAATGATAAGTATATTTTAGGTGTAATTAAACTTATAATCAGTAAAGTATATAAGTTAATAATAATTTTGATATAAATAGCTCGCCTAGATGATTTACAGTTCAGGCGATATGATCTATTTAGCAAGACATGTCGGGTAAAAACCGAAGTGGTATGACCCACTTGTCGAGAATTGTAGACTCTTTGTATACTGATATTTATATAACTCGAGACTCGACCAACATGAGATATTAAGTCGACAACGTTTGGAGGTGTTTTAGAACACGAAAAGCTTATAAAGTGGATTTGGGCCATAAAAGCCCAACATACACATATAATGGCTATTGTGCCATTTTTGGGCCTGATATTTATAATAAGTTTAGAGTTTAATACTGAGATTGAAATGAACTAAGTCACATGAACATGTAATGAGCCACTAATGGGCTTTAAGGGTTTAATGGTCATAATTAGAAAATATATGGTAAATTGTTATGAAAGGTTTTATAAAAATTTAATAAAACTTATGCAATGTCCAAACTTACTAAGTGAAATATTTACATATATGTATGACTTATGTATAGTATCGAACCTAAGACGCGCCTCGTCATTATAGGTCTCGTTCGGTTATATGTCGACCGTTGGGTATCTCGTTCTCAATCAATGAGCGATTGATATCTCGTGAAGTCGTGTGTCGACTATTGGATTTTGTTCCTCGATAGACGTGTAATAGCTATATCAGGTGAGTTCATAGCCTCTCTTTTACTGCTTTATATGTGTTTATAAACCCGCGAGGGGGAATACATGCTCTTGGTATAAAAAAATATGATGTTTATATATATATGCTTTTGAGAGAATACATGTTTATGAATAAACATGTGGTTTGCTATATGCTTTGAACGAATACATGTTGTTGTAAATGAATGTAAGATGGTTGATTATATTCTTTTGAAAGATGAACACAAGCGTTGATTGTATTGATTGTGAACCGCTATTTGCTAAGTGCTGTATTGCCAACATTTGGAAAGTCCCTATAAACCCATGAACCGTTAACTACCTATGATGGGTAGGCGCTGGTACAGACGGATGGATCCATCGGGGATGGCCCCCACCTGGGCAGGTCGCACCTGTGGGTTGGAGGCTCAGCCAGGTGTGTTGTATTAGAAGTAAGGGGGTATTCGGCAAAGTACCTGACTAGGGCATTATTATACTTAAGGCTTCGGTGTCATGGCTTAGTAGAATAGCGCGGACTTTGGGTATTGCATGTGTTGCACTATCGACAGTGGATGAGATTCTTGTGTTCAAAAGCTTTATGGTTTATTTCAAACCCCATTATTGTTTATTTAAAAACCTATGAATTCACTCAACCGTTGTGTTGACTGTTTAGCATGTATTCTCAGGTGTATAGGTTTATGATCAGCTGGAGCATGGAGCCTCGCGGGATAATGTAAAGGCAAAACAAACAATTTCCATTCGATACTTTTGACAAACTTTTATATTTATTAAGGTTTGTATAAACTGTTGGGACCTCTTTTATTGAACTCTGATTTTGTCGAATGGTTTATTTTATAAAACGTCTCTTTTGAGGTCGTTTTCTATGACTATGTGTGATGTGCTATGAAGTAACGCCCAATGTTGATATTCCGCTGCCTTGTGAAATTGGGGGTGTTACACATTGGCCCACAAAGATCCATATGCAACAAATAAAGTTTCTCTTGGTTGGTGTCTTCAATCTTGGGTTTGTATGATTTCTTAGTGCTTTTCCCCATTGTACACGCGGAACACAAATGATCCTTGTGAAATGTAAGTTTAGGAAGACCACGAAGAAGTTCGTTTTTCGCCAAATGATTAATAGCGTCAAAGTTAAGATGAGATAATCGTCGATGCCATAACCATGACTTAGTCTTCGATGCTTTGGAGAGAAGACATACGGGAGAAGCGGCCATCATATCTTGTAGAGATAAAGTGTACAAATTATTCCCTCGAGTACCTTTCAATAAATCAACCAATTCCAAATTACGTATGAAGCAGGTATGCTCTCGAAAAGCAACTTCTAGGTTTGCATCACAAAATTGTTCCACAGAAAATAAGTTGTGACGGAGACCTTCTGTAACACCCCACTTGGATAAATGGACCGTTACGTGTATTTATGGCGTGTCATCAAAGCATGCAAGGCAATGTATTAAACATTAACTGACCAAACGGAAGTATCGGAATCAAACATCGGTAGTCCAACATAAGCCCAAAATATAAAGATTAAGTACTGAAGGAAAAAGGACGAAACAATGTCCAAACAACCAAAGTAAAGTAACGTAATGTGTGCATAAAAAATAAAGGAGTCTGGATAGCTCCCATCCAAATGCACGTACTCTCTTAGAAGTCCTAAGATCGTCCCTGTGTACCTGCCATTTGAAAACATAAAAGGAAACTACGGCTGAGCATAACGCTCAGTGGACGGATATAGAATGAATAGGAAGTACTGAAAGTAATGGAATAGAAGACAACAATGAATATATAAGACTGATATGACATGTGGTAAAACTCTGCATAAAAATCTGATAAACCTGGTTCATAAGTACTGAAACTGAAATATAACTTATTAATTCTGAAAACATATATTTTCTGTATTTTAATTTGCCAAGAGCTTATATAGGTCATGAACTGTAACAACTAACAACTGTTGCATGAATACATAGAGGGGTGTCCTCGTCATGCTGTAGAGGGGTGACCTCTAAATAACTATGCTGGGTGGAGGGATCAGCTCCAATGTGAAGGATGTAGAGCACACACCACATTCACTTTCTAAACTGTAAACTGTAGCCTAGGATGCATCCATACGCCCCACTACTAATACTGATAAAATGGCCAAGCTGAGCTGAGTGGGACGATGCAGGATATTACTCTCCTGCATGTGAGTCACAACACCGATGCCTCTAGTGCTGTGGTTACGGTACCTCCGTAACTAGTACATAAACTAAACATGCTTGTATATAATGCTCAGGCAATTTATTTAATTCTTAACATGATTACTGGTAAGTTTAAACATATACTGGGGAAAACATTTGGCTGAAGATGGGGAAATCCTAATCATGCATAGAAAGGAAGTCCTTACTGAAAGGACGGGAAATCCGTACCTCTAGTCCAGTAACTGACTGAATGAAAGACTGAACGAATACTACTCGGGCTTCACGCGTGCTACATGAATAAAGGACGCGAATAAGTTAACTGGTATCCGTTAATAAATTTTACTGATCTTATTGGTTTCTTATTTATTTATTTATTTCTGAAATTCCATACGTATATTAACGGCTAAATCTGATCTTATAATAATTCATCTTAATGTATTATCGTTCTTCTATTAGTTACGTACAAACGTATTTCTGACGATAAAGTATTTCTATAATAAGTATTCCGCTAAATTAGAAGTTTCTTAATTTAGAAAGTTCTCAATTAGTTTAATTCATTTCCTAAAATATACCCCCTTTTAAATATTAAAGAATTAATTTAATTTAATACACTTATAAAATATTTATAAAACAATTTAATTTAAAAAGGTATAATATAAAAATATTTGTTTTATGGTTTATAATAACGTCCCGAGCTTACCGAGCCCATCTCGGTCGCGTTACACAATGCCACAACTATATAAAAAAAATCTGTCTATATGAAATTAACGACAAAACTGAGTCACTAAAACTGTCGCTAAAACTGTCCCCTTTAAAACTGCATATAACTAACAGTCTTTGCGACAGAAACAGTGTCGCTAAATCTGTCACCAAAACCTGAGTTTTAAAAACTGCACCCATAACAATTCTGCGACAGAATTTTCTGTCGCAAAACTGTCGCTAATCCCTTTTAAATTCCCACTGTTTTCTGTCTATCTCTTCCCATTAACTTGTTATTACATTCCCACTGTTTATTTATGTTTTCCCACTGTTTATACTTAGCCAAACACACCCTTATGTTTTAGCAGCCCCCAAACACACCCTTTATTCGGATCTGGCCCTAGCCGCCCCTGTGTGGGTCACGGCTGGGCAAAGATGGAGTCATCGAGATTCCAGGTCTTGGTTTCATTTAAACCAAACAGTCCCGACCATCCTAAGCTAAACGAACACCCCATATCCTTGGGTCTCTTGACCCTCGGTCGCCCGACACAGCCCACACCGAGACCCACTGTGGTCTCGGTTTCATCATCAAATCTGAACCCGACACCCCTAAACGCATAGTTTTTAATTTTGGTTTTGATTTATAAAAACAACATTCTCTCTTTGATTTAACACATCAATTTCGTGATTATATAAATTGATATACGAAAGAAATAATTACCGTGATAGCTTGATAACCGGAAGGTATGTATCAGGATTTCTAGATCAACACGACCGGACTTTTTTTTTTCTTTCTCCTATTACTGGCGGCCACCCAAGGAACCCTAATTCCCCCTCTTTTTTTTGTGCGACTGATGTGAATAGGGTTTAAGTCCCGTCTGTTTTTCTTTTGTGAAGCCAAAATGGGCTAAAGCCCATAATCCCTTTTTTTTTTTTACAAAACCGGCCCTTACTCTTTCCTTCTTAATTATTATTTATTTTTTTTTAAAAAAAACTTGTATATAATAATACTACGCGTATATATAATGCTTGTAAAATTTTCTCGCGTCTGTTTCCGTCGATAAATTCTACGTAAATGGTTTAAGTAAATAACCCGCGTATTTATATTTCCCAATTTAAATACGGGTTTTACAATTCTTCCCCTCTAAAAGAATAATTCGTCCCTGAATTATGGATACGTCCGTACTGGGTTTTACAATTCTTCCCCTCTAAAAGAAGAATTCGTCCCCGAATTATAAGGTACTTAAGCTGACTGGCGTAAAAGCCGAAATTGCTAATAAGCTGGAAAAAAAACATAGAAGCTGAAAGGACATACCCGAATCAAAACTGAAAGTGAGGATAAGAAGTCCGTATAGACTCCTCTGTTTCCCAAGTGGCCTCCCGCTCGGTATGGTCCCTCCACAGTATTTTGACGAAAGGAATGGTCTTCCTTCTCATAACTCGATCCTGGCGATCTAAAACTGCTTCGGGTTCCTCAATATAAGATAAATCCTCCCAAATCTGATCGAGTGGATAATTTACTTTGTGAAGCTCATGATAGTTGTACCCCCTGAGTAATGATACATGAAACACGTTGTGAACGTGTGAAAGCTGAGGCGGTAACGCCAATCGATATGACACTTCACCAATACGTTCAAGGATTTCGAACGGTCCGATGTAACGAGGGCTAAGTTTGCCTTTGAGGCCAAAACGTCTGACACCGCGTGCGGGTGATACTTTGAGGAACACACGATCCCCAGTCTGAAAAGATAGATCTCTGCGATGCTTGTCGGCGTAACTCTTCTGGAGAGTACGCGCTTCTTGCAGTTTTGCCCTAGCGATGGCGACTTTTTCATTGGTCAGTTCTATCAGTTCAGGTCCTTCAATCAAACGTTCTCCAACCTGATCCCAACAAATGGGAGCACGGCATTTCCTGCCGTATAACATCTCGAATGGAGCACGCTTGATACTAGCATGCCAACTGTTGTTGTAGGCAAACTCAACCAAGCAAATATAGTCATCCCAGTGTCCTGTCCATTCTAATGCACAGGCGCATAACATGTCCTCTAAGGTCTAGATGGTACGCTCTGACTGACCGTCCGTCTGTGGATGGAAAGCTGTGCTGAGCTTGAGCCTAGTTTCCCAAGCTTTGTGCAAACCTTCCCAGAAGTGAGAAGTGAAACGGGGATCCCTATCTGATATAATTTCAGAAGGTGTACCGTGTAATCGTACGATCTCCTCGGTGAATAGTTTCGCTAATTTACTGACTATGAAAGCTTTGCGAATAGGAATGAAATGTGCTGACTTGGTCAAACGATCGACAACTACCCAGATTGCATCAAGTCTTCGCTGAGTCTGTGGTAGTCCGGTGACAAAATCCATATAGATCTTGTCCCATTTCCACATTGGAATATCTAATGGCTGGAGAAGACCACTGGAACGCTGGTGCTCTATCTTAACCTGCTGACAGGTTAAGCATTTAGACACAAATGTTGCGACATCCTGCTTCATGCCGCTCCACCAGAAATGCTGCTTAAGATCGTGGTACATTTTTGTGGAACCCGGATGGATAGAGAACGGAGAGCTGTGAGCCTCAGTCATTAAGGCTTCTCTGAGAGCAGGGTCTTCTGGAACGCAGAGTTTGGTACCCTGCCATACGATACCATCGTCATCGATGCGAAATTCGGTCTGCCGGTCAATGTTCTGGATAATAGCCCAGATTTCACCATCATCCTCTTGGGCGGCTTTAATCCTAGAGAGTAAGTCTGGTTTTACCCTCAAACTAGCCCAGTATCCCCTCTGTCCGCGCACTAAGAGCTTAATATCATACCGCTCCAATTCCCGAATAATTTCTTCCTGAACTTTGATGCCATTTATCATACCTGACTTTCTGCTAAGGGCATCTGCTACTACATTTGCTTTGCCTGGGTGATACTGGATATTAGTGTCATAGTCCATTTAGCAGTTCTAACCATCGCCTCTGTCTCATGTTCAGCTCTCGCTGTGTAAATATATACTTGAGACTTTTGTGATCGGTGAAGATATCACACGACTCACCGTATAAATAATGCCTCCAGATTTTAAGGGCGAAAACGACTGCTGCGAGCTCTAGATCATGAGTAGGGTAATTTTTCTCATACGGCTTCAGTTGACGCGAAGCATAAGCAATGACTTTCCCATGCTGCATAAGTACACAACCTGAGCCCTTTCCTGATGCGTCACTGTAAATCTGATAACCACCTGTACCGGATGGAAGAGTAAGTATCGGTGCTGAGATCAATCGATGCTTGAGTTCCTCAAAACTCTTTTCTCTCCTCGGTCCATATAAACTTCTCACCTTTTTGCATGAGTTGGGTCAATGGTAATGCCAAACGTGATAAGTTTTCCACAAACCTGCGGTAATAACCCGCCAACCCAAGAAAACTACGTATCTCCGTGACGGACGTCGGTCTTGGCCATTTGGTGATAGCCTCAACCTTCGCAGGATCCATGGTGATTCCTTCCGCAGAAACAATGTGACCTAGAAACGCCACTGTATTCAGCCAAAACTCGCACTTCAAAAATTTAGCATATAGCTTTTCTCGTCTGAGAATCTGCAAAACTGTACGGAGATGGTTCTCATGTTCCTTTTTGGATTTGGAGAAAATGAGGATATCATCGATGAATACGATCACAAACTTGTCTAAAAATTCGTGGAAGACTCTGTTCATTAAGTCCATAAATACTGCGGGCGCATTCGTGAGACCGAATGGCATAACGATAAACTCGTAATGACCGTACCTCGTGCGAAAAGCAGTTTTGGATATATCCTGCTCTTTTACACGCAGCTGATGGTAACCTGATCGTAGATCGATTTTTGAGAAGTGCTTGGCACCCTGAAGCTGATCGAATAAATCGTCAATACGAGGAAGCGGATAACGGTTACGAATAGTGAGCTTATTCAACTCACGGTAGTCAATACACAAACGCATGCTACCATCTTTTTTCTTGACGAACAATACTGGAGCGCCCCAAGGTGACACGCTTGGACGAATGAAACCCCTTTTGAGAAGTTCCTGAAGTTGATCCTTCAGTTCCTTAAGCTCTACAGGAGCCATACGGTAAGGAGCTTTAGATACTGGTTCTGCACCTGGAATGAGATCGATGCCAAATTCTACCTCTCGCATGGGAGGTAAACCTGGAAGTTCCTCGGGAAAGACATCTGGAAAGTCTGACACAACTGGCTGATCATGAATTGAAGGTGTCTCCGAAGTCGTGTCATGAAATGTGGCTAGGAAGCCCTCGCAACCATGATATAGTAAGGTACGAGCCTGTAAAGCTGAAATGATCTGAACATGTTTTCCTGGTAGGAAGCCCCGGTGAATATATTCTGGTGTCTGGACATCACCAAAGATGACCTGGTGAGCATGACAATCTATGGTGGCATGATGAACCGACAACCAATCCATACCAAGAATAATATCGAATTCACACATATCCAAAGGAAGAGTACTGACTGGACGGATTTTATCATCAAACTCAAGAGGGAGATCTTTATACACTTGGGTAATGAGTACAGAGTCTCGCATGGGGGTAGATATACTAAGTGCACTGTCTAGTGGCGTAGGGGTCATGTTTATTTTAACAGCATAAGAGGTGGATATAACTGAGTGGGTGGCGCCTGTATCAAAAAGTACGCAAGCAGCATGTCCGTGTATAAACAAAATACCAGTAATGGTACCTGCGGTCTTATTTTCTTGCTCACGGGTAGTAGTGTAGACACGACCAGTGGTTGGTGGTAGTGGTGGTGGCGAAGGTAACATCTAAGGTGTCTGGCCTGAGGTACCAGCAGCATTCCCGCTCTTGCAGTCCCTCTTCAGATGGCCCGGCTGGCCACATTGGAAACAACCACTTGTACCATGACGGCACGGTCCCGTGTGTTTCTTTCCACATGTGATGCAAGTGGGATAAGTATACACGGTAGAAGCAGCTCTTGTTTGCTGAGAACCTGATTTACGATGAAAAACACGTGTCACGATCCTGATATCTTAACCTGAAATAAGGCTATCTGACTGAAATTAAAATTACCAGAATTTGCCGGTCGGGCAACCTGCTGACCCCTGTTGTTTTGGTCACGCCCCTGTCCAGCATCTCTGTTGGAATTTACAAAAATTTAAGATCTGTTTTACACGATAGTTTAGTATTTCTGGTGCTTAAAGAATCACCTGTAGCTGCCCGATGAGTTGGAGCTGCCGCGGTAATTATCACCGCCGCTCCTCTTATCTGACCGATTACGGTCATATGACTGACCGTGGTTCCTGTAGTTCTGATGCGGAGTAGTCGATTGGGATCGGTCTCCTCCTCTGTGTCTGTAAGATTATAATTGGATAAGTCATAACATATAAGTTGACAAGCAATAATGGGGCTAAATTGTTTAGGTCTGTTGGGTGAGATGTACCTCTTCTCCGGACGCTCTACATTCTCGAGCTCATCTCTCTCGAAAAGCATCTCGACATCCCGAGCTGCATTAGCTACTTGTGACACATTAGTGAATGTGGCACTCATCAGTCTATCTGCAGTCTTAGAGTGAAGAGCCCAGCGAAATTGCTTCGCCTGCTCCTCTACGGTACCCGCAGCCTCCCCTAAGAATCCAGCCATCCTGAGGATCGGTGCATGAACTCTATACTGTTCTCGCCATGATTCTGACGAATAACGTGGAAGTCCCTCTTCATCTTAGCTTGCTCCGCATGCGGGAAAAACTGGTCATAGAACATCGTCTTGAAACGTGCCCAGGTCAATGCAAGCTCCCAATCATCTCCCTAATTGGACAGTTTCTGAGACCTCCACTATTGTAGAGCAGGACCCTCCAGCTTGTAAACTGCAAGCCTAACTTTGAAAACATCACCACAACCCATAGCTCCAAAATTTTTCTCTATATGGTAGATCCAGTCTTCAGCGTCAGTTGGAGCTACAGTCTGCTCAAACAGTCGGGGTTTCTGCTTGTTAAACAGATCCAGCCAAGCGGGTAAAGTGGCAGGTGGTGGAGCAGAAGGGTTGTTATTCTGCTGAGGTCCATTTTGATATTCAGCTCGGATCTCATCACGAATTTGGGGTAACATGGCCTGTATAGCAGCCTGAACAGCAGCAGCAATGGCAGCTGTGTTAGGATCATTCTCGGTTTCGCGTCTGGGTGGCATCTGAAATAAAAGAGGATAAGTTGATAAAACTGCCAAAATATGGGGTAATAAATCTGTATACGCATAGTGTAATTCATGAAGGTATAGCCAATAAAATATGACATGAATACTGGTGAACGCCTAGGGTCAGTTCACAAAATGACAATTACTGAAACATAAATCCGACATGAGTAAGGATGAACGCCTATGGTCAGTTCATCCAAACAAAATTTAAACTGCAAGGGTGAACGCCTATGGTCAGTTCACCAAAACGAAATGTTCGCTGAAAAGCACATGCGATTAAGTATGGACAGTCCTGTACCAACCGTTTACTTAATCAAAATTTTGAATATTGATGAGATGGCATTTATACATGATCTCATCGTTCTTTTCGGGCTTTAAATGCATAAAAATGTCATAAAATACCATATATATGCTTGTGTTTGTTTACTTGTGTATTTTAGGTATGGATATCGTGAAAAAGACAAAAGATCACAAGATACAAGGAAAAAACGGACACGAGAAACGAAGCCGTACAAAGAACCGGGCCCTAATCATGGAATTTTCATCAAATACCCTTGAAGACTTGAAGACATATAAGATTGATCATCCAAGAATGAAGAAATGACAACTTAAAACCCTTGTATATTAATAATTACAAGTTTGGTCCCTTAAGTTTGTCAAAATTGCAAAAAGGTCCTTCAAGATTGAAGAAATGGCAAGATTAGTCCCTCAACAAGTGAAAGACTCATTGAAGACCTTTGAAGATCAAAATTGTCCAATATCAGCCCTTGAAGAATCACCAAATGGCAAAAATCATCCTTGAAACCTTTTTCCAAAAGTATTGTGCCAAAATTGCAAAAATGTGAAAGTTATTATCAAAGGGATGCAAGTTTTAGGGCTGGAAACCTTAAAAGCCAAAAATAACAAAACACAAGGACCATTTGTGCCAAACCTGAAACATTTAAAAAAAAGGGGCGCCTAACACCCAACCCACCCCCAAAATCGGATCAAAGGGAGTACTATTCATCATTTTTACTTCCCAGAAATTACCACCACAATTACTTGGGTAAAACTCAATTAAACCCTCACACACTTAATTCCCACACTCACAAACCTTTCCCACTCCTAAAAACCTGCATCCCACACATGTGCACCAAAACCCCAATTCCCCAATCCACCAATCACATCATTCCTTAGCCCCCAAGCATCATGACGTGGCTTAAATCAATGGCCAAGATTATTTGCTTCCTCCCAAAGCAAAATAAACGTTCAAGATCAAGAGAGGACAAAATGCACTCAAAATCATTCAAGGGCACATTTGGGATTTTCTTATGATTAGGGTTTATGTTTTTATGCTTCTAGGATGTTCTATAGACTCTATAAAAGGAGGCATCAACCTGTGATGACCCCTTTGTTCCAGTTTCTAGTCTCTCACATGTAATTCCTTTTTAAAAAAATAAAAAGTTTGGTTTTTGAAATATTCAAGTGTAATTCCTTTTTTATTGTTTTTAAAAGTTTGTGTGTTGTGAGGAGATTGATTCTGAGTTCCACTTTGTTTTATGGTTAAGCAACTTTGATTTTCAAAAGTTGTTTAAGGTTTTGAGATTTTGAGAGATTTTGGTAAAATCTTCTCAAAAGGTTTGGATGTTAAGAGGTTTTGATTAATTGGTGTTATAGGGTTTTAAAAACGTTTTAAGAAAATTAAAAAGGATTTGGAAGAGTTTTAAAAAGAGGAAAAAGAATCATATTATATCAAATTATTTTTGTTCTTGTTTTCTTTGTTTTGTGTTCAAATAGGTGTTCAAGGTTGTTGATCAAGGATCTGCTCCAACCCGAGTTGGATTGGAGGTGGATTCAACATCCACTAGGACCCTTGGATGTAAGGGTCCTAAGGTAACTCTCTTTTACTCTTGAAAAGTTCATAAAAGTGCTTGTTACATGATTTTGCTTGATTGATTGATTAAGTGTGTTTAAGTTACTTGATTTGTGTTTAAGTTATGTTACATGCATGTTTGATAGTTTGATAATCAATTTGGTAGCCTTTGGAAGTATTTTAGTGTGTTAAAATTGGTTTTCAGAAAATAAAGAGGTGTTTGGCAATAGGTTTAAGCAGGGTTTTAATCTTAATTAGTGTTCTTAAAAAGTGTTAGAGTTGGTAAAAAGGATTGAGTAAGGTTAGTTGTTAGTGGTAATTTAGTTTGGTACACATTTTGAGCAATTTTGTTGAGTTTAAAAAGGGAAGAGTAAAGTAAAATCTGCATATTGCTAATTTGCTTGATTTGTGATGAACTTTGTGCATGATCTTTGATTGTTGATTTTTGATTGCTTGTTGCTTACATTTACTTGTGCTTGACTCCTTGAGCTTCAACAAGCTCAAGGGTGCCCCAATTGATCCAAAATACCATCAAACAAGCTCATTACCAAGCTCCTCTTGGCATCAAAAGTGCACAAGTGTGCCCTTGTTTGGTTCATCAGAAAACATCCAGTCCGTCATACAAGTTGCGGCGCAAGACAGAAGCATTGCGGCGCAGCTGAAGGTGCTGCTGATCTTGGTGATCTCGCAACACTAGTTGCGGCGCAAGACACAAACGTTGCGGCGCAACTAAGTGACTTTTATTTTTTTTGTATTATTTTATTATTATTTAATTTTCAAAATTTTCTTTTTCTTTATTTTTCATTTTTCTTAGGTTCTTTGTCATTAATTAGGACTATTTCCATTTTTAGATTATTTTTTATCACTTTTAGATTTATTTTTATAATTATTTTAAGTTTAATTAGGTTTTAATCATTTTTAATCATTTTTAGAGTTTTAAAAATAGTTTTAATAGGTTTTAATTTTTAGAAAATTACTTTTTAGTCTTCTAATAATATAAGTTAAGTAATTGTTCAATAAAATCATATTTTTGACATTTGAATTAGTTAAATTTAATTTTAGGGCTTTAATTAGCATTTGAAATTAATTATTTAATTAATAAAAGGTTTTAAAAATATCTTTATTGGATTTTTGTCTTTATTTATATTATTTTAGACTTGTTTTAGTCTTTTTAATCTTTTTCTTGATTTTGTTTTTGGTTTTAATAATTTTTAATTTTAGTGATTTTTCTACGGTTTTACGTTTTCGTTTTTTACGTCATAGTATAATTTCCAAGAAACCGTCATTCCATCTTCTCACCCCCATTCTTCTTAATATTAATCTCAAATAAATACAAGTTAATTCACAACACCATACCTCCTCGAGAACGAACTCACTTTTAGGGTCATTCACACACGGTTTTCCTAAATCGTCGTGCACGCTTACCCTATTTACGCTCTTTGTTTTCCTAAACAAGAGTTGTATTTCTACTACAATCATTTTTGGCGCCGCTGCCGGGGAGGTGTGTCGTGATTTAATTTTGTTTTTGATATTATCCATAATAGTATTTGTGTTAAGTGGAACTCCCTTAACACGTATTATCGGTTTTCTCGGTTTTTCTTTGTGAATATTATTAATATATTGTATTAAGTATCACAACCAAAATACAATATCTCCAAAAGTGTGAAAACACAACCTTGATTCGGGATTTCATCACTCGATCATTGTATTCGAATCTCAACCAAAAAGAAAAGGCAAAAATAGATAAATACTTTCGAGAAGCTCGATTTTAAAAGATACGAACTATAAGGTGGGTATAAGGCGGGTATTATAAAATATACCCTAAGGAAAAAGGCTCTTAAGTGCTTCGCGCCGCCTCGTTTCCCCGCTTGCTTGTGAGTATTTTGAGATTGAAGGCTAATCGAGGGTTTTGCCGCCCAAAGTATTAATACGTATACTATATTTGCTTGGTTTTCTTTGTGATTAAACCCTCGTGAACAATTTGGTTTTCACCAAAGTTCTAAAGTCATTCGAAGGCGTTCACTCCACGTGATCGTTTTCATTCCTTTGAGGCTTCTTTAATCAAGAGTTTGATTCGAGGAGAGATTTTGTAGATTGTTGTCTACGAAGATACACCAAAATCCAAAAAAATTAAATATCATCAAAAACACAAAAAAAATTGAAAATCCACAAAACGACCAAAAAGAATCTTCTTTGCTCACCTCCCATTCTTCGTGAAGTTTATGATCACTCGTAATCAAGCAAAACGAGCTCGTAAACGACTTCAAAAGCAAGCAAATCAAGGATCGTTGATTGTTGAAGAACCTCCAATTGTTGAACCTATTATAGAACAAGAAGTCGTAATGGCTAATCGTACTATGATGGAGTTGCTACAAGCACCCACCGAGGGTTTTGGAGAGGCAATTGTTATTCCCGCCATCCTTGCGGAGAATTTCGAGATTAAGACGGGTTTAATGTCAATGTTGCAAGCAAACAAGTTTCGAGGTCACGAGAAAGACAACCCGCATTACCACATTAGGAATTTCAACCGTCTCACCGCCACTAGCAAATTCAAAGATGTTCCGCATGACGCCATTAAGATGATGTTGTTTCCATACTCGTTGGATGGACCCGCTAAAATTTGGCTCGAGAAAGAACCGCCAAATTCGATTTTGACATGGACCGATCTCGTTTCTAAGTTTGTGAACAAGTTTTTTCCACCATCAAAAACAACACACTTAAAAAATGAGATTTCACGATTTGTGCAACGTAACAATGAAAGTTTTTCTATGGCATGGGAACGATTTAAGGAGATGTTACATGAATGTCCTCATCATGATTTTTCGGAATTGCATCAAATTGATACCTTTTATAATGGGCTTAATGATCATGAACGAGATTATTTGAATGCCGCCGCGGGTGGTAATTTTTTGTGCAAGACGACAAATGAGGCTTTACAAATCATTGAAAATCGATCT
This sequence comes from Glebionis coronaria, assembly GCA_025667525.1. Lineage (NCBI taxonomy): Eukaryota > Viridiplantae > Streptophyta > Magnoliopsida > Asterales > Asteraceae > Glebionis > Glebionis coronaria. The sequence goes on from CM046875.1 coordinate 230,058,487, forward strand.
AAGGTTTATAGCCCTCGTAACACACCGAGTGTTGCCAATATGGGTTCGTCATCGTCATCACAATCGTCTCGTAGCATTAACGCCTTACATGATGAAGCTAATGAGGAAAATCGGTTTTTTGATAGATTTGCTAATCTAATGTCCCATTGGAAGGCTCAAGAAGCTTCTAATTCCGCTTCGGTTAAAGCGGTTGCTAAGAGTTGTTTATCGTGTGGAGGAGCTCATGATTTATCCGAGTGCATTACCGCGGATGGTAACACTTCGAGTGCTTATGTAGCAACGGGAACTTACAACCAAAACGGCCAAGGTTCCCGCCAAAATCAAGCTCCACCAAATCAAAATGTTAACAATTATCGAAACAACAACCAAGGTAATTACCAAGGCAACACACGCAACTATAACAAAGGGAATTATCAAAGTGGGAATGGACAAATCTCTAATCAAAACCAAAACCGTGATTTTCAAAATACTACACAAGGTTTTCAAAATGCTCACACGAAAAATTTGCAAGGAGAATTTTTAGATTATGCAAAAGCAAATGATGCAAAATTTGATAATATGCAACGTGAGATGATTAGCTTAAGATCCGAGTTGAAAAACGAGCTTAAAAATGAACTTGCTAATGAACTTAAAACTCATGCTAATAAAATGGAAGGAAATGTCCAACGTCTTCAACAAAACCAACAAAAGATGGAATTAGGACAACATGAGATTAAGCAAGAGTTATTGAAAGCGGATGCTAGGCAATCAAAATTTGAGGACCGAATGGCTAAGATGTTTGAAGCAATCATGTGTAAGCCCTCTTCTTCGGGTGGTCTTCCTAGTGATACCATTGCAAACCCGAAGGGAGAAATGAAGGTTATTACTACACGAAGTGGTAAAACTTTCAAGGAACCGATCTCTCGTCCAAGTACTTCTACGGAGAAGGAAATCGAGAAAGAACCCGAGGTGATGGTCGAAAAGGAGCACATTACAATCCCACGAAGTACCGCTCAAACCACACCTACGGTTACACCAATACCAATTGTGGAACCCGAGATTCCAAGGCCGTTGCCTAATGACCAACCCACACCACCTTTACCTTACCCTTCGAGACGAAACAAAGAGAAAGCACAAGAAAGGAACAATTATCAATTTGAGCTATTTATGAAAATGTTTCGTGATCTACATTTTAACATAAGTTTTGCCGATGCTTTAATCATGATGCCTCGATTCGCCGCAAACTTCAAAAGTATGCTAAACAACAAAGAAAAGTTACAACAATCGTCTAGTTGTTCATCGGTTTTTCTAAGCCGCATACCACAAAAAGTCGGTGATCCCGGTAAATTTTTGATTCCGTGTGCTATACAAGATATGGAGGAATGCTACGCCTTGGCCGATCTTGGTGCTAGTATTAATTTAATGCCTCTCGAGATTTTCAAATCGCTTTCGCTTCCGGCTCTTACTCCTTCGAACATGTCCATCGAGATGGCCGATCATTCTACGATCATGGCATGTGGAGTAGCCGAGGACGTTTTCGTTAAAGTCGGAAAGTTTTACTATCCCGTTGACTTTATCGTTGTAGACATTCCCATCGATCGAAAAGTTCCTCTCATTTTGGGTCGTTCATTTTTGGATACATCAAGAGCACTTATCGATGTTCATGCTCGAAAAATCACCCTTCGTTTCAATGAAGAAGAACTTGTCATCAATGCAACACAAAACTCCAATCTTTCTCATGTATATTCTATTGCAACTTTAAACCATGGTGACTCGACCAATGTCATTTGCAAAGAATTTTCACCAAGAGTTTTAGGGAATGTCACCAAAAACAATTTACCATTTCCTCCGCCGGTGGAGGTTATGAGTGCAAAGCCTACAAAGAAGAAACCATCAATACTTGAATCGAAAAATCCTTCGCCTCATCTCGAACATTCATTCTTGAAAAGTGTTGATAAGTTGCCGGTTTCTACGGAAGATCTTTCGGATGATGAATATGTAGACCCCAATGGGGAGGTTTTCTTCGTCGATAAACGTTTTGAGAACTTGCCACCACCAAAACCAAAACGGTTTCAAAATGTGAGAATTTTTAGTGTGACTAACATCGTCTTAGAAACACCGAATATTTTCGACATAATCAAAAAGGGTTTTCATAAGGAGAGTTTAAAAGATAAAAAAGGAAAAGATCTTAAATGTAATTTAATTGATTTTTCTACAAATCTAACTCCGTCATCACCGCGTGATTTGAGTGCTACAAACTCGTCTACTCCTTTTGACGATGTTTTGTGTGGTTCTAGTATGGGGGAAGCCCCTTATGTTCCCTCATCCTTGTCCACCGAGGACGAGATATTCGATCCCGGAATTTCATGTAAAGGGAAATCTCGGTCTTCCACCGATGCAATAAATGGAAACTCTATCTATTTGCTTGGTGCGAGTCTACCTCGAGTAGCTCAAACGTTTGTCTTACCAATTGTCTCACCCTTCTATTTCTCATCTATTTTCTTCAAACTCTTTGAGTTTATGGCACGTGATGAAGTGGCGTTGATTTGTTTTTCCAATGAAAACGAGAACGCCATCTTCGACCCCGGTATTTTGCATCATCTAAGGACTTAGTCCTTTTTACCGGTTGCTTTTTGGGCCTTGTTTATCATGTAAGCCCCATTAAAAAATTGACCACACCATGATATCCCTAAATGTTCGCATTTTAAGGGGATCGAGTCGAGCTCATGACTCGGTAATCAAAAACGAGGTGCCTCGTGGGGGAGATCCCATGCTTATCTTTATGCTTTATGTTCACTAATAAGGGGACTTGTACCCTTCCAACTCGTTGTCTCGTGGTTGTTTGTGATTGTGTTATCTAGATCATCATCATCGTCTACAATTGAAGACTCTCGTGTTCGTTTACGTGAGCCTCCATCGTTCGTTTGAAGAAGTTTTTCACGATTCCATGACATATCCTTTATTGTTCTAACAATTATCTTTTAGCATAATTAATAAACGGCTATAGATATATTGTTGATCACCCTTTCCATGCTAGATCCTAAGCATTCGATTCTTCGTCTCTAGTATGGGGGTGCTCACCCTTTAGACTCGAAACATTGAGGACAATGTTTACTTTTAGTATGGGGGGGTGAATAGGTACTTGCTTTGCTACGCCCTCACGTTTTCCAATTTTCAATGTTTTGCTAATAAGGCTAAAAATGGCCAAATTTTAAAATTTTTCTTAGTTTTCATAAGTGTTTTTAAGACACGAATGTATATTTTCCGATGGGTAGAATAAGAGTTAATTTTTGACTTGATGGGCATTTGGAGCCATTTACATTCCTTAACCCGCTCAATTCAAGTTTTGCTAGACTTTTATATAGGGAGCTTTAAAACGCGAAAGTCTTAATTCATTCGGGTTAAGAACAAGAACTTTTCGCAAGTTCCTATAATTGATTCTAGAAAGTCACTTATCAAGGGAACTTTAAAACGCATTCTCTAAACTTGAAAAAAGTCCAAGAAAGTGCAAGATCCTATAGGTGGCTTGAAAACCCAAAACTTTGATTTGATATAGTCTTAATGAAAGCTAATCCAAATTTGGCTTAATTTTGACTTGCACGGCTAAGTATTCACGAGTCTCTTTAATTAGAGGTCTTTAAATAGTGAAGAACGAGAAATGATAGAGTTAGACAAGTGATCATGCTAAACGTAGAACATGAAAATGTTCTTTCAAAAACTCATGTGTTTTTAATTGTGGCTTTTTCTTCCCATAAGATCAATGCATTAGGAATAAAACATAATTGCAATAAGTAAGGTCGTACGATTTGAAAAGTTACTTAGCCTCTAGCGCAAGATCGTTTAAAAGTTGCTCGGGGTTGAATAGAGTTCATAGCCAAGGCATAACTTATTGAAACGGGACGCGAAGATTGGCGATCATCCAAAAAGGCCCTAACAAGGCATGAGGAGCTCTATTTTTGCTAAAGATCCAAAGATGATGTGAAGTATCATTGTTCCAAAATCAATATGAAGGATCGAGACACACGACGAGAAGCTATTACTCCCCTAAAGAATGGAGAAAGTCTATCCAAAAAGACCCTAACAAGGTATGAGGATAAATATATCCAAGTCCGAAAAGGAGGCGGATCGTTGTATATCAAAATCCAAAGTAAAGATTGAAGAAAAATGATGAAGTCGTGGTCCTATATGAAGAATCTCTCAAAAACGTCAAGTGAAGAAATTCCAATTATATGAAGAGAAGACCATAATTTCGAGAACGTCTTCCCAAGATTTGAAGTATGAAGTACATGCCAAATATCGGTCCGAGAAAGGTCTCGAATCGTGAAACGAGTTATGCCAAGATATGAACTTAAGGAGATACACGAGAAGCCGTTTTAAAAGATTTTGTCCTTCGGCTAACTATTGATCAAATCGTGCTACTTTGCTTTCGGACTAATAACTACTCAAATAAGTCAATATGAATCACTTGTGATCCATGACAAATTAGATAAAAAAATGCTAGTAACCCATTTCCTTTTATAATAACTAGGATTGCGGGGAGAAAAAGTATTACACAATTTGAACGTATGAGTAGTGTTAGCATTGTGACTTGTACCAACAATGATCTTGTTTTTGCACTTAGCATGGAATGTATGACAATCAAGGATGACGAAATTTACTCTAAGGGACATTAACTTGTTTCTATTCTTTGACCCTAAAAGTCACATTTTGGTGATGAAAATCATACATTATGTCTTTACACATCATCGTAGTATGTTGCAAGTCTTTTACTCTTCAATAAAGGTTAATAAAATTGAACTTTGGTGATGCTTAGATACTTTATTCTAGCATTGCGTGAGGGCACGGCAATGGCTTAGTATGGGGGAGTGATGAGATGGCATTTATACATGATCTCATCGTTCTTTTCGGGCTTTAAATGCATAAAAATGTCATAAAATACCATATATATGCTTGTGTTTGTTTACTTGTGTATTTTAGGTATGGATATCGTGAAAAAGACAAAAGATCACAAGATACAAGGAAAAAACGGACACGAGAAACGAAGCCGTACAAAGAACCGGGCCCTAATCATGGAATTTTCATCAAATACCCTTGAAGACTTGAAGACATATAAGATTGATCATCCAAGAATGAAGAAATGACAACTTAAAACCCTTGTATATTAATAATTACAAGTTTGGTCCCTTAAGTTTGTCAAAATTGCAAAAAGGTCCTTCAAGATTGAAGAAATGGCAAGATTAGTCCCTCAACAAGTGAAAGACTCATTGAAGACCTTTGAAGATCAAAATTGTCCAATATCAGCCCTTGAAGAATCACCAAATGGCAAAAATCATCCTTGAAACCTTTTTCCAAAAGTATTGTGCCAAAATTGCAAAAATGTGAAAGTTATTATCAAAGGGATGCAAGTTTTAGGGCTGGAAACCTTAAAAGCCAAAAATAACAAAACACAAGGACCATTTGTGCCAAACCTGAAACATTTAAAAAAAAGGGGCGCCTAACACCCAACCCACCCCCAAAATCGGATCAAAGGGAGTACTATTCATCATTTTTACTTCCCAGAAATTACCACCACAATTACTTGGGTAAAACTCAATTAAACCCTCACACACTTAATTCCCACACTCACAAACCTTTCCCACTCCTAAAAACCTGCATCCCACACATGTGCACCAAAACCCCAATTCCCCAATCCACCAATCACATCATTCCTTAGCCCCCAAGCATCATGACGTGGCTTAAATCAATGGCCAAGATTATTTGCTTCCTCCCAAAGCAAAATAAACGTTCAAGATCAAGAGAGGACAAAATGCACTCAAAATCATTCAAGGGCACATTTGGGATTTTCTTATGATTAGGGTTTATGTTTTTATGCTTCTAGGATGTTCTATAGACTCTATAAAAGGAGGCATCAACCTGTGATGACCCCTTTGTTCCAGTTTCTAGTCTCTCACATGTAATTCCTTTTTAAAAAAATAAAAAGTTTGGTTTTTGAAATATTCAAGTGTAATTCCTTTTTTATTGTTTTTAAAAGTTTGTGTGTTGTGAGGAGATTGATTCTGAGTTCCACTTTGTTTTATGGTTAAGCAACTTTGATTTTCAAAAGTTGTTTAAGGTTTTGAGATTTTGAGAGATTTTGGTAAAATCTTCTCAAAAGGTTTGGATGTTAAGAGGTTTTGATTAATTGGTGTTATAGGGTTTTAAAAACGTTTTAAGAAAATTAAAAAGGATTTGGAAGAGTTTTAAAAAGAGGAAAAAGAATCATATTATATCAAATTATTTTTGTTCTTGTTTTCTTTGTTTTGTGTTCAAATAGGTGTTCAAGGTTGTTGATCAAGGATCTGCTCCAACCCGAGTTGGATTGGAGGTGGATTCAACATCCACTAGGACCCTTGGATGTAAGGGTCCTAAGGTAACTCTCTTTTACTCTTGAAAAGTTCATAAAAGTGCTTGTTACATGATTTTGCTTGATTGATTGATTAAGTGTGTTTAAGTTACTTGATTTGTGTTTAAGTTATGTTACATGCATGTTTGATAGTTTGATAATCAATTTGGTAGCCTTTGGAAGTATTTTAGTGTGTTAAAATTGGTTTTTAGAAAATAAAGAGGTGTTTGGCAATAGGTTTAAGCAGGGTTTTAATCTTAATTAGTGTTCTTAAAAAGTGTTAGAGTTGGTAAAAAGGATTGAGTAAGGTTAGTTGTTAGTGGTAATTTAGTTTGGTACACATTTTGAGCAATTTTGTTGAGTTTAAAAAGGGAAGAGTAAAGTAAAATCTGCATATTGCTAATTTGCTTGATTTGTGATGAACTTTGTGCATGATCTTTGATTGTTGATTTTTGATTGCTTGTTGCTTACATTTACTTGTGCTTGACTCCTTGAGCTTCAACAAGCTCAAGGGTGCCCCAATTGATCCAAAATACCATCAAACAAGCTCATTACCAAGCTCCTCTTGGCATCAAAAGTGCACAAGTGTGCCCTTGTTTGGTTCATCAGAAAACATCCAGTCCGTCATACAAGTTGCGGCGCAAGACAGAAGCATTGCAGCGCAGCTGAAGGTGCTGCTGATCTTGGTGATCTCGCAACACTAGTTGCGGCGCAAGACACAAACGTTGCGGCGCAACTAAGTGACTTTTATTTTTTTTGTATTATTTTATTATTATTTAATTTTCAAAATTTTCTTTTTCTTTATTTTTCATTTTTCTTAGGTTCTTTGTCATTAATTAGGACTATTTCCATTTTTAGATTATTTTTTATCACTTTTAGATTTATTTTTATAATTATTTTAAGTTTAATTAGGTTTTAATCATTTTTAATCATTTTTAGAGTTTTAAAAATAGTTTTAATAGGTTTTAATTTTTAGAAAATTACTTTTTAGTCTTCTAATAATATAAGTTAAGTAATTGTTCAATAAAATCATATTTTTGACATTTGAATTAGTTAAATTTAATTTTAGGGCTTTAATTAGCATTTGAAATTAATTATTTAATTAATAAAAGGTTTTAAAAATATCTTTATTGGATTTTTGTCTTTATTTATATTATTTTAGACTTGTTTTAGTCTTTTTAATCTTTTTCTTGATTTTGTTTTTGGTTTTAATAATTTTTAATTTTAGTGATTTTTCTACGGTTTTACGTTTTCGTTTTTTACGTCATAGTATAATTTCCAAGAAACCGTCATTCCATCTTCTCACCCCCATTCTTCTTAATATTAATCTCAAATAAATACAAGTTAATTCACAACACCATACCTCCTCGAGAACGAACTCACTTTTAGGGTCATTCACACACGGTTTTCCTAAATCGTCGTGCACGCTTACCCTATTTACGCTCTTTGTTTTCCTAAACAAGAGTTGTATTTCTACTACAATCAAATATCCGACTGATAAAATTCATGAGTAGCATGGAAAATAATGACGCCAAAATACAAGAAGTTCTTGATGACTACCCACTAGTCACAGGTCAAGTTTTAGAGCCTACAGGTCGAACCAGGCTCTGATACCATAATTGTAACACCCCACTTAGATAAATGGACCGTTACGTGTATTTATGGCGTGTCATCAAAGCATGCAAGGCAATGTATTAAACATTAACTGACCAAACGGAAGTACCGGAATCAAACATCGGTATTCCAACATAAGCCCAAAATATAAAGATTAAGTACTGAAAGAAAAAGGACGAAACAGTGTCCAAACAACCAAAGTAAAGTAACGTAATGTGTGCATAAAAAATAAAGGAGTCTGGATAGCTCCCATTCAAAGGCACGTACTCTCTTAGAAGTCCTAAGATCGTCCCTGTGTACCTGCCGTTTGAAAACATGAAAGGAAACTACGGCTGAGCATAACGCTCAGTGGACGGATATAGCATGAATAGGAAGTACTGAAAGTAATGGAATAGAAGACAACAATGAAGCTATAAGACTGATATGACATGTGGTAAAACTCTGCATAAAAATCTGATAAACCTGGTTCATAAGTACTGAAACTGAAATATAACTTATTAATTCTGAAAACATATATTTTCTGTATTTTAATTTTCCAAGAGCTTATATAGGTGATGAACTGTAACAACTGTTGCATGAATACATAGAGGGGTGTCCTCGTCATGCTGTAGAGGGGTGACCTCTAAATAACTGTGCTGGGTGGAGGGATCAGCTCCAATGTGAAGGATGTAGAGCACACGCCACATTCACCTGCTAAACTGTAAACTGTAGCCTAGGATGCATCCATACGCCCCACTAATAATACTGATAAAATGGCCAAGCTGAGCTGAGTGGGACGATGCAGGATATCACTCTCCTGCATGTGAGTCACGACACCGGTGCCTCTAGTGCCGTGGTTACGGTACCTCCGTAACTAGTACATAAACTAAACATGCTTGTATATAATGCTCAGGCAATTTATTTAATTCTTAACATGATTACTGATAAGTTTAAACATATACTGGGGAAAACATTTGGCTGAAGATGGGGAAATCCTAATCATGCATAGAAAGGAAGTCCTTACTGAAAGAACGGGAAATCCGTACCTCTAGTCCAGTAACTGACTGAATGAAAGACTGAACGAATACTACTCGGGCTTCACGCGTGCTACATGAATAAAGGACGCGAATAAGTTAACTAATATCCGTTATTAAATTTTACTGATCTTATTGGTTTCTTATTTATTTATTTATTTCTAAAATTCCATACGTATATTAACGACTAAATCTGATCTTATAATAATTCATCTTAATGTATTATCGTTCTACTATTAGTTACGTACAAACGTATTTCTGACGATAAAGTATTTCTATAATAAGTATTCCGCTAAATTAGAAGTTTCTTAATTTAGAATGTTCTCAATTAGTTTAATTCATTTCCTAAAATATACCCCCTTTTAAATATTAAAGAATTAATTTAATTTAATACACTTATAAAATATTTATAAAACAATTTAATTTAAAAAGGTATAATATAAAAATATTTGTTTAATGGTTTATAATAACGTCCCGAGCTTACCGAGCCCATCTCGGTCGCGTTACACAATGCCACAACTATATAAAAAAAATCTGTCTATATGAAATTAACGACAAAACCGAGTCACTAAAACTGTCCCCTTTAAAACTGCATATAACTAACAGTCCTTGCGACATAAACAGTGTCGCTAAATCTGTCACCAAAACCTGAGTTTTAAAAACTGCACCCATAGCAATTCTGCGACAGAATTTTCTGTCGCAAAACTGTCGCTAATCCCTTTTAAATTCCCACTGTTTTCTGTCTATCTCTTCCCATTAACTTGTTATTACATTCCCACTGTTTGTTTATGTTTTCCCACTGTTTATACTTAGCCAAACACACCCTTATGTTTTAGCAGCCCCCAAACACACTCTTTATTCGGATCTGGCCCTAGCCGCCCCTGTGTGGGTCACGGCTGGGCAAAGATGGAGTCATCGAGATTCCAGGTCTCGGTTTCATTTAAACCAAACAGTCTCGACCATCCTAAGCTAAACGAACACCCCATATCCTTGCGTCTCTTGACCCTCGGTCGCCCGACACAGCCCACACCGAGACCCACTGTGGTCTCGATTTCATCATCAAATCTTAACCCGACACCCCTAAACGCATAGTTCTTAATTTTGGTTTCGATTTATAAAAACAACATTCTCTCTTTGATTTAACACATCAATTTCGTGATTATATAAATTGATATACGAAAGAAATAATTACCGTGATAGCTTGATAACCGGAAGGTATGTATCGGGATTTCTAGATCAACACGACCGGACTTTTTTTTTTCTTTCTCCTATTACCGGCGGCCACCCAAGGAACCCTAATTCCCCCTCTTTTTTTTGTGCGACTGATGTGAATGGGGTTTAAGTCCCGTCTGTTTTTCTTTTGTGAAGCCAAAATGGGCTAAAGCCCATAATCCCTTTTTTTTACAAAACCAGCCCTTGCTCTTTCCTTCTTAATTATTATTTATTTTTTTTTTTAAAAAACTTGTATATAATAATACTACGTGTATATATAATGCTTGTAAAATTTTCTCGTGTTTGTTTCCGTCGATAAATTCTACGTAAATGGTTTAAGTAAATAACCCGCGTATTTATATTTCCCAATTTAAATACGGGTTTTACACCTTCCACATAATACACTCTCGAAATTATAACATTCCCAATATGATATTCACCGTAACCCATTATCTTTGCAATATGATCATTTCCAAATCGAACCGTACCAAGAAACTTGTTGACGAAATTTCTGAGCTGAGAGCGATCTCCGGTCATATGTTTAGAGCAACCAGAGTCCAAATACCAAAGAACAATTTGGACCACCTGTTTTCAACAACAACAGTAGACAATGCATTGGAAACTATTGGTTCTTGAGTGTTAGCAGATACAAATATAATAATATCGGAATTGCTAACATTTGTGTGACCCTTAGATTTCCTGCGTTTTCTAATGTAAATTTTATCACTAACAAGTTTTATTTTTCCAATTTTCTGAGGTTTTGGAGTATTAGCGAACACTACAGTGGGAGTAGACCTATTTAAAGGGCACTTGGTTCCTACGGTAGTGTTGGTGTTCCTAGTTAAAGGACACGCTTGTGTTTTGGTAGCCTTGGTACTCTTAGTTAAAGGGCACGCTTTCTTCGCTTTAGTGGGGGTGGTCCTTGTTAAAGGGAACGCATTTCCTACTATAGTGAAAGTTCTACCAGTGGGGCGCCACATCCAACCAACTTGGGTTAACATTTTCCCAGTCGGTTTCCATTCTAATCCATTTTTCCGGGCATTCATCTCATTCACATGGTCAATAAGGCAAGAATCATGACGACTAGAAAACATACATTCATTGCAATTCCAACATTTCAAATTAGAATACACAGTAGGATTAGAACGCTGCACAACCGCAGAGCCTTTAGGTTTAGCTACATGATTATTTTTATTCAAAACAGAAATAACATTCCTAGGGTGGGCTTCTACTTTCTTCTTCACTTAACTACTAGATGGGGGCAAGATCCTATCATTCTTCTTGTATCTTTTAAGCTTAGATCTTTGAGCCTTAGTAGTGGTGCTTACTCCTGTAGAAGGCAACACGGGAATATTAGAAGCTGGTTTTGATTTTGCCTTAACTTTAGTGACCAAAGTTTGAGATGGTTTAGTTCTAGGGCCTTTGTTAAGTGGTGTGACGGTGATAAGGTTCCTTTTGATTGCACTAGAGGACGATGCTGAGACAGTGGCTGTGTTATCCACAACATTCTTACCTTTTAGGGCACGAAGTGTTTCCTTTAACTCAGTCAAAGCCAGATTTTTATCACAAATTTGTTCCCTCAAATCAGATATTTCCACCGACTTTTGATTCAATTGTTCAATCAATGATGGATTCTGAGCAGTGGTATTAGCACATACGAGCTTTACTGAATCGAAGAGTTGTGTATTTTTCTGTTTTAAGTTATCAACTTTGGACAAAATCTTGGAAACTCGATTATCTAGATCAAGTTTAAAATTCTCAGCGGCCTCAAGTACGTTCACACAGTTAAGCTCCTTAGATTTCTCTATGTCTATCGGCAATGATTTAGCAACCTTGTCACTTGGCTGACGCTGTTTTGATTGTAAAGTCAATCGAAATTCTTTTGAAAATTTGCATCATCGATATTAACACCTTCGAATGACGTTTCAAATATTTCTTGAATAAATTGTTGCTTGCATTCAAGCGAAATACAATGTGTTTTAATCTCATCAAAACGTTTTGAAAGGGAAGAATACGAATCTTGAAGCTTTAAAAATACAGCGTCAGTTTTATGACAAGTACTATCTTCCACATTATCCACAGATTCAACATTATGCACAATAGAATCATTATCAACACTTTTATTCACACAGACGGAGACAATATCATGAGACATCACTTGCTTCAGAAGCTAATCATTTTGACGTGAAATTCGTTCAATTTCAATTAAACCGTTTTCATATGCATCATCCATTTCATTGAAAACGCGTCTAACTTCTTCTATTTCCAAAAGCAATTCTTGATCGACATTGCGAAGACAAGCTTTAATATTGTTTACAAATGGAACAATTTCGTCTCGAAATGCAGCTCTAGTGTGCTCAAAATTCCATTCACCTTCCGTTATGGCCGAAGCCGTCGTATGATCCACAACGACCTTGTCAAAATCGGCTAAGTGTTGGTGCACCGCATTTGAACTATCGGATGCCTTACTTACCGGTGGAATTAACTTAGTTAAATCCTTTTTGACAAGTGTAGGAGACGTACTAGGAAGGTTTTCCGTTGATAAACTTTGGGGCACAAAAGCTGTTAATTGAGATAATTCCTTTTGTAATTGAATACGAGTCTTTTTATCAAATTGATCTTTATTATGCTTATCATAATAAATCTTATGGAATTTTGAAAGCATTTTAGAATGAGTTTCTTCCGCAAGTGACTGTGTCTCCATAATACTACGAACATAAGGTGCTTCTTTCGATTTGCCAATTAGGGTCACATCATAAAGACATGGAATATATTCCTGAGCTTGTTTTGCATAACCGGGATTAGGTGGTAAATCTTGAAGATGCTTAAGTTTGAGTTCAATAAACGGTTTAGCTAAAAGATGAACCTTTTCTGTGGAAGCGTATTGTTTTAAAAGCTGTTGTTCTTTGAATTTAAGAAGTTTGGTAGCATTAATTTCCGATTCAAAATTTTTAGACTCGAGAGTTTCGAAATCCATTTTAAGTTTCTGAAAATCATTGACAACCGACTCTTTTTCTTTTAGTTCATTGGAAAGATTAGCTTTTAATGATTCTATTTCTTTTAAGTGTTCAATCTTTTCAAAACGAAATTGGTCAAATTCAGAACACGTTATTTTCTCTGCTTGAGGGACCATTTCAAAAGCTTTGACCTTTTCTTTATGCAACGCAAGCTCAGCTGTTAGGGTGGAATTCGTATCTACGGATTGTCTAAGAGCCATATGCATTTGATCAATAATATGTTTAGGCACCATGACCAAATCATGTTGAGCATAAGATTCCATACCCGTCGTAGCATTTAGTTGAGGTTCACTCAAATGTGTAGGATTGGGTACCACATCATTTGAGTTACTAGTTCCCGAATGCTGTTCGAGGTTGTCATTTTCATGCCCAACTTGATGTGGGTTATCATCATTACCAAGATTGGTTGTGGTGGGTACCTCACTAACGACATCAGAACCGTAGTAAGAAATATTATCAACGAGAGCAGCTGAGGCTGAGTGAATGTTATCACAATCCGAATCATATGCATCAAGATCGTCCGTTTGATATGTTGCATTAGAAGTAGAAACGACTACAATGCCTTCATTATCTGCTGCCCCTGGGTCTGCAAGAAAGGCTAACTCTTCTGAATCCAAAATCTTTCCCTTAGACTGAGCATCAACCAAATACATCTTCTCACGAAACCATGTTGCATCCCTTCTTCTTTTTAGCTGAGTGCATTCCCTATCCATATGACCTTGTCCTCGACAATTGTAGCAAGTCACAACCTTTTGAGGACCAATAGGGCCTCCATTTCCATTAGCTTGAGAATTCACAGCTTGAGCATTCACAGTCCTTGTAGGAGGTCCATATGATGTTTGCCTTCCCTGAATAGGTTGGTTGCACCGTCACTTGACCATGTTGAACAGTGGCTTGTTGTCCAAGATTTGAAGAGGTGCGAAGCTGATTGTTTGTTGGTGGAAATCCTCTAGTTGCAACAAGTTTTGACAAGTAGGCAGTGAGATGGTTTAGAACATCAGCTGGCGTATCATTTGGAGTAAAGACCGGTGCTTGGATTGGTGGAAGTTCATTGGAGTAGAAGGCTTGTGCTGGTTGTGCTTCAATTAGAAAATATCCTTGCTGAGGAGTATAGCCCATTGGAGAAGTGTTGGCTTGTGATGGTGATGTCTGATGTGGTGGTTGCTGTGGAAAAGATTGTTGATGAACACTTTGTTGAAATGCTTGCTGTGGCATCATTAGTGGTTGATAAGATGGTTGCTGTGGTTGCTGATAGGTGTGTGGTGGTGGCTGCTGCAAGTATGATGGTTGTTGATAAATATAAGCCATGTTTTGTTGAGAAGCATACATGGCAAGTGGATCATGAACTTGAGGTGTAGACAACCGAGCCTCGATCACATGGCATTCGTGTTGTTGAAGAAAAGCTTGAAGTTGATCCACATGGTGTTATGCAAGTCCTTAGCCAATTTAACATCCGTCACGTACTTACGCCATTCTGAAGGAAGGGTGTTCAAATACTTGGTGTTTAATTAAAACGTAGGAATTTCCATGCCATAGATACTTAGCTCATTCAACAATAGGGTAAATCTTAAATAGTAGTCATTGAGAGTCTCCCCGGGGACATAGCAAACTTATCAAAAGTATCATAAAGCTTACACTCTCGTTCTTGTTTAGTTAACGAAGTGCCTTACATTAGAACATGAATTCTATCCCATAACTCTTTGGCAACTTTATGTTTGCTGACGAGTTTGTAGACATCTGGAGGAAGGGCTTGGAGAATGATGTTTGTAGCATACTTATCACATTTGTCTTGAATCTTCATATCTGCAGTCAATTCACCCGTTGTGCGAGGACGAGTAACTGTACCTTCCGTCACTGTACCATAATCTAATGGTCCATTGAGCACCGATGCCCAAATGAGATGTCCATTCTCTTTGTTCAACATGTAAAGTTCCATTCGGGAAGTCCAATCCTCGTACAATAGACTTTTCCAACATTGGTGGACGATTATCCGTACCCGATAGGATGTACTTATCCGTAAGAGATGTGTACTCCATTTCGATAAGTTAAGATTTACAAATGTTGATCGAACAATGAGAGAAAGTAAATGTATTTGTTGTTGTGTGTTAAAGCCGAGAAATAATGTTGAAATCCCCTAAATTATGTTCTCGATAAACCAAAAAATCCAAGTCAAAATTACACACGATTGTTAAAATTTTTCAAAAACACGTTTTGGAAAAATGTTGGATCGCAACACTTGATCGCAGTGAAGATCGTACTCAGATCACACTCGTGGATCGTACCCTATGATCGTACTCAGATCGCACTCCTTGATCATACTCGGATCGCACTCGTTGATCGTACCTTATGATCGCACTCGGATCGCACTCGTTTGATCGTACCCTATGATCGCACTCGGATCGCACTCGTTGATAGTAGTCCTGATCGCAACGAGTGATCGTGGCTTGTGATCGTGGCTTGTGATCGTAACGAGTGATCGTGGCCTGTGATCGCAGCGAGTGATCGTGGCTTGTGATCGCAACGAGTGATCATGGTATGTGATCGTGATATTGGATTGCAAGCAGAAACCCTAGGTTTATGCGATCACAATACACATATCGTACTATGGAAACAAACTTACCACTTTTCTCGGATAGTACTAAACACAACAAATTCGAGATTCTAAGCCTAAAAATGAATCAAACACCCAAAAATTTTATGTTTTTAACCAAAGTAACAATACCAAATCACTACAACAAGTAAGTAGATGAAGTATATCAAGATTAAGCCATAAAAACACAAAAATTTTATTTGGTACGTATGAATTTGGATCAAACTAGGCGTATGAATCAAGAACACAAACACATAAACCAAACAATCATCCCATGGCTCTTGATACCATTTGTAGGATATTTGTAAGAACACACACACACTTTAAGAGAGAAAGTATGAGAACACACTTTTACTATGTCTAAAGTTATGTGAACCAACACCCTCTCCATCTAAGGAGAGGGTTTATATACCAAGCCCATAAGATGGGCTTGGGCTTACAATTGGGCCGGCCATACAAGCATGGATCGGGATTTTCCTTGTTAGATATATATAAAGATATCTAGACTACGAGCTACTACTTAATATATTGTCGGAGTGACCGAATCTTCCTAAATACGTAAAAACGTATTTACAACAAACACTTTCATTCTTGAAGTGTTGTGTCTACCTCAAGATCAAACTTTTATTTCATTCTTATGTTGTTGTGAAGATCCAAATTGTTGTGTAAATTTGGAAGTTTTGTATGTATTGTGGTTAATACTTAGGCCTTAAAGTATATTGTGTATATTCGTCCTAGCTAAGATTAGGGCTCGACTTTTAGCTTAGGGTCGGAAATTGGTTAAGTGACGTGTACGGTTTCTCCACCTTAAGGAGCTTGTTGATTAGTGAACTCTCATGTAAGGAGTACTCGAGGAGTGGAGTAGGAACGAGGAGTGAGTTTCGTTGCCGAACCACTATAAATCCTTGGTGTTTGGTTTGATCTTTCCTTTCCTTATCTCTTTATATTCATTATTCTTTCCTTGCATATACTTGTGATTATTAGTTTAGATCGACTATCTATTGTTCATATTGTGCATAAGAAGATTTCACATAATCACTCAAGTGTAAGTTTTTGAAAAATAATTTTTGAAAACCGATCTTTAAACAAGTAAATTTAAGAAACTATTCAACCACCCCTTCTAGTTTCTTACAATTGGTATCAGAGTGTGGTTGCTCAAGCGTTTTTAAAATATATTGTATTTTAAAACTTGAATCGATCGATGGATTCCAACAAGTACCTAGAAGGGCAATCAATGTAAATACTACCTCTTTTTGAAATCGATAGTTTTATTTATTGAAAAAATAGATTTGAGAGTTATGTGAAATCGAAAGATTTAGATCTTTGGCATGTTATTACCAATTGTGACTTTTTGCCTTATCAATAGAAAGAAGTTACTAAAAAGAAAGAATAAGTTACTTTTGAAAATTCTAATGATGACACTAAGAAGAAACTTGCTAAAATAATGAGGCTAAAATGGTGATTTATAATGCTTTACCTAAGAAAGAGTACGAAAGGATGTTTATGTGTAAAACCGCTAAAGACATTTGGAACACTCTTTTAGTAACCCACCAAGGTAATAGCCAAGTCAAAGAAAGCAAAATCGATCTTCTTATTCAACAATATGAACAATTTGTCATCTTAGAAGATGAAAATATTGATAGTGCATTTGCTAGGTTTAATACTATTATTACTAGCCTAAAAACACCTGATAAAGGTTTTTCTAGCAAGAACAATGTTAGAAAGTTTCTTCGGGCGTTACATCCAAAGTAGAGAGCTAAAGTCACCACGAATAAAGTATCAAAGGCCCTTACGACATTATCACTTGATGAACTTATTGGCAAATTGAAGGTTCAAGAAATGATAATCTTGATGGACTCAGAAATGGTGAAAAGCAAGAGTGAAAGAAAGTCTCTAGCACTAATGGGCAGGAAAGTGCAAAGTGATCACGAAAGCTCCTCCTCGGAAAGTGATGATGAGGAATATGCTATGGCGGTTAGATACTTCAAGAAGTTCTTCAAGAGACGTGGTCAACACGTGAGACAACCAAGCAACGACAAGTAATCTTTCTCCAAAAACCGATTTGTCAAGAATGAAAAAGGTGATAGGAAATGCTTTAGATGTGGTGACCCAAATCATTTCATCGGTGAATGTCCTAAGCCATCTCGCGACAAGAATCACACGACGTTTGCTGGAGGTTCGTGGAGCGATAATGGTGAAGAATGTGACGACAATGATAAAGACAAGAAGTGTCTAATGGATCATTCCTCTAAAGAGGTACATTACAAAACCGAATACTATAGCAATGACATTTCATCTTTAGATGATTTAGAATTAGAAGGTAATAACCTATGCAAACTAAGTCTAAAATTCATTGAAAAGAACAAAGTGCTAAAATCAACTAGGACCAAGCTTGAATTGAGATTAGTGAGCTAAGAGATAAATTGCCTAAGCTTGAGAAAAATAAAGAAGTTGATTTAGGTTGTCTAAGTTGTGAAAGTCTTATCCAAGAGAATGAAGATCTTAAGAGCACCTCCAATAACTTGGAAAATTTCATGAAAAGTACTAGTGCTCTTGATAATATGTTAGGGAAAGACTTGGGTTGGGTTTTAACACTAATAAAGCATCTACTAGTGAACCGAAAGAAGTTAGATTTTCAGAAAAACTATCTTCTGCCCGCGGTTCGCCAAAGTATGGCGTAGTTCCATATATTTATGGAACCGTAGGTCGAGATAAGGAACCGCAGACAGAGACCAATGTAGAAGAAAATTCTCAACTTTCTGAAAATTATATATTAGGTAAAGGTCCAAAACCTCTTGTGGTTAACAATGTTAAATTACCTATACTTGATAATAAGGAACTTGACAAATTCTACAAGCCTTTAAGTAAACCTTTAATAGGAATGAAAAGTGTATCAAGACAATCATATACTCCTCAAAGAGTTAGAAATTATTCAAGGGCTAGAAGTAGAACACCAACACCTAAGAGGAATGATCTTTTAAGTCACGACCTAGAAGTAAAATACCAACACCTAGAAACAATAATAACTCTAGTTCAAGATCAAAGACTCCTAAGAAAAACAATGGACATCAAAATGCTCATATGAATTGAATAACTTTCAACAATGTTTTCCTCTGCGGGTATGAGTCCTCCATTCATGCATCCCAACCAAATACAACGGATGTTTGGAACTAACAACTTTGGACCCATGAGATATTGCGGACCAAATGTTTGATTTTGTGCGTTGTTACCTAGATATCCTTGGGAATTGATTTGGAGCCCGACGAGTCGATTAAGGATAGTCGTTGTTCTAAACACATGACGGGTAATCGAAGTTTGTTCTCTACTTACAAAGCATATAATGGAGGTAATGTCACTTTCGCTAGTAAACTACATGGTAACATCATTGGCAAAGGTACAGTTTCTCTTGACTCCATGACCATTGAAAATGTTGAGCACGTAGATAACTTAGATTTTAATTTACTAAACATAGGTCAAATTTGTGACAATAAGTGTAAGGTCATCTTTTTTGAACATGATAGTGAAATCGTAAAAGATGGAAAGATCATTGGAAAGGTGTTAGAAAGCATGGGCTTTATGTCATGAAGGTCAATAGGGAGTCTAAAGACAACTTATGTCTAGCAACTTTAGATGATAGTTCTACTCTTTGGCATAGGAGATTAGGTCACGCTAATATGCGTTTAATTCAATCTTTACTCTCTAAGAAGTTGGTAAGACATCTCCCCAAGATTAAGTTTGATAGTCACTTGTGTGATGCTTGTAAAGTTGGGAAGCAAGTTCACTCAAGTCACACGGCCAAGAATTTGGTATCGAACTCTTGGTGCCTAGATCTCCTACATATGGACCTCTTTGGACCTTTCGCCATACGAAGTTACGGGGGTAACTTTTTACCCTAGTTATAGTTTATGACTATTCTAGATTCACTTGGACTAGATTTTTGGCTAATAAGAATGAAGCTTTCGATCACTTCGAAATCTTTTGTCAGAAGATCCAAAATCAATTAGGATGTCCAATTGTCTCTATTAGGACGGATCATGGTAGGGAATTTGATAATGAAGTGCAATTTGGTGCCTTTTGTGAAGCTCATGGTATTACCCATAACTTCTCGGCTCCTCGCACTCCATAATCGAATGGGGTAGTTGAAAGAAAGAATAGGACTATCCAAGAGATGAGTAGGACCATGCTAAACGAGCAATCTTTGCCTTAAAAAAATTTGGTGCAATGCCGTATACACATCAACCTATATTCTCAACCGAATTCTTATTCGACCTTTCCTAGGTAGACCCCCTATGAGATTCTTAAAGTTAAGAAAAGGTGTTTGGAAGCAAGTGCTTCAAACTCAACACCAAATATTACCTTACTAAATTCGATCGAAAGTCATACGAATGTATCTTTTTAGGTTATTCCCAAACTAGTAAAGCCTACATAGTCCATAATAAAACCTCGGGTGTAACTAAAGAATCACTCAACGTGACATTCGATGAAACTCCACCTTTATCTAAGAAACCAACTTTGGTAGATGATGACTTAGATGAAATAGACATAGTTAAAGCCAAAGAGGTTAGAAAATTAGGAGTTGAAGACCTTAATGTTGAAAAGGGAGTAAATATTAAGGAGTCTAAGGATCATGCTCTCGAAAACGTCATAGGCGACCTTAATCAAAGGACCCTTAGATCTCAAGTCCAAGATCAAAGTAATTTATTTTGTTTGGTCTCCTTGATTGAACCAAAGAGTGTTAAAGAAGCTTTGATGGATGAGAGTTGGGTGATCGTCATGCAAGAAGAATTGAATCAATTCATTGCTAATGATGTTTGGGAACTTGTTCCTCCACCTAGAAGTACTACCATCATAGGAACCAAATGGGTGTATAGGAATAAGTTAGATGAAAACGGTGTTGTGTCTCGTAATAAGGCTAGACTTGTAGCTCAAGGCTATAATCAACAAGAAGGGATTGATTATGATGAGACATATGCACAGGTAGCAAGTTAGAGTCTATTAGGATCCTTTTAGCTTATGCTTGTGCATTAGACTTTAAGCTTCAACAAATGGATGTGAAAGGTGAATTTCTTAATGGTTTGATCAATGAGGAGGTATATGTGGCTCAACCTCCCGGCTTCATTGATTTTGAGAAACCAGATCATGTTTACATGCTTAGGAAGGCTCTTTATGGTCTTAAAGAAGCACCCAAAGCTTGGTATGATAGACTTAAAGTGTTCCTTGTAAAACATGAGTATACCATGGGAATGGTAGACAATACTCTCTTTACAAAGAAGAAAGGTTCTCGCCTCATAATCGTACAAATATATGTTGATGACATTATATTTGGTTCAACTTGTCAAAGTATGTGTGATGACTTTGCCAAAATCATGCATAATGAGTTTGAAATGAGCATGATGGGAGAACTTAACTTCTTTTTAGAACTCCAAATTAAACAAATGGATGATGGTATTTTCTTTAATCAATCTAAGTGTGCTAAAGAAATGCTAAAGAAATTTAGATTAGAAGACTATAAACCTATGAAGACCCCTTTGGCCTCGGATACTAAACTCACCATAGATGATGATAGTGAGTCGGTAGACAACACCAAATAGAGAGGTATGATTAGTAGTTTGTTTTACCTAACAGCAAGTCGACCGGATATCATGTTTAGTGTTTGCCTTTGTACATGTTTCCCAGAGGCTCCCAAAACCTCTCATCTTGAAGCGGTTAACCGTATTTTCTGATACATTAAAGGAACTATATATTTACGATTATGGTATCCTAAAGGGACCGGCATAGAAAACATAGTATACACGGACTCGGATCATGCAGGAGACTATGTAGACCGGAAAAGCACTAGCGGAGTTTGTACCTTCATGGGTTGTTGTTTAACTTCTTGGTTCTCTTAGAAACAAACCGCTCTTGCTATATCCACCACGAAAGCCGAGTATGTGAGTGCCGGTAAAGCTTGTCAACAAGCTCTATGGATGAAGTAAGCGCTTGTTGATTACAGGATTACACTCAATGATGTTTGCATCATGTGTGATAATAAGGGTGCTATAGCCTTAGTAAGAATCTCGTACAACATTCACAAACTAAGCACATAGAGATTCGCCACCATTTCCTTAGACATAATGTTCAAAAGGGGAACATTTAGATTGAGAAGGTACCCTCGGTAGAAAACTTAGCCGACATGTTCACCAAGCCACTTAAGAGGGAACCTTTTAATTACTTGCGTCTAGGTCTAGGTTTAATGGAACATATACCTTAACTGTGCATTTTCTTTAATAAAGTATTTTCTCATTTGAGTCTTTTCTACCGTTGAGTTATTGAGTCTCCTAAACTCTTTTTGAAAAAACTTATTTTCTCTTTTTTCAAATATCTAAAAGTTCTTTAGAAAATGATCGAGAAATGTTTTTGCATTGTTAATTCAATCTAAAAACGTTTTTCATGGTTTCTTGTTGTTGATATCAAGCATACATATTTCAAATGTATGAGTCACTCAAATATAGCAAGAACAACATTGAACTATGGAGGATCAATGTGTCATGACTATATGTCTAGATGATCCACCTCTAACATCGATTTTACTTTATAATCTATGTATTTTGGTCAATGTCTTGCTTGTTGAGTTCTTATGTGTAGTCTTTTATCGCTTTTAAGCATGTGTACCACCCAATTTTGATAAATGGAATGTCACGCGTAATTATGGCGTGTCATTAAAGCATACAAGGATAAATGTCTAAAACATTACATGACCATAAAAAGGAAAACCGGAATCAAACATCGGTAGTCCAAAAGTAAAGCTCATCACACACAAACATACGTACTTCAAATGAAAGGACTAAACAATGTCCATGGAAAGAGTATCAAAGTATAGATAATGCATAAAGTAAAGAAAGGCTAGAAACCTTCCAGTCCATATGCACGTACGCTTTAAGTCTACGAGCGTCCCTGAGTACCTACCGTTTTGGGAACATGAAAAGGAAAACGGCTGAGCAATACGCTCAGTGCACGGATGTACAAATAAAGCATGGATAATATAAGCATATAAGCATATAACAGCGGAAGAAACTAAGTCCCGAATAACCCGGTTAAGTCTTAATAAAACTGGTTTTATAGTTTGAAAAGCCTTATGTTTATCTTGTAAAAACTGTTTAACATCTTTTACCATTAGCCAATATAGGTCATGAAAATCAACGTTGCATGAATACTTGGAGGGGTGACCTCGTCATGCAAATTAAAGGGGCTGCCTCTAATTTAATATACTGGTTTTTAGGTAGGAGGGATCAGCTCCTTGTGAAGGATGCAAGGCACACACCACATTCACACTGAGTAATCTTCTGAAAAACATGTAACTAGGATGCACCCATACGTCCCACATGATAAATACAATAATATGGCCAAAAGCTGAAGGGACGCCACGAGCAATCACTCCGCCGTGGGGAAGTCATAACACCAGTGCCTCTAGTGCTATGGTTATGGTACCTCCATAACGAGGTGAAACTGGTCATGCATGTATATCGCTTCAGGTATTCTAAATTAAACATAAGTAATCAAACATATAAACTTATACTATGGGAAAACAGTTGGCTACATACGGGGAATCCTAATAAGGAAAGAATGTCCATACTGAAAGGATGGGAATCCGTACCTTATGTCCAGTGAACGAAGAAGACGAACGGAAGAGAGTCCTACTTCGGTATCACTAATGATACATAAATACATACGTGTATAAGTATCTGATTACTAAATACGTAACTGGTTTTATATCATGTCTTAGCTTATCTTATATGTTCATGTCATGTTCTACTGTTTTAAGCTTTATACTGTGTTTGTCTTATATTCTGTCTATTATGATTAAGTATTACTTGTATTTCATGTATTATTATACTTGTTGTGTAATAATAAGTAACTTTCTAAAAATAGCAGGTTTCCTAAAATAGAAAGTTTCCAAAAATAGAAAGTTACCAAAAATACAAAGTTTACAAAAATATAAAGTTTCCAAAAACAGAAAGTTTCCAAAAATAGAAAGTTTCCAAAAATTGAAAGTTTCCAAAAATAGAATTATTGCTTAAAATAGATAAGTTTCTAAAAATAGAAAGTTTCTATAAATAGATATAAGCTGGTTAAATAAGCTAATTATATAAGCTTAAGTGTTTTCTGATTATTATTCTAAGTCATGTAGTTATAAAGTATAGTTTATTAATTATTACATGTATATTAAATAAATTATAGGTTAAAAGTATTTAATTAAATATATCATGATTTTAATTAAATAAAGGTAAAATACTTAGGTTAAAACATGTATTATTAACTATTAATAATATAACCTAAGTCATGTTAATTAATTAATAATACTCATGGTTTTAATAATTAATTAATTATAAAGTCTAATAAAATATAAATACTTAGGTTAAAATTCATGATCTAATAATTAAATTTATAACCTAAGTCATGTACATTAAATTAATCATGTCATGTTTTATTAATTTTATTTAAGTCTAAAACATAAAAATCATAAACCTTTAACAAAAATAATTTATGAACCGGACCCGTGACTAAAAACCATGAACCGGACCTGTAACTAACACCATACCCGACCAAGGTCGGGTTTACCCTTTCCCCTTGCCGCTGCCGTGACACCATCACCACCATACCGAGACCATATGGTATCGGTGGTGTTAAATAAGCCAAACTGAGACCCCCTATGGGGCTCTGTTAGGCGTCGGCTACAACACAACACCCCTAAAACCCTTGTTTGATTTACCCCATGATCATTAACATGTTTAAAATAATTGTTTTTAATTAGTTTCATTAAAAACATCATGATTTTATGTGATTATCAAAATCAAACCATAAAAAGAAAAGGGTTAAAAGCTATACCGAATACGTGGATCAAATAAGGATGAACACACACGAATCCTTGTAAGATTTCCAAGATCAAAATCAACCCGAAGACCCCTTTGGTGTTATTAAAACCGGCGGCCAAAAGAGGAGCAAGAAAAAGAATTAGGGTTTTTTTGTTATTTTCTTGATTTATGGAAAATGACACAAGTTTTTACCTTAACCCCCTAGTTAGTAAACTTTGCATGGGCTAAGCCCATGTTCTTGTGTATGCCGCGGGTAGGGGGCCCCACATGGGGTAACCCGTACTTTCCTCGAGTCTAAATATTATAGTGTGTTCTCGTGTTTTAACATGTTCGTGATTTACGTGTTCTAATTAATTATTAATCATGAGTTAATGTATTTATTCGTGTTGTAATAAATATATATACGTAAATAATATTAGCTCGAGATTAAATTACGTTCATGATTTCATGATCGCATGTTCATGATTATAATTATTATTGGAATAACTATCGTGTGTTCATACGTAATAAATACTTATTGTGTTCTAACACGTACGTAATACTTAAAATTCTTATACGTGAAACGTAACGTGCTATAAAAGGAAAGTTCTAAACATATACATACGATCTTAAGGGCACTATTCATGGTAAAAGCATGCGGGTTTTACAACTCTTCCCCCCTAAAAAGAATAATTCGTCCCCGAATTATAGATAAAGTAAACTGAAAAGAAGAACATACCCGAATTCAAAATATGAAATGAGGGTAAGAAGAGCGGATAGACTCCTTTGTTTCCCAAGTGGCTTCCCGCTCGGTATGATCCCTCCAAAGGATTTTGACGAATGGAATCGTCTTCCTTCTCATGACTCGTTCTTGTCTGTCAAGAACTCGTTCGGGTTCTTCTATGAAAGTGAGATCTTCACGTATCTGTTCCAGTGGATACTAAACCATGTGAAGGGGATGATACTGGTACCCTCTGAGTAAGGACACATGAAACACATTGTGTACATGCGAAAGCTACGGAGGTAACACTAAACAGTAAGATACTTTATCGACTTGTTCAATGATATCAAACGGTCTGATGAAACGACGACTGAGCTTCCCTTTAACCCCGAAGCGTCTAACACAACGTGCCGGCGAAACCTTAAGAAAGACGTGATCTCCTACGTTAAAATGTATGTCCCTACGATGCTTATCGGCGTAACTCTTCTGACGTGACCGTGCTTCTTGAAGTTTCTGCTTAGCTACTTCGACCCTCTCATTAGTCATCTCTATGATCTCTGGTCCTTCAAGTGTTCGCTCACCAACCTGATCCCAGCAGATTGGGGCGCGACACTTTCTACCATACAACATCTCAAAAGGAGCACACTTGATGCTTGCGTGCCAACTGTTGTTGTATACAAACTCCACCAAACAGATATAATCGTCCCAATCACCCGTCCATTCCAACGCACATGACCTCAACATGTCCTCCAATGTCTGAATCGTTTGCTCCGACTGCCCGTCTGTTTGAGGATGAAAAGCCGTGCTAAGCTTAAGTTGTGTACCCAAAGCTTTCTGCAGACTCTTCCAAAATCGTGAAGTGAAACGAGGATCTCTGTCTGAGACGATGCTGGATGGAGCACCGTGGAGTCTCATGATCTCTCTTCTATACGTATCAGCGAGTTTACTGACCGAATCTTCCTTGCGGATCGGTAAGAAATGAGTTGATTTGGTAAGTCGATCTACGATAACCCAAATTGCATCGTGCTTCCTCTTAGTTGGCGGTAGATCAATAACAAAATCCATGGTGATTTTTTTCCACTTCCACTCTGGAATATCTAACGGTTGAAGGAGACCGCTAGATCGCTGATGCTCGATCTTAACCTGCTGGCAGGTAAGACATTTGGAGACGTAAGTGGCAACATCCTGTTTCATACCACTCCACCAAAAGTACTGCTTGATGTCATGGTACATCTTAGTCGAACCATGATGTATAGAGAATGGGGAGCTATGAGCTTCAGCTAACAAGGATTCCTGGAGTTCTTGATCATCAGGAACACAAAGTCTCGTGCCCTGCCATACGATACCATCTGCATCTACTCTGAATTCCGTCTGCTTCTCCAAATTCTAAACTATCGCCCAGATTTCTCCATCATCTTTTTGAGCTTCCTTGATCTTAGAGAGTAACTCGGGTTCTACTCTAATATTAGCCCAGTAACCGTGTTGTCCACGTACCATGATCTCCATGTCTAGTCGCTCCAAGTCTCTTATGATTTCCTCCTCAATCTTAATGTCGTTGTTCATTCCGGACTTCCTGCTAAGTGCATCTGCTACTACATTTGCCTTTCCGGGATGATACTGCAGATTAATGTCATAATCCTTCAACAGCTCTAACCATCTCCTCTGCCTCATGTTCAATTCACGTTGAGTGAAGATATACTTCAAGCTCTTGTGGTCCGTGAAAATTTCACATGATTCTCCATATAAGTAGTGCCTTCATATCTTCAATGCAAACACGACTGCAGCAAGTTCCAAGTCACGCGTAGGGTAATTTTCTTCATAAGGCTTAAGCCGCCGTGAAGCATACGCGATCACTTTCCTATGTTGCATGAGAACACAGCCAAGTCCCTTCCCCGATGCATCACTGTAGATTTGAAATCCACTCGTACCAGATGGGTGAGTAAGAATAGGTGCAGATACTAGCTTCTGCTTCAGGTCTTCAAAGCTCTTCTCTCGTTCTTCAGTCCAGACGAATTTCTCCCCTTTCCGCATCAGTTTGGTCAATGGTAGTGCTAAGCAGGAAAAGTTCTCCATGAACCTACGGTAATAGCCAACTAAGCCTAAGAAACTGCGGACTTCAGTCGCTGATGTCGGCCTCGGCCACTTAGTAATAGCCTCAACCTTCGCTGGATCCATAGTGATTCCTTCTTCTGACGCAATGTGGCCTAAGAATGCCACCTTGTCTAACCAGAACTCACACTTGGAGAATTTAGCATATAGCTGCTTTTGGCGAAGAATCTGTAGTACTGTACGAAGATGGTCTTCGTGTTCCTCCTTGGACTTTGAGAAAATCAGGATGTCATCGATGAAGACAATGACGAACTTGTCCAGAAATTCATGGAAGATTCTGTTCATCATATCCATGTACACTGCTAGAGCATTGGTCAGGCCGAATGGCATGACTACAAATTTGTAGTGGCCATAGCGTGTACGGAAAGCAGTCTTGGCGATGTCCTGCTTCTTAACCCTTAATTGATGATAGCCTGAACTAAGATCAATCTTGGAGAAGCGTTTGGCCCCTTGGAGTTGGTCAAACAGATCGTCTATACGCGGCAGTGGATACCTATTCCTGATAGTAATCTTGTTGAGCTCGCGATAATCTATGCAAAGACGCATACTTCCGTCCTTCTTCATAACAAATAAGACCGGTGCGCCCCATGGAGATGCGCTCGGTCGAATGAACCTCGTTCTAGAAGTTCTTGTAGTTGATCCTTCAGTTCCTTTAACTCTATGGGAGCCATGCGATAAGGAGCCTTGGAAATCGGTTCAGCTCCTGGGATGAGCTCGATATTGAATTCCACTTCTCGTGCAGGTGGTATGCCCGAAAGTTCTTCTGGGAATACGTCTTGTAATTCTGACACTATCGGCTGATCCTGAATTGATGGGGATTCAGCATCCATGTCATGAACCGTAGCTAGATAACCCTCGCAGCCATGTGACAGTAGTGCACGTGCTTGCAGGGTAGATATGATTTTTACAGACCTTCCGGGTACGAACCCGTTGTGAATGTACTCTGGTGCATTAACATCACCGAAGATGACTCGATATGAATGGCAGTCTATGGTAGCATGATGCTTAGATAGCCAATCCATGCCCAAAATCATATCAAAGTCATTCATGTCCAACGGAAGTGCGTCAACAGGACGAACCTTATCATCAAACTCTAGGGGAAGACTCTTATATACGTGGGTGATTAATACAGAGTCCCTCAAGATTCTAGTGATGGTACCAGTAGAAATGACCGAGTGAGTAGCACCCGTATCAAAAAGAACACACGCAGCCTGACCATACATATACAAGATTCTAGTGATGGTACCTGTAGACTTGTTGGCCTGATCTCGAGATGTCGTGTAGACACGTCCAGTGGTAGGAGGCGGCTTGGTATCAGCATGTCCCGATGTGCCCTCCATCTCGCCCTTACGGCAGTCCTTCATGCAATGGCCAGGAAGACCACACTTGAAGCATGCGTCGGTGTCGCGACGACATGGCGCTGGGTGCCTATGGTGGCAAGTAGAGCAAAGAGGATGAGTATATCCTCCAGCAGGTGCTCTGGCTGGCTGGGGACCTGATAAACATTTTACATGAGACATGATAATAGGGTACAAAGGACAATGCGAATAATCGTAAGATTGAATACCAGTGATAGCTGGACGGTTAGGCTATGAACCTCTCTAGTTCTGGTCCCTACCGTTTCCATGGTTCCTGGTAGAAGATTTGCTAAGGTGTCAGAATAATGAGTTATAACATGAAATCATAAGAAAATGCGTAAGTATTAGGACCTGCTGCCGTTGGAGTGTCCAGCGTTGTAACGGTAATTATCATTACCGCCACGCCTATCCGTAGCAGAACGGTCGTTAGTCTGACCGTTTCACTTGGGCTGAATAGGCTGCTGCTGAGTAGCCGGCTGAGACCGGTCCCCAGTTTTCTGCCTGGAAGATACAATTTAAAGAGATGAATAATTGACATATATAGAAAGAATCGGGATTGGTCACCGCTTGAATACGAATGTTTACCTCTTGTCGGGTTTCTCAGCTTCCCCGAACTCATCTCTCTCTCATGCAGCATCTCCAGCTTACGTGCCGCATCGGCCACTTGTGCTACTGTGTTGAACGTAGCACACACCAAGTTGTTTGCGACCGATGTGCGAAGAGCCCACCTAAAGTGGTGTGCCTGCTCTTCAAGAGTACCTGACGCTGCACCAAGGAAACCAGCTAAGCGAAGAAAGCGCTGCATGAACTCGTTGCTATTCTCCCCAGCTCTCTGTCGGATCCCATGGTACTCCCTCTTAAGCTTGTCTTGCTCAGCCTTGGGAAAGAACTGCTCCATCACCCTATCTTTGAACTGAGCCCATGTCAAACCAGCCACCCAATTATCACCTCCCTCAGACTGCTTCAATGCTAACCACCAATTTAACACGTCGCCTTCAAACCGGTAACATGCCAACCTCGCCTTGAACACGGGGTCATAACCCATAGCATCGAAGATCTTCTCGATGTGAGCCAACAAGCTTTCACCTTCACTGGGATATCTGTTCTCTCGAAAGCTCGAGGACGGATCTTGTTGAATTTCTCCAGCCATATTGCCAATGTCACTGGAGGAGGAGGAGGTTCTTGGTTTTGCTGCTGATTGTTGGCAGCCTGAACCTCAGCCCTGATGTCATTCCTTAGTTGAGGAAGCAAAGCTTGCATTGTAGCTTGGATTGCTGCATTGAGTTGTTCCTGCTCGCGTGTGAGAACCATCTGACAGTATAACATATAACACATGATTAAACTAATCAAACATAAAATATATACATGAAAAAAATTAATACTAATATATCAAGAGGAAAATTTTATGCAAGAAAATTTGTACATGAATGCATGATGCATTTTTATGAAAACTTTTGTTTACTCGAGAGTGAACGCCTATAGTCAGTTCACCCAAAATAAAAGACATGGCGAGGGGACGCCTATGGGTCGGCCTCAAATTTAAAAGTTTCGATAAAACACATGCGAATAAATAGGGCCAGTCCTGTACCAACCGTTACTTAGTCATAAACCTGCGACAATGACATATATATGTATGCATGAACATAATGAATGCATGAAAACCGACTGTCAGTTCTAGGAAGACCATGTGACTACCCACTAATCACAGGTCATGTTTTGAGAGCCTACAGGTCGAAGCCTTGGCTCTGATACCATAATTGTAACACCCAATTTTGATAAATGGAATGTCACGCGTAATTATGGCGTGTCATCAAAGCATACAAGGATAAATGTCTAAAACATTACATGACCATAAAAAGGAAATACCAGAATCAAACATGGTAGTCCAAAAGTAAAGCTCATCACACACAAACATAAGTACTACAAATGAAAGGACTAAACAGTGTCCATGGTAAGAGTATCAAAGTATAGATAATGCATAAAGTAAAGAAAGGCTAGAAAGCTTCCAGTCCATATGCACGTACGCTTTAAGTCTACGAGCGTCCCTGAGTACCTGCCGTTTTGGGAACATGAAAAGAAAAACGGCTGAGCAATACGCTCAGTGCACAGATGTACAAATACATCATGAATAATATAAGCATATAAGCATATAACAGCGGAGGAAACTAAGTCCCGAATAACCCGATTAAGTCTTAATAAAACTGGTTTTATAGTTTGAAAAGCCTTATGTTTATCTTGTAAAAACTGTTTAACATCTTTTACCATTAGCCAATATAGGTCATGAAAATCAACGTTGCATGAATACTTGGAGGGGTGACCTCGTCATGCAAATTAGAGGGGCTGCCTCTAAATTAATATACTGGTTTTTGGGTAGGAGGGATCAACTCCTTGTGAAGGATGCAAGGCACACACCACATTCACACTGAGTAATCTGCTGAAAAACATGTAACTAGGATGCACCCATACGCCCCACATGATAAATATAATAATATGGCCAAAAGCTGAAGGGACGCCACGAGCAATCACTCCGTCGTGGGGAAGTCATAACACTAGTGCCTCTAGTGTCATGGTTATGGTACCACCATAACTAGGTGAAACTGGTCATGCCTGTATATGGCTTCAGGTATTTTAAATTAAACATAAGCAATCAAACATATAAACTTATACTATGGGAAAACAGTTGGCTGCATACGGGGAATCCTAATAAGGAAAGAATGTCCATACTGAAAAGACGGGAATCCGTACCTTATGTCCAGTGAACGAAGAAGACGAACGAAAGAGAGTCCTACTTCGGTATCACTAATGCTACCTAAATACATACGTGTATAAGTATATGATTACTAAATACGTAACTGGTTTTATATCATGTCTTAGTTTATCTTATATGTTCATGTCATGTTCTACTGTTTTAAGCTTTATACTGTGTTTGTCTTATATTTTGTCTATTCTGATTAAGTATTACTTGTATTTCATGTATTATTATACTTGTTGTGTAATAATAAGTAACTTTCTAAAAATAGCAGGTTTCCTAAAATAGAAAGTTTCCAAAAATAGAAAGTTACCAAAAATAAAAAGTTTCGAAAAAAATAGAAAGTTTCCAAAAATAGAAAGTTTCCAAAAATAGAAAGTTTCCAAAAATAGAATTACTGCTTAAAATAGATAAGTTTCTAAAAATAGAAAGTTTCTATAAATAGATATAAGCTGGTTAAATAAGCTAATTATATAAGCTTAAGTGTTTTCTGATTATTATTCTAAGTCATGTAGTTATAAAGTATAGTTTATTAATTATTACATGTAAATTAAATAAACTATAGGTTAAAAGTATTTAATTAAATATGTCATGATTTTAATTAAATAAAGGTAAAATACTTAGGTTAAAACATGTATTATTAACTATTAATAATATAACGTAAGTCATGTTAATTAGTTAATTATAGTCATGGTTTTAATAATTAATTAATTATAAAGTCTAATAAAATATAAATACTTAGGTTAAAATTCATGATCTAATAATTAAATTTATAACCTAAGTCATGTACATTAAATTAATCATGTCATGTTTTATTAATTTGATTTAAGTCTAAAACATAAAAATCATAAACCTTTAATAAAAATAATTTATGAAACGAACCCGTGACTAAAAACCATGAACCGGACCCGTAACTAACACCATACCCGACCAAGGTCGGGTTTACCCTTGCCCCTTGCTGCTACGTGACACCATCACCACCATACCGAGACCCTATGGTCTCGGTGGTGTTAAATAAGCCAAGCCGAGACCCCCTATGGGGCTCGGTTAGGCGTCGGCTACAACACAACACCCCTAAAACCCTTGTTTGATTTACCCCATGATCATTAACATGTTTAAAATAATTGTTTTTAATTAGTTTCATTAAAAAATCATGATTTTATGTGATTATCAAAATCAAAACATAAAAAGAAAAGGGTTAAAAGCTATATCGAATACGTGGATCAAATAAGGATGAACACACACGAATCCTTGTAAGATTTCCAAGATCAAAATCAACCCGAACACCCCTTTGGTGTTATTAAAACCGGCGGCCAAAAGAGGAGCAAGAAAAAGAATTAGGGTTTTTTGTTATTTTCTTGATTTGTGGAAAATGACACAAGTTTTTACCTTAACCCCCTAGTTAGTAAATTTCATGGGCTAAACCCATGTTCTTATGTATGCCGCGGGTAGGGGGCCCCACATGGGGTAACCCGTACTTTCCTCGAGTCTAAATATTATAGTGTGTTCTCGTGTTTTATCGTGTTCGTGATTTACGTGCTCTAATTAATTATTAATCGTGACTTAATATATTTATTCGTGTTCGTAATAAATATATACACGTAAATAATATTAGCTCGTGATTAAATTACGTTCATGATTTCATGATCGCATGTTCGTGATTATAATTATTATTGGAATAATTATCGTGTGTTCATACGTAATAAATACTTATCGTGTTCTAACACGTACGTAATACTTAAAATTCTTATACGTGAAACGTAACGTGCTATAAAAGGAAAGTTCTAATCATATACATACGATCCTAAGGGCACTATTCATGGTAAAAGCATGCGGGTTTTACAGCATGTCTCTATGATTAGTTAGACTAGAAAATTAGGATTTGCTTAATTGGAAAATTCTCCTTATCCCCAAAAACACACCCTATGTGGGCGGTTTTATAATTGTCCCACGGTTCAATATATTTATTGAACCGCAGGTAGAAGCCCACAAATTCGGGTTTTCTGAAACTCCAATTGTTCTAACACTTTTTGAAATCTTTGTTTCAAGCCTTTGACCACCCCAAAAATATCTTGTGCTTTCTCTACTAAACCCAAAGCATTTTGCATCCATTTCTCAAATCAAAATGTCTTATTCACCAAATGAAATCCTTGATTCTCCTCCATTTTCCCCAATTTCTCTCAATCCAGATTCACCCAAAAACACATTCAATCAAATTTCTTCTCTTTCTAAGAAAATTGATTTTGGAAACTCTTCTATTCCACCACTTCCCTTTTGTGTTCTTCCTCCCTCAAATGATAATGACATGCATCATAGAACATATTGTCAATGTTGTCAATATCAACATCTTGCTATGGTTCATATCTATGAGGAGTTGATTTACATCAAGATTCTCTTAGTCAAACCTCCTCTCCATTATGACTATGAGACCATTACCAAGCCTCCACCACCATATTCCGCTACCACCTCGTCTTCTAATTAAGCATGTGTGTTGCTTATTAATAAGACATCTAATTTAAATAAATCTTAGAATTCTAGTATAACTAGGA
This sequence comes from Glebionis coronaria, assembly GCA_025667525.1. NCBI lineage: Eukaryota > Viridiplantae > Streptophyta > Magnoliopsida > Asterales > Asteraceae > Glebionis > Glebionis coronaria. The sequence continues at coordinate 230,092,611 of CM046875.1, forward strand.
TTAGATTCATGCTTATGTTTTAGGCTTGTGATTCATACATCTTTGTATGATTTATTTCCTTGTATCTTTTCATGTTTTTGTATTAACATGATTTCTTATGGATCTTGGATATCTTTATCTTCTCTTCTTATTTCTTTTATTGTGTGATCTTTTGCTATATCTTGTTGGGTGTTTCTTTTCTTCTTCTTACCCTTCTATGTAGCTTGTCACCATAGCTTGATTCCTTGGTGCCTCAAGCGAGGGAGAGTAATCACCAACGGGGAGCATTAGCAAAGTCTGATTCTTCTCTACCTCCAAGACTTTTGCTACCTTTTTGGTTCGACAAACGAGGATAAATGAAATAAACTCGTCTTCGAAATTCTTGTTTTCATACTTGTTTGAGTTTATGTATTGTAAAATCAAAAAGGGGGAGACTGTTAATGCAATAATGCCTAAAAACGTTACTTGCATTTTTTGGTCTCACTTGGTTTTGATTACGAATATATAAAAACAAGCATTTACGAAGATCAAATTCTTGAGTTCAAGTAATTTTTCATTTCATCCATTATCACTTAAGGTATGAATAAACAAGTTCTCAACCTAACAAAATGATCAAGGATTTAGTTTTTCTCAAAACTCACTTTTATTTTTAAGTGACAAAAGTTTTTATTAAACTTTATTCTTAAGAAATTGTTTTATTAAATTAGAAATTTGAAAATTTGAAAATGGCATATTCCATATGGTTTAAGAATATCCTTTGAGGATAAAAACTTCACCAGATGTGACTAACCCACTAAAAGACAAAAAGGAGCATAGTCTAGTATGTGCGGTTCGTTAAATGCCTATGCGGTTCTTTATCGATATTGAACCGCAGGACAATTAATGAACCGCACGCAGAAAGATTTGTTGGAGCGTTGTCTTATAAACAGTGGACCATTTCCATATTTTCCTTTCACCTTTTTTGCACACAAATTTCCAGATTCAATCCACCTTTTTAAATCACTTAAAAAATCCTTGGTTATTTGGTTGATTACTACTTGTTTAGAAGTGAATCTTTCTCCTCCCCTCTCATCCTCTCAAGTGCAAAGAGAAGAACATTTTCATCCTTGAAGTGTTGTGTCTACCTCAAGATCTATCGAAGATCAAACTTTTATTTCATTCTTGTTTTGTTGTGAAGATCCAAATTGTTGTATAAATTTGGAGGTTTTGTATGCACTGTGGTTAATACTTAGGCCTTAAAGTATATTGGTTTAGATTGGTCCTAGCTAAGATTATGTAACACCCCTATTTTTACCTTGACACAACGGAATAACATTTTTGGGGTATTACACAGTAATAGTAAAGCAACTCAAAAGAGTGTTTAAATAAACTTTATTTATTCTCTATAAATTATCATTCAAAATCAGAGATTTTCAATAAAACAACTTGTACATACTTTGTACATCACAAGTTCCCGAGATCTAGAAAATAGGTTTGAATGACAAAAATTCTCAAGTCTACATCTCTCCACGTCATCATTATGTTGCTCCATGTTATTAATTATCAAAACATGAAATACGGAGTATATGCTTAAAGTTAACACAAAGGTTGCGTGAATTCATAGGTTTAAAAATATTTGAATACAAGATCCTTTTTCCTTGGCTACGTTATTATTCGCCCATAAAATCAATTAATCAATGCACTAAGCTTATGATACCGCGACTAGACATATCAGAAACCCACAATTGCCGTTATGAGGAAGTCTGCCAAACTAATGCTTAGCAAAATAAAGTATGCATGTTTGACCACTGAGGTGCTAGCAAGTGCGACTTTCCCAGACAGGAGATGTCAGTCTTCAAATAGTCTATTTACAATATTACCGCTCATTTCCAGGAAATGATTAACGGCTCATAACTAAAAAAGGACTTTCAAAACAGTAGTAAACATAGTGTCAATAATTATTTTTGAGAAGCATACGAAAAACACTTGTATTCCATTTTAACATATATTCCCCTCACGGGTTTTCAAATCATTTAAAATTAGTATACTTTAGTGAGGCTACGAACTCACATTAGGTCCAGTAATATTGTCTGACTTATATCACACAAAATAACTTGAGCTAACAAACAAGAACTTGATCTTACACCAACATGTTTTAACATATTTTGTATAGTATTAAGTCTTTGATTTTGGAGTTCAACATTCTTGTATGTTATTTATGTATTCTTAAATTGTGATAATATTCCATCATTGTTCGGGCCATTATTAGAAGCCATCCAATAAACGTTTGAGGAGCGAGGGCACTTTAAAAATCGCAAACCCAACCACTCAGTCAGAACGTAATATCGAGATGGAACATCTTTGTACAAAGTCCCCTACTATCATGATACATAGTAATATATTTCTAGAAATTTCTTCAAAATTTGGTATGTTTCTTTTATATTTATATCTTTTATCCTTTAGTTTCATAATTGACCAAAATAGTCCTTATACTTTATAATAATTTAGGAAATATGTTTCATCATATAGTTTCATTCATACAGTTTTATAAATGACCAAAATAATCCTTGAAGTTTATAATTTTAGATTAGTTACCTTTTTAACACTTAATTTCATAAGTTTAGCATATTTACACTTTTAACCCTTTAAGTGTATAGTTTTAATATTTATAATTTCAACCCTTAATATTTAACTTTAGGGTCTCAAACTTTCCAACATTTATTCTTATAGATTTTTTCATAAAATGACACTTTTGGCCCAAAATGTTAAATAGTTTCAAAAATGACAATTTTAGTCCCTATACTTGTAAAAATCATAAAACATCTTTAAAAATGGACCAAATTGTAACACCCCATTTTTGATAAATGGAATGTCACGCGTGATTATGGCGTATCATCAAAGCATATAAGGATAAATGTCTAAACATTACATGACCATAAAAAGGAAATACCGGAATCAAACATCGGTAGTCCAAAAGTAAAGCTCATCACACATAAACATAAGTACTGTAAATGAAAGGACTAAACAATGTCCATGAAATGAGTATCAAAGTATAGAATAATGCATAAAGTAAAGAAGGATAGAAAGCTTCCAGTCCATATGCACGTACGCTTAAAGTCTACGAGCGTCCCTGAGTACCTGCCGTTTTGGGAACATGAAAAGGAAAACGGCTGAGCAATACGGTCAGTGCACGGATGTACAAGTAAAGCATGAATAATATAAGCATATAAGCATGAAACATCGGAAGAAACTAAGTCCTGAATAACCCGGTTAAGTCTTAGTAAAACTGGTTTTATAGTTTGAAAAGCCTTATGTTTATCTTGTGAAAACTTTTTAACATATTTTACCATTAGCCAATATAGGTCATGAAAATCAACGTGCATGAATACTTGGAGGGGTGACCTCGTCATGAAAATTAGAGGGGCTGCCTCTAATTTAATATACTGGTTTTTTGGGTAGGAGGGATAATACAAGGTTTTAACCAAGTATAAAAAAGATTGTTCCGATCTTTTCAAATTGATTACCGTTAATTAGTGCGACTAAGTCGTTCTTGGTGGAAAATAAAATTGTTTGGTTGATTATTTATTTTTAAACTAAAAACAAATAAGAAAATGTCGTTGAGTAAAATTAAAGCTTTAAAAATTAAACTAAAAGTTATTTAGAAAAACACTTGGTAAAAATAGAGATTTCGGGAAGCGTGCAATTTTTGGAAATTAAAACGTAATGAATTTAAAGCTTAAAACTTTTTAAAACTTAAAAACTTAAACCATCGGAATGTAAAAGTGAATTCTATCGGAATGCACTAAAATTAAAACCATCGGAATAATTTGAAAGCAAAGCTATCGGAATGATCCATCGTAATGTTGGTCAATCGGAATACACTATCTATCGGAATGTCCAAGGTATCAGAATGTTTCAAATCGGAATACAAAAGATCAATTCTGTCGGAATGTTCAAAGCTATCAGAATACTCAATCTTAAAGCTGTCAGAATGTAGTAAACAAGAACTGGGCAGAGTTTCGTCTTAATGTAACCTTAAAAACCGTCGCAATATGCGATCGCAATGAGCGATCGCAATCACGATCGGAATAAGGGGGAAAATAAACGTGATCGCAAAGTAAAACCCCTTGGGTTATTGCGATCACAAGCAGCCGTCGTAATGTGTAAACTCTCAATATTGCGATGGAATACAAATAATCCGAAAATGGAGATAAGCCAAAATCTCAATAAGCAATTCCAATAAGCACACTTAACCGAATCTTAAACAACTCAATAAGCATAAATTTGACAACTTTTGAAATATCAAATTCGTAAACTTTATAAAAGAACCTTTAAAAAGGTTAAAATTTTTGAGAAAACTAAAAACAATAAGCTAAAAACTAAATAAGCCAATAAGCATGAATAGCTCAAAGCTTAATCCGTGTAAGACTTAGAAAAGCATGAAAAGATGAACCTTTTAATCACGAAATCATCAAAATTAAACAATTTGAAATATAATTTCGGATCAAAATCAAAGTAAAATCAAGAAAGGAAGAAAAAGATTGAAGATTAAAAGCTTAAATTGAACTTTTTGATTAATAAAACTCAAATACAAAGATTAAATAAAGCTTAACTTGAAAGAAAAGATGAAGTTTTAGTGAGAGAAAGTTAAACACTTTCGCTCTCTAAAATGAAAACTAAAGAAAGAAAAATGACTAGTTAACCACCCTCCTAATGTGTTTTGGAGGGTATTTATAGGAAATGGGAAGGTGCATGTGTTTCCTTCTTTCTTTCTTCACGACTCGATTTAAATTCTTTGTCTTTCTCGACGTCGTCTCAGGATTTGTCGATGTAAATTGAACTTGTCTTGTAATTTTCTTCTTCTATTAGACTTGAGTTCTTCGACTTCATTAAACTTCCGTCTTTAGACTTTTTCTTCGATAAATCTTTAGAATAGGCCTTGGACTTCCGTTCTTTTTGCACTCTTGATCTTTTGACTTCGTCTTTTCTCGTTTTTCTTCGATAAAATCCCGTGAAAGCCCATGTTTTCTTCCTTTTTCATCTTTTGGTCCTAAAACACAATAAAAACACAAACCACGCATAATTCCGACTTTTATGACATAAAATACACGTTTTGGTCTTGTTAATATTGGAAATAAGTGGTAAAAGGATAAGTGTTTTCACACTAATTAAATCCCCTACACTTGACCATTGCAATGCCCTCATGCAATGCATTAATTTCAAAGCACAGATTACATTTCTCAATCATAAATAACCCACCTTGGCCTTTATTAAATACTAAACTTTAAGCAAACTAAAAAGATAGAAATATGTACAAAAAAAGTAAAGAAATTAAAGACTTACATTGGGGTTTTGGAAGTCATGAATGTTCATCATCCTCAAATTTCACGTTCCCCATACCAAGCTTAAAAACAAGATCATTGTTATTATAAGTTAGCAAACTAACACGAACTCATGTGGCCCAATTATTTACTTAGACTCCCTTATTCCTAGGTATATCTCTTATATTTTAATTTTGTATTGAATGATCACGATGATGCATTGTTTGACTTATTTTGATAGTTATTTAGGCTGAAAATAAAGTGGGACGATTTAATCAATAGTTAGCTAAAGGAAAAAATCTTTTAAAACTGCTTCTCGGGACCTCATAAAGTTCATATCTTGGCATAACTCGCTTCACGATTTGAGACTTTTCTCGGACAGATTTGGCAGCGACTTCATACTTCAGATCTTGAGAGATGTTCTTGAAATTATGGTCTTCTCTTCATAATAGGAATTTCTTCACTTGAAGTTTTTGAGAGATTCTTCATATTTGGACCACGACTTCTTCATTTTTATCCAATCTTTATTTTGGACTTTGATATACAACGATCCGCCTCCTTTTAGGACTTGGATCTATTTATCCTCATACCTTGCTAGGGTCTTTTCGGATAGACTTCTCCATGATCTTTAGGGGAGTTTTTGCTTTTCGTCGTGTGTCTCGATCCTTCATATTGATTTTCGATAAATGATTCTTCACATCACTTTTGGATCTTTAGCAACAAAATGTAGCCCTCATGCCTTGTCAGGGCCTTTTGGGACTCGCCAATCTTCGCATCCCGATTCAATAAGTTATGCCTTGGCTATGAAATCTAATTAATACCGAGCAACTTTTAAACGATATTGTGCTAGAAGCTAAGTAACTTTTCAAATCGTACAACCTTATTTATTGCAGATAAATTTATTAGCAAGCGATGGGAGAAAAAGCTTATAATCAACTCACATAAATTCACGAAAGAATTCCAAACTTATAATTGACTTTATCATCTCTCGTTCTCCACAATTTAAAATCTCAAGGAACGAGACTCGCGGATGCTTAGCCTATTAAATCAAAGTTTTGGGTTTTCGAGTCATCTATAGGATCTTGCAAATTCTTAGAATTTTTCAAGTTTAGAAATCGCATTTTAAAGTTCCCTTGATAAACAACTCTCTAGGATCAATTATAGGAACTTGCGAAAAAATCTTGTTCTTAACCCGTGAGAGTTAAGACTTTTGCGTTTTAAAGTTCCCTATATAAAAGCCTAACAAAACTTGACTTAAACACGTTAAGGATACTAGCTAGAGTAAACTTAGATAAGTAAACTCGGGTTGAGTCAAAATATTCACGACTTTGAAAAATTAAAACCACTTTATTAAAAATTTATTTTAGCAAAGAAAGTAAATAACGCTAACAAAGGAAAAACTAATAGGCTAAAATAGATTAAAAATTTTGAAAATGTTGAAAAATCAAGTTTTCCGGTTAAAATGAGGGAAAATTTATCGAAAAGACCAATTACTTCGATAGAAGTCCCCCTACACTTGATATAAACATTGTCCTCAATGTTTAAGCATGTGGGAGTAAACTCCCCTACACTTAGGACATTGTGCACTTTGTTTAAAGATTGCTAAGGGAAGGACAACTATAGTGATTTCAATGTGAACATATAAGATATAAAATATTGAATCACGACAGTTTAGGATTGAACCAGGAAGACGGGTACACGGGATCACGGTTCGTCAAAAGTCATCGAGAATGGATCTTTGAAGCTTTAATCCCTGCACATCATAAGAAACTAGACACAAACACATACGGGGCTCCCCCTACACTTATTATGAAAATGGTAAAGGATAGATCAACGGGTTGCCTCCCGAGAAGCGCTTGTTTTTGTTAACTGAGTCACAAGCCTGACTCGACCCAGAACTAATTCAAGGGAAACATGGTGAGGGATGGGATCATTTCATGAGAGATGTCCTCACCAAAGTACAGCTTCACACGCTGGCCATTCACTTTAAAATTGGGCTCATTTGGCTGAGAAAGCTCAATGGTGCCATATAGGAAGACTTTAGCGACGGTGAATGGACCATACCAACGGCTCTTCAGCTTGCCCGAGAAGATCTTCAACCGAGAGTTAAAGAGTAAAACTTGATCACCAACGTGGAACTCTCGGTTCTTGATCCTAGCATCATGGATGATCTTGGTCTTCTCCTTGTAGATCAATGAGTTCTCGTAAGCTTCATTCCTCAGTTCATTGAGCTCGTTGAGTTGAATCTTCCGAAGATCACCGGCTTTGTTGATGTCAAAATCCGCCCACTTCAAGGCCCAATATGCCTTATGTTCCAGCTCGATAGGGAGGGGGCATGCCTTCCCGTACATAAGACGATAAGATGTACAACCAATCGGGGTCTTATATGCGGTACGGAAAGCCCACAAAGAATCATCTTACTTATCGGCCCACGAGACACGATGCTCTCCCACAGTACGCTCAAGAATTCGATTCAATCCACGGTTAGATATCTCGACTTGACCATTTGTTTGAGGATGATAAGCGATGGAAAGACGGTGATTGACACCGTACTTAGCCATGAATCGAGCAAATTGATCATTACAAAAATGAGTCACGCGCTCACTGATTATAGCACGAGGAACACCGAATCGAGCAAAAAGCTGCTTCAAAAAGTTCACAACCACCCTCGCATCGTTCGTAGGGAGAGCCTTAGCTTCAACCCATTTGGAAACGTAGTCAACGGCTACGAGGATGTACTTGTTCCCTTTAGATGATGCAAATGGCCCCATAAAGTCGATGCCCCATACATCAAGATTTCACATTCTTGTATGAAATTTTGAGGCATCTCATCTTTATGTGTGATCTTGCCTTGTCTTTGGCAAGCATCACAACGTTTAACCATTTCATGAGCATCATGATAAATGGCGGGCCAATAAAATCCAGAGTCGAACACTTTCTTCGCGGTATAATTTGGACCAAAATGACCACCGGTGGGTCCTTTATGGCAAGCTTCAAGAATTTCTAAAGCTGCGGGTCCATCAACACATTAGCGAATAATCAGATCAGCACATTGTTTGAAGAGATAAGGGTCATCACAAAAGTAAGTCTTAATATCTTTAAAGAACTTCTTCTTTTGTTGGGATGTTAACCCTTCGATGAGGATACCACCCGCTAAGTAGTTTGCAATGTCCGCAAACCACGGGGTGTCATCAAGATTGGAATCGACAGACATTAAGGTCTCATGGGGAAGGGAAAAGAGTCATTGATCTCTTGGTTCGGATGATCCCCCTGATATGGATCCTCAAGTCTACTTAGATGATTCGCGGCTAGGTTTTCGGCTCCCCTTTTGTCACGAATTTCGATTTTAAATTCTTGAAGGAGCAAAACCCAACGAAGAAGTCTTGGCTTGGAATCTTGTTTAGTTAACAAGTACTTCAACGCGGAATGGTCGGTATAGACAATGGTGGTGGAAAGGAAAAGATAGGGGCGGAACTTCTCAAAAGCATACACTATAGCTAAAAGCTCTTTTTCGGTAGTGGTATAATGCAATTGAGCCCCCGTCATTGTCTTGCTAGCATAATGGATTGGTTGGAAGTGTTTGTTCACTCTTTGGCCCAAAACCGCTCCAATAGCAAAGTCGCTAGCATCACACATTAATTCAAAAGGTAGCTCCCAGTTAGGGGTAACCAAGACCGGTGCCTTAGTTAGCTTGTCCTTGAGAAGATTGAAGGATTCAAGACACTCTTTAGAAAAGAAAAGGGAGTATCTTTTTCCAAGAGGTGGGCGATCAGGCGAGCGATTTTAGAAAAATCTTGAATGAATCGACGATAGAAGCCCGCATGACCAAGGAAACTTCTCACACCCTTCACGGTTGAAGGTGGAGGTAATTTGGCTATGACATCCACTTTAGCACGGTACACTTCAAGACCGGATTTTGAGATTTTATGTCCAATCACAATGCCTTCTTTTACCATGAAATGGCATTTTTCCCAAATTTAGAACAAGGCGAGTGTCTTCACACCGCTTAAGCATGCGTTCCAAATTGGCAAGGCAAGAAGAGAAGGAGACACCATAGACCGAGAAATCATCCATGAAGACTTTTATAGTTTATTCAACCATGTCATGGAAGATAGCCATCATACACCTTTGGAAAGTCTCAGGAGCATTGCATAAGCCGAAAGGCATTCTTTTGTAAGCAAATGTTCCATAAGGACAAGTGAATGTGGTTTTCTCTTGGTCTTTAGGATCGATGGGGATTTGAAAATACCCGGAGAAACCGTCTAAGAAGCAATAATAGTCTTTACCCGCTAGACGTTCAAGCATTTGGTCCATAAAAGGAAGGGGAAAATGATCCTTTCTCGTAGCACCATTGAGTTTGTGATAGTCTATACAAACTCTCCACCCTGTAACGTGACGAGTAGGAATCAACTCGTTGTTTTCATTGGGCACAACGGTGATTCCACCTTTCTTAGGCACACAATGGACGGGACTAACCCATGGTGAATCTGAGATAGGGTGGATCATTCCCGCATCAAGAAGTTTGATAACCTCTTTTTTGATAACGTCATGGATCTTGGGATTCACCCTTCTTTGGCTTTGAATAGTGGGTTTAAAGTCGTCCTCCATGAGAATTTTATGTGTGAAAAAGTGAGGATCAATTCCACGAATATCAGATATTTTCCACGCAATCGCTTTCTTATGATTCTTCAGCACGGCGATAAGTCAAGGTTTTTCTTCCTCTTTCAAGTCCTTTGCGATGATGACGGGTAACTTCTTATTGTGTTCAAGGAAAACGTACTCGAGATGAGACAGTAGGTCCTTAAGCTCTAAATCCGGAGGATTTTCGATGGAAGGCGTAGTCAAATTCGGATCGTCGATAGAGATATCCTTAGGAGATGGTGGAGAAATATGGTCCTCATTGAGAAGTTTCTCAATGGTACAAATGTCTTCATCCCAATTGGAGGGAGAATCGTCATATTGTAAGTCCACATCAGCTTCAAATTCTTTCAAAAGAAGATCACTTTCTCCAAATGGAGTTAGTGAGGGAAAAATAGAGGAAACGATCTCAACAATGGGTATAGAAGAAGAACCACTTTTACAAGAGTCTTTGAAATGTTCTTCACAAGCCTCATCTAGAACGTCAATGAAATTAACGCTTTCGCTTTCATGAGGTTGCTTAGAAAGTTTACCCATGTTGAAGACGATTTTATTGTCACCAACTCTCATGATTAATTCGCCTGCAGCTACATCAATGAGAGTGCGACCGGTCCTCAAGAATGGACGTCCAACGATTAACGGAACACGGGGGTCCATTTCGTAGTCAACGACAACAAAATCCGCCGGAAAGGTGAATTTGTCGACACCAACGAAGACGTCTTCGGCTATCCCCATCGGATAAGCTACCGTACGGTTAGCTAATTCCAAAGTCATTCGTGTGGGGACTAGCTCGGGTAGAGACAATTGCTTCTAAACGCTTAAAGGTATTAAGTTGATACTAGTACCTAGATCGGCTAGGGCCATACAATTCTCTACCCCGGGGAAGTTGCAAGGAATGAGAAAACGACCCGGATCACCAAGTTTGGTGGGTAATTTCCATAAGAGCATCGCGGATCAATTCTCATTAAGTTGGGTTTGAGCGATATCAAGGAGTTTCTCCTTATCACTAAGAAGATCTTTAAACATTTTAGCATATTTGGGCATGTGAGCGAGAGCCTCAGCAAAGGAGATATTGAAATTCAGTTGTTTAAACATTTTAAGAAAGTTAGAAACCTGAATATCATCCTTGTTCTTCAATTTCTCTTTCCTCAACCTTGAAGGATAAGGTATATTGGGTTGAGATGAAGGCTTTGGAATGGAATTCTCACTCACATCCTTGGGTGGTGGAGGGGTGGAAGTAGGAGGTGGAGGAATTGGAGAAGTAGAGGGTGGAGGAATTGTAGAAGGAGACTCGTTTTCCATTGTCACAATCACTGGTGTAGGTGTAGGAAGCTCGGGTTCCTTTAAACCTTTTCCAATTCGAGTGGTGATTGCTTTCATCTCCCCTCTTGGATTAGCAACGATGTTACTCGGAAGAGAACCCGAACCAGAGGCTTGATTACTTGGGAAGAAACTAGCCATCATGTTCCATAAGTCATTCGTTTGACTTGCCAAAGAGTTTCGCATATCGGCTCGAAGATCATTCCCTTGTTTCACCATATCTGCTTTCATGTTGGCCATTTCCTGCTGAAGATTTTGCACTATCACATCATTAGTCCTCATGTAAGTGTCAACCTCTTGATTATATGTGGTGGGTTGGGTGGGAGGAAGAGCATGGTAGGCAGGTGGTTGATAAGCGGGTGGTTGGTGAACTTGATTGTTTCTTTGAGGTGGATATGGGTTTCTTTGGGTTTGATATTGATTTGGAGCTCGAGGTTAGTTTTGATTGTTGCGATTGAGGTTGTTTGGGTTTTAAGGTGAAAACCGGGTGGTGAAAGAAAGTTGTTTGAGCGATAGCTGAGCAAATTGCGGTCACCTTGAGGACGTGCTTGATAGCCTCCCGTAGAAAAGTTACCGTTGGCGGCATACACATTTTCCGGATTGTCATGAGTTGAAGGACAATTGGTGTATGAATGAGAACCCCCGCATATTTCACATGATTGGCTCAAAGCATTAACTTGTGCATTGATGGCTTTGGTATTGTTAGCGGTTTGTAGAGCAATTGATTCAACAAGCAAAGTAAGCTTATCAATTCTCTTGTCTCTCTCATTAGTGCTAGCACTAGCCACATTAGTCCGAACACTCTTGGTTTGCACTCTAGATTTGTTCTCAATAATATCCCAAGCGGAATTAGAAGACTTAACCAAAATATTACCCCCCCGAGGCACTATTTAGTGAATCTTGGTCATTCATGCTTAAACCATTGTAAAAAGTATCTATTTGATGTACTTTTGTGAAACCATATTGTGGACACTTTCTTAAAAGTTCCTTAAAACGGTCCCAAGATTCACTAAATGTCTCACCGTACTTTTGTTCAAAGGTAATTATTTCATTCCGCAAAGCGGTAGTACGTGAGGGTGGGAAAAAGTAGTTAATGAACTTGGTCTCTAAATCCGTCCACGTAAGAATACTTTATGGCGGTTCCTTATCAAGCCAATTCTGGGCTTGTCCCTCTAAGGAGAAAGGAAAAAGTTGCAAGCGAATCAGTTCTTGTGAAACCCCATTATACTTAACCGTATTAGTAAGTTGAAGAAACCTTTTTATATGGTCATGAGGATCATCAAGCGAACGCCCCAAGAAAGTTTGAGCAGAGACCATTTGAATGAAGCCAGATTTGAGCTCAAAATTGTTGGCTCCAATCTCGGGTATGACAATAGCATCGGTGTTGCCCTCTACGTGCGATTGCAAAAGCTCGATCATTGGTTGATTGTCCATGGTGACAATAGGTGGAGTAATGACTTCGACTTGAGCTACTTTCTTCTTACGAGCACGAGTACGCATACACACCTACAAAAGGAAAAGAAAAATAGACATGAAATATTTTTGGGTTTTTTATGTTTTTCTATTTTTTTTTGGATTTTTTAAAATTATATATTTTTTTAGGATTTTTTGAAAATTTAAGCAAGAAAATAACGTTCAAAATTGAACGGATCCCAAAATCCAACGCGTCTTCCACTAAAAACCGTTAATCTTAACGAAAAGAGCCGGCAGCGGCGCCATTTAATACAAGGTTTTAACCAAGTATAAAAAAGATTGTTCCGATCTTTTCGAATTGATTACCGTTAATTAGTGCGACTCAGTCGTTCTTGGTGGAAAATAAAATTGTTTGGTTGATTATCTATTTTTAAACTAAAAAAAATAGGAAAATTTCGTTGAGTAAAATTAAAGCTTTAAAAATTAAACTAAAAGTTATTTAGAAAAACACTTGGTAAAAACAGAGATTTCGGGAAATGTGCAATTTTTGGAAATTAAAACGTAATGAATTCAAAACTTAAAACTTTTTAAAACTTAAAAACTTAAACCATGGGAATGTAAAAGTGAATTCTATCGGAATGCACTAAAATTAAAACCATCGGAATAATTTGAAAGCAAATATCGGAATGATCCATCTGAATGTAGGTCAATCGGAATATACTATCTATCGGAATGTCCAAGGTATCGGAATGTTTCAGATCGGAATACAAAAGATCAATTCTGTCGGAATGTTCAAAGCTATCGGAATACTCAATCATAAAGCTGTCGGAATGTAGTAAACAAGAATTGGGCAGAGTTTCGTCTTAATGTAACCTTAAAAACCGTCGCAATATGCGATCGCAATGAGCGATCGCAATCACGATCAGAATAAGGGGGAAAATAAACGTGATCGCAAAGTAAAACCCCTTGGGTTATTACGATCACAAGCAGCCGTCGGAATGTGTAAACCCTCAATATTGCGATGGAATACAAATAATCCGAAAATGGAGATAAGCCAAAATCTCAATAAGCAATTCCTATAAGCACACTTAACCGATCTTAAACAGCTCAATAAGCATAAATTTGACAACTTTTGAAATATGAAATTCGTAAACTTTATAAAAGAAACTTTAAAAAGGTTAAACTTTTTGAGAAAACTAAAAACAATAAGCTAAACACTAAATAAGCCAATAAGCATGAATAGCTCAAAGCTTAATCCGTGTAAGACTTAGAAAAGCATGAAAAGATGAACCTTTTAATCACGAAATCATCAAAATCAAACAATTTGAAATATAATCTCGGATCAAAATCAAAGTAAAATCAAGAAAGGAAGAAAAAGATTGAAGATTAAAAGCTTAAATTGAACTTTTTGATTAATAAAACTCAAATACAAAGATTAAATAAAGCTTATCTTGAAAGAAAAGATGAAGTTTTAGTGAGAGAAAGTTAAACACTTTCTCTCTCTAAAATAAAAACTAAAGAAAGAAAAATGACTACCTAACCACCCTCCTAATGTGTTTAGGAGGGTATTTATAGGAGATGGGAAGGTGCATGTGTTTCCTTCTTTCTTTCTTCCGACTTGATTTAAATTCTGTCTTTCTCGACGTCGTCTCGGGATTTGTCGATGTAAATTGAACTTGTCTTGTAATTTTCTTCTTCTATTAGACTTGAGTTCTTCGACTTCATTAAAATTCCGTCTTTAGACTTTTTCTTTGATAAATCTTCAGAATAGGCCTTGGACTTCCGTTCTTTTCGCACTCTTGATCTTTTGACTTCGTCTATTCTCGTTTTTCTTCGATAAAAGCCCGTGAAAGCCCATGTTTTCTTCCTTTTTCATCGTTTGGTCCTAAAACATAATAAAAACACAAACCACACATAATTCCTACTTTTACGACATAAAATACACGTTTTGGTCTTGTTATTATTGGAAATAAGTGGTAAAAGGATAAGTGTTTTCACACTTATTAAGGGACCAGCTCCTTGTGTAGGATGCAAGGTACAAACCACATTCACACTAAGTAATCTGCTGAAAAAATGTAACTAGGATGCACCCATACGCCCCACATGATAAATATAATAATATGGCCAAAAGCTGAAGGGAAGCCACGAGCAATCACTCCGCCGTGGGGAAGTCATAACACCAGTGCCTCTAGTGTTATGGTTAAGGTACCTCCATAACTAGGTGAAACTGGTCATGCATATATATGGCTTTAGGTATTCTAATTAAACATAAGCAATCATAACATATAAAACATATACTAAGGAAAACAGTTGGCTGCATACGGGGAATCCTAATATGGAAAGAATGTCCATACTGAAAGGACGGAGAATCCGTACCTTATGTCCAGTGAAAGAAGAAGACGAACGGAAGAGAGTCCTACTTCGGTATCAATAATGCTACATAAATACATACGTGTATAAGTATCTGATTTCTGAATACGTAACTGGTTTTATAACATGTCTTACTTGTTTTATGTGTTCATGTCATGTTTTACTGTTTTTAAGCTTTATATTGTGTTTATCGTGTATTCTGTCTATTCTGATTAAGTATTACTTGTATTTCATGTATTATTATACTTGTTGTGTAATAATAAGTAACTTTCTAAAAATAGCAGGTTTCCAAAAATAGAAAGTTTCCAAAAATAGAAGGTTACCAAAAATAGAAGGTTTCCAAAAATAGAAAGTTTCTAAAAATAGAAAGTTTCCAAAAATAGAAAGTTGTTAAAAATAGGAAGTTTCCAAAAATAGAATTAATGCTTAAAATAGATAAGTTTCTAAAAATAGAAAGTTTCCATAAATAGATCAGCTGCCTTAAATAAATAAGTTTCTAAAAATAGAAAGTTTCTATAAATAGATATAAGCTGGTTAATTAAGCTAATTATATAAGCTTAAGTGTTTTCTGATTATTATTCTAAGTCATGTGATTATATAGTATAGTTTATTAATTATTACATGTAAATTAAATAAACTATAGGTTAAAGTATTTAATTAAATATAACATGATTTTAATTAAATAAAGGTAAAATACTTAGGTTAAAACATGTATTATTAACTATCAATAATATAACCTAAGTCATGTAAATTAATTAATTATAGTTATGGTTTTTAATAATTAATTAATTATAAAGTCTAATTAAATAATAAATACTTAGGTTTAAATTTATGAATTACTAATTAAATTTATAACCTAAGTCATGTAAATTAAATTAATTATGTCATGCTTTTAATTAATTTAATTTAAGTCTTAAAAAAATATAACATAACTCGTAAAAATCATAAACATTGAAAAAAATGATTCATGAACCGGACCCGTGACTAAAAACCATGAACCGGACCCGTAACCATCACCATACCCCGACCAAGGTCGGGGTTTACCCTTGCCTTGCTGCTGCCGTGGGACCACCACCACCATACCGAGACCATATGGTCTCGGTGGTGTGAGATAAGCCAAGCCGAGACCCCTATGGGGCTCGGTTAGGCGTCGGCTATAACACAAACACCCCTAAACCCTTGATTTGATTTAACCCATGATTATTAACATGTTTAAAATACTTGTTTTTAATTAGTTTAATTAAAAACATCATGATTTTATGTGATTCAATAAATCAAAACATTAAAAGAAAAGGTTAAAGGTTATACCGATTACGTGAAACAAATGAGGACGAACACACAACGATCCTTGTAAAATTTCCAAGATCAAAATCAACCCAAAACACCCTTGTAGTGTTCTTGAAACCGGTGGCCAAAGACAGGAAGAAGAAAAGGGATTTTTAGGGTTTTAGTTATTTTTCTAAATCTTGTTAAATGAAAATACCATTTCCATAATTTGCATGTTTAGTAAAAATTATGGGCTTGGCCCATTTCTCTTGGTTTAGCCGCGGCATGGGGGCCCCACATGGGGTAACCCGTACCTTTTCCGTGTCCAAAATTATTAGTGTGTTCTCGTGTTTATAAATTACGTATTTTAATTAGTTATCAATCGTGACTTAACATATTTATTCATGTTCGTAATAAATATATATACATACGTAATATTAGCTCATGATTAATTTACGTTCATGATTCATGTTTGCATGTTCGTGATTATAATTATTATTGGAATAATTATCGTGTGTTCATACGTAATAAATACTTATCGTGTTCTAACACATACGTAATACTTGTAATTCTCCTACGTGAAACGTCAACGTGCTATAAAAGGAAAGTTCTAATCATGTACATACGATCTTAAGGCACTATTCATGGTAAAATCATGCGGGTTTTACAACTCTTCCCCCTAAAAAGAATAATTCGTCCCCGAATTATAGATAAAGTAAACTGGAAAAGAAGAACATACCCGAATTCAAAATATGAAATGAGGGTAAGAAGTCCGGATAGAATCCTCTGTTTCCCAAGTGGCTTCCCGCTCGGTATGATCCCTCCAAAGGATTTTGACGAATGGTATCGTCTTCCTTCTCATGACCCGTTCTTGTCTGTCAAGAACTCGTTCGGGTTCTTCTATGAATGTGAGATCTTCACGAATCTGTTCCAGTGGATACTGTACTATGTGAAGGGGATGATACTAGTACCCTCTAAGTAAGGACACATGAAACACATTGTGTACATGCGAAAGATGCGGAGGTAACGCTAAATGGTAAGAGACTTCACCGACTCGTTCAATGATATCAAACGGTCCGATGAACCGAGGACTGAGCTTCCTTTTAATTCCAAAACGTCTAACACCACGTGCCAGTGAAACCTTAAGGAAAACGTGATCTCCTACGTTAAAATGTATGTCCCTACGATGCTTGTCGGCGTAACTCTTTTGACGTGACCGTGCTTCTTGAAGTTTCTGCTTAGCTACTGCGACCCTCTCATTAGTCATCTCTATGATTTCTGGTCCTTTAAGTGTTCGCTTGCCAACCTGATCCCAGCAGATTGGGGCGCGACACTTTCTGCCATACAACATCTCGAACGGAGCACATTTGATACTTGCGTGCCAACTGTTGTTGTATGCAAACTCCATCAAACAGATATAATCGTCCCAATCACCCGTCCATTCCAACGCACATGACCTCAACATGTCTTCCAATGTCTGAATCGTTCGCTCCGACTGCACGTCTGTTTGAGGATGAAAAGCCGTGCTAAGGTTAAGTTGTGTACCCCAAGCTTTCTGTAGACTCTTCCAAAATCGCGAAGTAAATCGAGGATCTCTGTCAGAGACGATGCTGGATGGAGCACCATGAAGTCTCATGATCTCCCTTCTATACATATCGACGAGTTTACTGACCGAATCTTCCTTGCGGATCGGTAAGAAATGAGCTGATTTGGTAAGTCAATCTACGATAACCCAAATTGCATCGTGCTTCCTCTTGGTTGGCAGTAGACCAGTAACAAAATCCATGGTGATTTTGTCCCACTTCCACTCTGGAATATCTAACGGTTGAAGGAGACCGCCATATTGCTGATGCTCGATCTTAACCTGCTGGCAGGTAAGACATTTGGAGACGTAAGTGGCAACATCCTGTTTCATACCACTCCACCAAAAGTACTGCTTAATTTCATGGTACATCTTAGTCGAACCAGGATGTATAGAGAATGGGGAGCTATGAGCTTCAGCTAACAATGCTTCCCGGAGTTCTTGATCATTAAGAACACAAAGTCTCATGCCCTGCCATACGGTACCATCAGCATCTACTCTGAATTCTGTCCGCTTCTCCAAATTCTATATTATCGCCCATATTTCTCCATCATCTTTCTGAGCTTCCTTGATCTTAGAGAGTAACTCGGGTTCTACTCTAAGATTAGCCCAGTAACCGTGCTGTCCACGTACCATGATCTTTATGTCTAGTCGCTCCAAGTCTCTTATGATTTCCTCCTCAATTTTAATGCCGTTGATCATTCCAGACTTTCTGCTAAGTGCATCTGCTACTACATTCGCCTTGTCGGGATGATACTGCAGATTGATGTCATAATCCTTCAACAACTCCAACCATCTCCTCTCTCTCAAGTTCAATTCACGCTGAGTGAAGATATACTTCAAGCTCTTGTCGGCCGTGAAAATGTCACATGATTCTCCATATAAGTATTGCCTCCATATCTTCAATGTAAACACGACTGCAGCAAGTTCCAAGTCATGCGTAGGGTAATTTTCTTCATAAAGCTTAAGCTGCCGTGAAGCGTACGCGATCACTTTCCCATGTTGCATGAGAACATAACCAAGTCCCTTTCCCGATGCATCACTGTAGATTTGAAATCCACCCGTACCAGATGGGAGAGTAAGAATAGGTGCAGATACTAACTTCTACTTCAGGTCTTCAAAGCTCTTCTCTCTTTCTTCAGTCCAGACGAATTTCTCCCCTTTCTGCATCAGTTTGGTCAATGGTAGTGCTAGGCGGGAAAAGTTCTCCACGAACCTACGGTAATAGCCAGCTAAGCCTAAGAAACTACGGACTTCAGTCGCTGATATCGGCCTTGGCCACATAGTAATAGCCTCAACCTTCGCTGGATCCATAGTGATTACTTCTGTTGATACAATGTGACCTAAGAATGCCACCTTGTCTAACCAGAACTCACACTTGGAGAATTTAGCATACAGCTGCTTCTGGCGAAGAATCTGTAGTACTGTACGAAGATGGTCTTCGTGTTCCTCCGTAGACTTTGAGAATATCAGGATGTCATCGATGAAGACAATGACGAACTTGTCCAGAAATTCATGGAACATTATGTTCATCAACTCCATGAACACTGCTGGAGCATTGGTTAGGCCGAATGGCATGACTACAAATTCGTAGTGGCCATAGCGTGTACGAAAGCAGTCTTGGTGATGTCCTGCTCCTTAACCTGTAGCTGATGATAGCCTGACCTAAGATCAATCTTGGAGAAGTGTTTGGCCCCTTGGAGTTGGTCAAACAGATCGTCTATACGTGGCAGTGGATACCTATTTCTGATAGTAATCTTGTTGAGCTCGCGATAGTCAATGCAAAGACGCATACTGCCGTCCTTCTTCTTAACAAATAAGACCGGTGCGCCCCATGGAGATGCGCTCGGTCGAATGAAACCTCGTTCTAGAAGTTCTTGCAGTTGATCCTTCAGCTCCTTTAACTCTTTGGGAGCCATGCGATAAGGAGCCTTGAAAATCGGCTCAGCTCCCGGGATGAGCTCAATATTGAATTCCACTTCACGTGCAGGTGGTATGCCCGGAATTTCTTCTGGAAATACATCTTGAAATTCTGACACTATCGGCTGATCCTAAATTGATGGGGATTCAGCATGCATGTCATGAACCGTAGCTAGATAACCCTCGAAGCCATGTGACAGTAGTGCACGTGCTTATAGGGTTGATATGATTTGTACAGACCTGCCGGGGTATGAACCCGTTATGAACGTACTCTAGTGCATTAACATCACCGAAGATCACTTGATATGAATGGCATTCTATGGTAGCATGATGCTTGGATAGCCAATCCATGCCCAAAATTATGTCAAGGTCATTCATGTCCAGCGGAAGTACATCAACAGGACGAACCTTATCGTCAAACTCTAGGGTAAGGATCTTGTACACATGGGTTATAAGTACATAGTCTCTCAAAGGCGTGTAAATACTGAGTCTATTCTCTAGTGGCATGGGGAGTATCCTAACATTCTTGGCATAAGTAGTAGAAATGACCGAGTGAGTAGCACACGTATCAAACAGAACACATGCAGCTTGACCATACATATACAAGATTCCAGTGATGGTACCTGTAGACTTGTTGTCCTAATCGCGAGATGTCGTGTAAACGCGTCCAGTGGTAGGAGGCGGCTTGGTATCAGCATGTCCTGATGTGCCCTCCATCTCGCCCTTGCGGCAGTCCTTCATGCGATGGCCAGGAAGACCACACTTGAAGCATGCGTCACTATCGCGGCGACATGGCCCTGGGTGCCTACGGTGGCAAGTAGAGCAAAGAGGATGAGTATATCCTCCAGCAGGTGCTCTGGCTGGCTGAGAACCTTATAAGACATTATACATTAGACATGATAATAGGGTACAAAGGACAATGCAGATAATCGTAATATTGAATAGCAGGGATAGCTGGACGGCTAGGCTGTGAACCTCTCTGGTTCTGGTCCCTACTGTTTCCATGGTTCCTGGTAGAAGATTTGCTAATGTGTCAGAATTAAGAGTTATAACATGATAAGGACCTGCTGCTGTTGGAGTGTCCAGCGTTGTTACGGTATTATCATTACCACCACGCCTATTCGTAGCAGAAAGGTCGTTAGTCTGACCGTTACCCTTGGGCTGATTAGGCTGATGCTGAGTAGCCGGCTGAGACCGGTCCCCAGTCTTCTGCCTGGAAGATACAATTTAAAGAGATGAAAAATTGACATATATTGAAAGAATACGGATTGGTCACTGCTTGAATACGAATGTTTACCTCTTCTCGGGTCTCTCTGCTTCCCCGAACTCATCTCTTTCCTGCAACATCTCCAGCTTACATGCTGCATCGACCACTTGTGCTACCGTGTTGAACGTAGCACACACAAGTTGTTTGCGACCGATGTGCGAAGAGCCCACCTGAAGTGGTGTGCCTGCTCTTCAGGAGTACCTGCCGCTGCACCAAGGAAACCAGCTAAGCGAAGAATTCGCTGCATGAACTCGTTTCTATTCTCCCCAGCTCTCTGTCGGATCCCATGGTACTCTCTCTTAAGCTTGTCTTTCTCAGCCTTGGGAAAGAACTGCTCTATCACCCTATCTCTGAACTGAGCCCATGTCAAACCTGCCACCCAATTATCACCTCCCTCAGACTGCTTCAATGCTAACCACCAATTTAACACGTCACCTTCGAACCGGCAACATGCCAACCTCGCCTTGAATACGGGGTCACAACCCATAGCATCGAAGATCTTCTTGATGTGGGCCAACCAGCTTTCAGCTTCACTAGGGCTATCTGTTCTCTCGAAAGCTCGAGGAC
This sequence comes from Glebionis coronaria, assembly GCA_025667525.1. Classification (NCBI taxonomy): domain Eukaryota; kingdom Viridiplantae; phylum Streptophyta; class Magnoliopsida; order Asterales; family Asteraceae; genus Glebionis; species Glebionis coronaria. The sequence goes on from CM046875.1 coordinate 230,114,233, forward strand.
GGAGCTTGTTGAATCTCTCCAGCTATGTAGCCATTGTCACTAGAGGAGGAAGAGGAGGTGCTGGGTGATGCTGCTGATTGTTGGCAGCCTGAACCTCAGCCCTGATGTCGTTCCTCAGCTGAGGAAGCAAAGCTTGCATAGCAGCTTGGATCGCTGCATTGAGTTATTCCTGCTCGCCTGTGAGAACCATCTGACAGTATAACATAAAATACATGATTAAACCGATCAAAACATAAAATATATACATGAAAAAAATTTATACCACTAAATCATGAGAAATATTTTATGCAGGAAAAGTTGTACATGAATGCATGATGCAGTTTTATGAAAACTTTTGTATGCACGAGAGTGATAGCCTATGGTCAGTTCACCCAAAATAAAAGACATGGCGAGGGGACGCCTATGGGTCGGTCCCAAATTTAAAAGTTTCGATAAAACACATGCGAGTAAATAGGGCCAGTCCTATACCAACCATTACTTAGTCATACACCTGCGACAATAACATATATATGTATGCATGAAAATGATGAATGCATGAAAACCGACTGTCAGTTCTAGGAAGACCATAGTGACTACCCACGAATCAAAGGTCATGTTTTGAGAGCCTACAGGTCAAAGCCTTGGCTCTGATACCATAATTGTAACACCCCATTTTGATAAATGGAATGTCATGCGTGATTATGGCGTGTCATCAAAGCATACAAGGATAAATGTCTAAACATTACATGACCATAAAAAGGAAATACCGGAATCAAACATCGGTAGTCCAAAAGTAAAGCTCATCACACACAAACATAAGTACTGTAAATGAAAGGACTAAACAATGTCCATGAAATGAGTATCAAAGTATAGAATAATGCATAAAGTAAAGAATGCTAGAAAGCTTCCAGTCCATACGCACGTACGCTTAAAGTCTACGAGCGTTCCTGAGTACCTGCCGTTTTGGGAACATGAAAAGGAAAACGACTGAGCAATACGGTCAGTGCACGGATGTACAAGTAAAGCATGAATAATATAAGCATATAATCATGAAACAGCGGAAAAAACTAGGTCCTGAATAACCCGATTAAGTCTTAGTAAATCTGGTTTTATAGTTTGAAAAGCCTTATGTTTATCTTGTAAAAACTGTTTAACATATTTTACCTTTAGCCAATATAGGTCATGCAAATCAACGTGCATGAATACTTGGAGGGGTGACCTCGTCATGCAAATTAGAGGGGCTGCCTCTAATTTAATATACTGGTTTTTTGGGTAGGAGGGATCAGCTCCTTGTGAAGGATGCAAGGCACACACCACATTCACACTGAGTAATCTGCTGAAAACATGTAACTAGGATGCACCCATACGCCCCACATGATAAATATAATAATATGGCCAAAAGCTGAGGGACGCCACGAGCAATCACTCCGCTGTGGGGAAGTAATAACACCAGTGCCTCTAGTGTTATGGTTATGGTACCTCCATAACTAGGTGAAACTGGTCATGCATGTATATGGCTTTAGGTATTCTAATTAAACATAAGCAATCATAACATATAAAACATATACTAGGGAAAACAGTTGGCTGCATACGGGGAATCCTAATAAGGAAAGAATGTCCATACTAAAAGGATGGAGAATCCGTACCTTATGTCCAGTGAACGAAGAAGACGAACGGAAGAGAGTCCTACTTCGGTATCACTAATGCTACATATATATATACGTGTATAAGTATCTGATTTCTGAATACGTAACTGGTTTTATAACATCTCTTAGCTTGTTTTATGTGTTCATGTCATGTTTTACTGTTTTTAAGCTTTATACTGTGTTTATCGTGTATTCTGTCTATTCTGATTAAGTATTACTTGTATTTCATGTATTATTATACTTATTGTGTAATAATAAGTAACTTTCTAAAAATACCAGGTTTCCAAAAATAGAAAGTTTCCAAAAATAGAATGTTTCCAAAAATAGAAAGTTTCCAAAAATAGAATTACTACTTAAAATAGATAACTTTCTAAAAATAGAAAGTTTCCATAAATAGATTAGTTGCCTTAAATAAATAAGTTTCTAAAAATAGAAAGTTTCTATAAATAGATATTAGCTGGTTAATTAAGTTAATTATATAAGCTTAAGTGTTTTCTGATTATTATTCTAATTCATGTGATTATATAGTATAGGTTATTAATTATTACATGTAAATTAAATAAACTATAGGTTAAAATATTTAATTAAATATAACATGATTTTAATTAAATAAAGGTAAAATACTTAGGTGAAAACATGTATTATTAACTATCAATAATATAACCTATGTCATGTAAATTAATTAATTATAGTTATGGTTTTTAATAATTAATTAATTATAAAGTCTAATTAAATAATAAATACTTAGGTTAAAATTCATGAATTACTAATTAATTTTATAACCTAAGTCATGTAAATTAAATTAATCATGTCATGCTTTTAATTAATTTAATTTAAGTCTTAAAAAATATAACATAACTTGTAAAAATCATAAACCTTGAAAAAAATGATTCATTAACCGGACCCGTGACTAAAAACCATGAACCGGACCCGTAACCATCACCATACCCCGACCAAGGTCGGGGTTTACCCTTGCCTTGCTGCTGCCATGGGGCCACCACCACCATACCGAGACCATATGGTCTCGGTGGTGTGAGATAAGCCAAGCCGAGCCCCTATGGGGCTCGGTTAGGCGTCAACTATAACACAAACACCCCTAAACCCTTGATTTGATTTAACCCATGATTATTAACATGTTTAAAATACTTGTTTTAATTAGTTTAATTAAAAACATCATGATTTTATGTGATTCAATAAATCAAAACATAAAAAGAAAAGGTTAAAGGTTATACCGATTACGTGAAACAAATGAGGACGAACACACAACGATCCTTGTAAAACTTCCAAGATCAAAATCAACCCGAAACACCCTTGTGGTGTTCTTGAAACCGACGACCAAAGAGAGGAAGAAGAAAAGGGATTTTTAGTGTTTTATTTATTTTTCTAAATCTTGTTAAATGAAAATACCTTTTCCATAATTTGCATGTTTAGTAAAAATTATGGGCTTGGCCCATTTCTCTTGGTGTAGCCGCGGCATGGGGGCCCCACATGGGGTAACCCGTACCTTTTCTGTGTCCAAAATTATTAGTGTGTTCTCGCGTGTTATCGTGTTCGTAAATTACGTGTTTTAATTAGTTATCAATCGTGACTTAACATATTTATTCATGTTCGTAATAAATATATATACATACGTAATATTAGCTCGTGATTAATTTACGTTCATGATTTCATGTTCGCATGTTCGTGATTATAATTATTATTGGAATAATTATCGTGTGTTCATACGTAATAAATACTTATCGTGTTCTAACACGTACGTAATACTTGTAATTCTCATACGTGAAATGTAAACGTGCTATAAAAGGAAAATTCTAATCATGTACATACGATCTTAAGGGCACTATTCATGGTAAAAGCATGCGGGTTTTACAACTCTTCCCCCCTAAAAAGATTAATTCATCCCCGAATTATAGATAAAGTAAACAGGAAAAGAAGAACATACCCGAATTCAAAATATGAAATGAGGGTAAGAAGCCCGGATAGACTCCTCTGTTTCCCAAGTGGCTTCCCGCTTGGTATGATCCCTCCAAAGGATTTTGACGAATGGTATCGTCTTCCTTCTCATGACTCGTTCTTGTCTATCAAGAACTTGTTCGGGTTCTTCTATGAATGTGAGATCTTCACAAATCTGTTCCAGTGGATACTGAACCATGTGAAGGGGATGATACTGGTACCCTCTGAGTAAGGACACATGAAACACATTGTGTACATGCGAAAGCTGCGGAGGTAACGCTAAACGGTAAGATACTTCACCGACTCGTTCAATGATATCAAACGGTCCGATGAACCGAGGAATGAGCTTCCCTTTAATTCCAAAACGTCTAACACCACGTGCCGGCGAAACCTTAAGGAAAACGTGATCTCCTAAGTTAAAATGTATGTCCCTACGATGCTTGTCAGCGTAACTCTTTTGACGTGACCGTGCATCTTGAAGTTTCTGCTTAGCTACTGCGACCCTCTCATTAGTCATCTCTATGATTTCTGGTCCTTCAAGTGTTCGCTCGCCAACCTGATCCCAGCAGATTGGGGCGCGACACTTTCTGCCATACAACATCTCGAACGAAGCACACTTGATACTTGCGTGCCAACTGTTGTTGTATGCAAACTCCACCAAACAGATATAATCGTCCCAATCACCCATCCATTCCAACGCACATGACCTTAACATGTCTTCCAATGTCTGAATCGTTCGCTCCGACTGCCCGTCTGTTTGAGGATGAAAAGACGTGCTAAGCTTAAGTTGTGTACCCCAAGCTTTCTGCAGACTCTTCCAAAATCGAGAAGTAAATCGAGGATCTCTGTCTGAGACGATGATGGATGGAGCACCGTGAAGTCTCATGATCTCCCTTCTATACGTATCGGCGACTTACTGACAGAATCTTCCTTGCGGATCGGTAAGAAATGAGCTGATTCGGTAAGTCGATCTACGATACCCAAAATGCATCGTGCTTCCTCTTGGTTGGTGGAAGACCAGTAACAAAACCCATGGTGTTTTTGTCCCACTTCCATTCTGGAATATTTAGCGGTTGAAGGAGACCGCCAGATTGCTGATGCTCGATCTTAACCTGCTGGCAGGTAAGACATTTGGAGATGTAAGTGGCAACATCTTGTTTCATACCACTCCACCAAAAGTACTGCTAGATGTCATGGTACATCTTAGTCGAACCAGGATGTATAGAGAATGGGGAGCTATGACCTTCAGCTAACAATGCTTCCCGGAGTTCTTGATCATCAGGAACACAAAGTCTCATGCCCTGCCATACGATACCATCAACATCTACTCTGAATTCTGTCTGCTTCTCTAAATTCTGTATTATCGCCCAGATTTCTCCATCATCTTTCTGAGCTTCCTTGATCTTAGAGAGTAACTCGGGTTCTACTCTAAGATTATCACAGTAACCGTGTTGTCCATGTATCATGATCTCTATGTCTAGTCGCTCCAGGTCTCTTATGATTTCCTCCTCAATTTTAATGCCGTTGATCATTCTAGACTTTTTGTTAAGTGCATCTGCTATTACATTCGCCTTGCCGGGATGATACTGCAGATTGATGTCATAATCCTTCAACAGCTCCAACCATTTCCTCTGTCTCATGTTTAATTCACGCTGAGTGAAGATATACTTCAAGCTCTTGTGGTCCGTGAAAATGTCACATGATTCTCCATATAAGTAGTGCCTCCATATCTTCAATGTAAACACGACTGCAGCAAGTTCCAATTCATGCGTAGGGTAATTTTCCTCATAAAGCTTAAGCTGCCGTGAAGCGTACGCGATCACTTTCCCATGTTGCATGAGAAAACAGCCAAGTCCCTTTCCCGATGCATCACTGTAGATTTGAAATCCACCCGTACCAGACGGGAGAGTAAGAATAGGTGCAGATACTAACTTCTGCTTCAGGTCTTCAAAGCTCTTCTCTCGTTCTTCAGTCCAGACGAATTTCTCCCCTTTCCGCATCAGTTTGGTCAATGGTGGTGCTAGGCGGGAAAAGTTCTCCACGAACCTACGGTAATAGCCAACTAAGCCTAAGAACCTGCGGACTTCAGTCACTGATGTCAGCCTTGGCCACTTAGTAATAGCCTCAACCTTCGCTGGATCCATAGTGATTCCTTCTTTTGATACAATGTGACCTAAGAATGCCACCTTGTCTAACCAGAACTCACACTTGGAGAATTTAGCATACAGCTGCTTCTGGCAAAGAATCTATAGTACTGTACGAAGATGGTCTTCGTGTTCCTCCTTGGACTTTGAGAAAATCATGATGTCATCGATAAAGACAATGACGAACTTGTCCAGAAATTCATGGAAGATTCTGTTCATCAACTCTATGAACACTGCTGCAGCATTGGTTAGGCCGAATGGCATGACTACGAATTCGTAGTGGCCATAGCGTGTACGGAAAGCAGTCTTGGCAATGTCCTGATCCTTAGCCCGTAGCTGATGATAGCCTGACCTAAGATCAATCTTGGAGAAGTGTTTGGCCCCTTGGAGTTGGTCAAACAGATCGTCTATACGTGGCAGTGGATACCTATTTCTGATAGTAATCTTGTTGAGCTCGCGATAGTCAATGCAAAGACGCATACTGCCGTCCTTCTTCTTAACAAATAAGACCGGTGCGCCCCATAGAGATGCGCTCGGTCGAATGAAACCTCGTGCTAGAAGTTCTTGTAGTTCATCCTTCAGATCCTTTAACTCTTTGGGAGCCATGCGATAAGGAGCCTTGGAAATCGGCTCAGCTCCTGGGATGAGCTCGATATTGAATTCCACTTCACGTGCAGGTGGTATGCCCATAATTTCTTCTGGAAATACATCTTGAAATTCTGACACTATCGGCTGATCCTGAATTGATGGGGATTCAACATGCATGTCATGAACCGTAGCTAGATAGCCCTCGCAGCCATGTGACAGTAGTGCACGTGCTAGCAGGGTTGATATGATTTGTACAGACCTGTCGGGTACGAACCCGTTATGAACGTACTCTGGTGCATTAACATCACCGAAGATCACTCGATATGAATGGCAGTCTATGGTAGCATGATGCTTGGATTGCCAATCCATGCCCAAAATTATGTCAAAGTCATTCATGTCCAGCGGAAGTGCGTCAACAGGACGAACCTTAACGTCAAAATCTAGGGGGAGGCTCTTGTACACATGGGTTATAAGTACAGAGTCTCTCAAAGGCGTGGAAATACTGAGTCTATTCTCTAGTGGCATGGGGAATATCCTAACATTCTTGGCATAAGTAGTAGAAATGAACGAGTGAGTAGCACCCGTATCAAACAGAATACATGCAGCTTGACCATACATATACAAGATTCCAGTGATGGTATCTGTAGACTTGTTGGCCTGATTACGAGATGTCGTGTAAACGCGTCCAGTGGTAGGAGGCGGCTTGGTATCATCATGTCCCGATGTGCCCTCCATCTCGCCCTTGCGGCAGTCCTTCATGCGATGGCCAGGAAGACCACACTTGAAGCATGCGTCACTGTCGCGGCGACATAGCCCTGGGTGCCTACAGTGGCAAGTAGAGTAAAGAGGATGAGTATATCTTCCAGCAGGTGCTCTGGCTGGCTGAGAACCTGATAAGACATTATACATGAGACATGATAATATGGTACAAAGGACAATGCGGATAATCGTAATATTGAATAGCAGTGATAGCTAGACGGCTAGGCTGCGAACCTCTCTGGTTCTGGTCCCTACCGTTTCCATGGTTCCTGGTAGAAGATTTGCTAATGTGTCAGAATTTAGAGTTATAACATGTAATCATAAGAAAAAAATGTGTAAGTATAAGGACCTACTGCTGTTGGAGTGTCCAGCGTTGTTACGGTAATTATCATTACCACCACGCGTATCCGTAGCAGAACGGTCGTTAGTCTGAGCGTTTCCTTTGGGCTGATTAGGCTGCTGCTGAGTAGCCGGCTGAGACCGGTCCCCAGTCTTCTTCCTGGAAGATACAATTTAAACAGATGAAAAATTGACATATATTGAAAGAATACGGATTGGTCACCGCTTGAATACGAATGTTTACCTCTTCTCGGGTCTCTCTGCTTCCCCGAACTCATCTCTTTCTTGCAGCATCTCTAGCTTACGTGCTGCATCGGCCACTTGTGCTACCGTGTTGAACGTAGCACACACCAAGTTGTTTGCGATCGATGTGCGAAGAGCCCACCTGAAGTGGTGTGCCTGCTCTTAAGGAGTACCTGCCACTGCACCAAGGAAACCAGCTAAGCGAAGAAAGCGCTGCATGAACTCGTTGCTATTCTCCCCAGCTCTTTGTCGGATCCCATGGTACTCTCTCTTCAGCTTGTCTTGCTCAGCCTTGGGAAAGAAATGCTCCATCACTCTATCTCTGAACTGAGCCCATGTCAAACCAGCCACCCAATTATAACCTCCCTCAGACTGCTTCAATGCTAACCACCAATTTAACATGTCACCTTTGAACCGGTAACAAGCCAACCTCGCCTTGAACACGGGGTCACAATCCATAGCATCGAAGATCTTCTTGATGTGAGCCAACCAGCTTTCAGCTTCACTGGGGCTATCTGTTCTCTCGAAAGCTCGAGGACGGAGCTTGTCGAATCTCTCCAGCCATGTAGCCATTGTCACTAGAGGAGGAGGAGGTGCTGGGTGATGCTGCTGATTGTTGGCAGCCTGAACCTCAACCCTGAGGTCGTTCCTCAGCTGAGGAAGCAAAGCTTGCATAGCAGCTTGGATCGCTGCATTGAGTTATTCCTGCTCGCGTGTGAGAACCATCTGACAGTATAACATAAAATACATGATTAAACCGATCAAAACATAAAATATATACATGAAAAAAATTTATACCACTAGATCATGAGAAAAATTTTATGCAGGAAAATTTGTACATGAATGCATGATGTAGTTTTATGAAAACTTTTGTATGCACGAGAGTGAACGCCTATGGTCAGTTCACCCAAAATGAAATACATGGCGAGGGGACGCCTATGGGTCGGTCCCAAATTTAAAAGTTTCGATAAAACACATGCGACTAAATAGGGACAGTCCTGTACCAACCATTACATAGTCATAAACCTGCGACAATGACATATATATGTATGCATGAAAATGATGAATGTATGAAAACCGACTGTCAGTTCTAGGAAGACCATAGTGACCATCCACTAATCACAGGTCATGTTTTGAGAGCCTACAAGTCGAAGCCTTGGCTCTGATACCATAACTGTAACACCCCATTTTGATAAATGGAATGTCACGCGTGATTATGGCGTGTCATCAAAGCATACAAGGATAAATGTCTAAACATTACATGACAATAAAAAGGAAATACCGGAATCAAACATCGGTAGTCCAAAAGTAAAGCTCATCACACACAATCATAAGTACTGTAAATGAAAGGACTAAAAAATGTCCATGAAATGAGTATCCAAGTATAGAATAATGCATAAAGTAAAGAAGGCTAGAAAGCTTCCAGTCTATATGCACGTACGCTTAAAGTCTACGAGCGTCCCTGAGTACCTGCCGTTTTAGGAACATGAAAAGGAAAACGGCTGAGCAATACGCTCAGTGCACGGATGTACAAGTAAAGCATGGATAATATAAGCATATAAGCATGAAACAGCGGAAGGAACTAAGTCCTGAATAACCCGGTTAAGTCTTAGTAAAACTGGTTTTATAGTTTGAAAAGCCTTATGTTTATCTTGTGAAAACTGTTTAACATATTTTACCATTAGCCAATATAGGTCATGAAAATCAACGTGCATGAATACTTGGAGGGGTGACCTCGTCATGCAAATTAGAGAGGCTGCCTCTAATTTAATATACTGGTTTTTTGGGTAGGAGGGATCAGCTCCTTGTGAAGGATGCAAGGCACACACCACATTCACACTGAGTAATCTGTTGAAAACATGTAACTAGGATGCACCCATACGCCACACATGATAAATATAATAATATGACCAAAAGCTGAAGGGACGCTACGAGAAATCACTCCGCCGTGGGGAAGTCATAACACCAGTGCCTCTAGTGTTATGGTTATGGTACCTCCATAACTAGGTGAAACTGTTCATGCATGTATATGGCTTTAGGTATTCTAATTAAACATAAGCAATCATAACATATAAAACATATACTAGGGAAAACAGTTGGCTGCATACGGGGAATCCTAATAAGGAAAGAATGTCCATACTGAAAGGACGGAGAATCCGTACCTTATGTCCAGTGAACGAAGAAGACGAACGGAAGAGAGTCCTACTTCGGTATCACTAATGCTACATAAATACATACGTGTATAAGTATCTGATTTCTGAATACGTAACTGGTTTTATAACATGTCTTAGCTTGTTTTATGTGTTCATGTCATGTTTTACTGTTTTTAAGCTTTATATTGTGTTTATCGTGTATTCTGTCTATTCTGATTAAGTATTACTTGTATTTCATGTGTTATTATACTTGTTGTGTAATAATAAGCAACTTTCTAAAAAAACCAGGTTTCCAAAAATAGAAAGTTTCCAAAAATAGAAGGTTACCAAAAATAGAAAGTTTTCAAAAATAGAAAGTTTCCAAAAATAGAAAGTTTCCAAAAATTGAAAGTTTCCAAAAATTGAAAGTTTTCAAAAATAGAAAGTTTTCAAATATAGAAAGTTTCCAAAAACAGAATTACTGCTTAGAATAGATAAGTTTCTAAAAATTGAAAGTTTCCATAAATAGATTAGCTGCCTTAAATAAATAAGTTTCTAAAAATAGAAAGTTTCTATAAATAGATATAAGCTGGTTAATTAAGCTAATTATATAAGCTTAAGTGTTTTCTGATTATTATTCTAAGTCATGTGATTATATAGTATAGTTTATTAATTATTACATGTAAATTAAATAAACTATAGGTTAAAGTATTTAACTAAATATAACATGATTTTAATTAAGTAAAGGTAAAATACTTAGGTTAAAACATGTATTATTAACTATCAATAATATAACCTAAGTCATGTAAATTAATTAATTATAGTCATGGTTTTTAATAATTAATTAATTATAAAGTCTAATTAAATGATAAATACTTAGGTTAAAATTCATGAATTACTAATTAAATTTATAACCTAAGTCATGTAAATTAAATTAATCATGTCATGCTTTTAATTAATTTAATTTAAGTCTTAGAAAAATATAACATAACTTGTAAAAATCATAAACCTTGAAAAAAAATGATTCATGAACCCGGACCCGTGACTAAAAACCATGAACCGGACCTGTAAACATCACCATACCCCGACCAAGGTCGGGGTTTACCATTGCCTTGCTGCTGCCGTGAGACCACCACCACCATACCGAGACCATATGGTCTCGGTGGTGTGAGATAAGCCAAGCCGAGACCCCTATGGGGCTCGGTTAGGCGTAAGATATAACACAAACACCCCTAAACCCTTGATTTGATTTAACCCATGATTATTAAAATGTTTAAAATACTTGTTTTTAATTAGTTTAATTAAAAACATCATTATTTTATGTGATTCAATAAATCAAAACATAAAAAGAAAAGGTTAAAGGTTATACTGATTACGTGAAACAAATGAGGACGAACACACAACGATCCTTGTAAAATTTCCAAGATCAAAATCAACCCGAAACACCCTTGTGGTGTTCTTTAAACCGGCGGCCAAAGAGAGGAAGAAGAAAAGGGATTTTTAGGGTTTTAGTTATTTTTCTAAATCTTGTTAAATGAAAATACCTTTTCCATAATTTGCATGTTTAGTAAAAATTATGGGCTTGGCCCATTTCTCTTGGTGTAGCCGCATCGTGGGGGCCCCACATGGGGTAACCCGTACCTTTTCCGTGTCCAAAATTATTAGTGTGTTCTTGTGTGTTCTCGTGTTCGTAAATTCCGTGTTTTAATTAGTTATCAATCGTGACTTAACATATTTATTCATGTTCGTAATAACTATATATACATACGTAATATTAGCTCGTGATTAATTTACGTTCATGATTTCATGTTCGCATGTTCGTGATTATAATTATTATTTGAATAATTGTCGTGTGTTCATATGTAATAAATACTTATCGTGTTCTAACACGTACGTAATACTTGTAATTCTCATACGTGAAACGTAAACGTGCTATAAAAGGAAAGTTCTAATCATGTACATACGATCTTAAGGGCACTATTCATGATAAAAGCATGCGGGTTTTACAAAATGATCTAGTATTTTAAAATAAAGTTTTAAAACATATTTATAATCATAACTAAAACATATTAGCATTATAGCTCTTGAAATGGATTTTTGCTCATTATTTCATGTAAAATACATAACTAGGGTTTTAAGACATCTTTAGCTTATAACTATCATTTAAATTGATGAAATGACTTAGTTCTTTTTTTATTATCTTTCTAACATTATTTTGGCATTATAACAAGTCTAATATATCATTATAACAAGATCAACGCTTACTTAACATAAGAATTACCTAGGTAGCTACAAAATGGCTCCTTATGACTTCTTATGAACACTACTTGCTATCAAATCTTCAATGTCTTACTTATAGACCTGTTTTATAGTCTTGGGGGATGTCCTAGTACTTTTATAGAAGTTAATATGAAGAATGGGTAGGAGGTTAAGAGAAAACAGGGTGCAAGTCTTCAAGGTATGTCATACAACTCTATTTATACTTGTAGCAACACTTAGGCTCCAAGTTTTGGTTCTATACGTGTAACATAGATAGGATAAGGACTAAGGATTTCAATTAAGGTCTATTCAAGTCTAGGTGATGAGTATACAAGCTATTTTCAAGCTAATCTTCCATTTTTGGCCAAAAATAAGTCACGGCTAAATATGGATGAGAATTGTGATGTGTAGCACCCTAGTAGGTGATGCACCTACTTGTAACCACTTCTAAAATATCTTAGAACATATAAATATCTGTTTTTCAAACTTGGAATGGGAGGGAAAGTGTTTGAAATGATTTTTGGAGGGAAACAATAAAACTAGGTTTAAAAACTAGGGCTTGTAACTTATGGTTTGTGATTTTGGTGATTAGGGACTTAGGAAAGTGATTAGTGAATGATTAGGGCTGAATTAGGGTTTGTAAATTCTATTTAAGAGATTTGGGTCATTGGTTTGAAGTTTAACAAAGGTTTGATGTGAAAATGGGAAGTATACTTATGTAGATTAGGGTTTTCTAATGATCTAGGTTTAAATCTTAGTAAAAGGCTTTATCCTTCAGTTAGCTACTTATGTAAACTTTATTTAGGTCCTAGACATTACATTTTAAGTGTCCAAATAGTTCTTACATTTGGTTTGATAGTTTAGTTTAGGTAAACATGTCTAAAGAGTGAAAATACCTATTTTGACCTAATTTACAAGTCATGCATTGAAATCTTATACCTTGTGCATTAGGGTATTTGTACATTGTATTATCATAATCTTACAACCTTAATGAAGTCCTATAAGTGATTGTAGACTTGACCTAAAAGACTAGGTAATGAATCCATGTAGATTTCTTAATATAAGGGTTTCTATATTATTAAGCCTAATGACTTTCTATTTTGGGTAATTAGGGTTTATATTTTAATTTATACTTATTCTAAGTCTTATATAGTATGTTTATGACTTCTATGGGTTTTACGTTCTTAGTTTACGGGTTTATATAGGGTAATCATAATCTAGGGTTAATTATGGGAGCTTAAGGTCCTATGCTTTGATAACTTGTACATTATGCTTTATTAACTTGTAACTTAACTTGATATAAATGTATTACCGTAATATGATACTTAGTTAAGTTTTATAATTAGTTGCAAAAGATTAGAGTTTAATTGATAACAGAATGGATTTTATATGCTAATCTTGGTTTTAGGTCATTTTCTTGTAATTAGCTTGAGGTTAGTGAATATTAATACTTTATGATTGCTTAATTTCTCTTTACATAGTAGATTAGAACTAATATATTGTATTGATTATAGATTCGTAGTTGTTGTATTATTACATTGCTTGAAATATTGTTTATAAAGGTTTCTAGGTGATGATCTAGCCTATTATGTATCTTTATTTTTACTTTAGCTCTGTATAGCTTATACATACTTATTCTTTTTAACTTTATAATTTTTATATGATAGTATATCCTTGTTATTATTCCTTGTCTAATTGTTCATATGTATTATGTATTCATACCTTTACCATCTTTAAGTTCATCATTTATTTATTAGAATTCTAGGGTTTCTAAGGGAATTTAGGGTATCATTATATTTATTTAAATATACTTATTCATAAATATACTTGTTAAATTACTTAAAAATTTATATATAAGAATATGTTGATATGGTAGTTCAGGTTGGGAGAATTAGTTCATCTTAACAAGTAATGCATAAAAAGCAAAAATTTCTAATGGATTTTACACTTCCATTAAACATAACATATATCATACTTGTGAAATTTATGGGTTGTCATAGCCTCTTCCTCTTTAAAAAATCTCATCCCGAGATTACAACAATAAGGTAGCGTACTAATGGCAGATGTAGTTCTCGCATTCTTAAATTTCCTTCCTAAACCAACGAATACAATTTTTATGTTGTTATTTATCTTACAATCACTCTCTTCTACTAGAGTTATTATAAATGAACATTTATAAAATGTTAATTTTATATTCTAAATCATTAGAATCGTAACGTAATCTATAAAAATCATTAAGATAAATAGAAAGCGTACCGATGAATAAAATAAGTCCTTTTTAAAATAAGATTATTTTAAATAAGTCATAGTTTAATTAAAAAATCTTGAATTGATTATCGCCTTTTTCAAAATCAATTGGGTTAATAAGGAAAAGTTCTTTTTAAAGTTGACATTAAGAAAAGAATTGAGATCATTCTCGATAACGTTGTCTCAAAATTCACCATTTAGATTTTGTAGATAGCTAATAGTTATTACTTATTATATTATAAAGTTTTATTCTGACAATACCTCTTATAGGATAAATGTAATTCCATGTAATATAATGCACACGTAGAGTATGAATTTCTAATATCTGGAAAATTTTCTCATTTGAACCATACATATAAGGGATAATATTCTTCTTTATGTATTTAAAACCATAGATATTGGTACTCTATGTCAACAGATTATTTTAGGTACATTCTTGTCAGAGTCTCTATATCATTAGTAAAATACAATTGACAATAATCCGGATGGCATTATGTCTTAAGAAATATTGAAAAATCTTATTACTTGTTCTTACCTTTCTTTATAAGGGAAATCTAATTTTAAACATTCATAAGTTTAGATTTTATATTCTTGTTAAGATATGAGTTGAATATTTAGTCATAAAGATCAAATCCATAATATATTACAAATGAGTTGTACTACCGGATAATGAAATAAAATAACACTTACAAGAGATGTAATTAAAACACATATATCTTATTGATAAACCTCACATATATTTATTACATTTATTTATTTACAAGATACGGAATATAAGAAAATTTAGAAATTAGCCTTGCTCCAACAGTATCGGTTTGATGACCCTTCTAGAAGCAATTCTGACATTTAGCTAGGCAGGATCCTTTGTGATGCAGTAGACACTTCACACAAAGAGGAAGATTTCCAACATAATTTTTGTGTCCTAGTGTTTTGGGAATTCTAAATGAGTGGGATTTGGGTAATATAAGTAAGGAAAATAGGGATCATAGGAAAACTTTAGGGGGATTAGGTTTCGTTTCAGCATATTCTTCTTCTTCTTCTTTTTCACTAAGTTTACATTTAAGGGTGTTTGATTCTTGCATAGGATTGTGCTTGATTACGTGATCCATTAATTTCTAAGAAATATTTATGGCTTCTTCTAAACTTTGGGGTTTAGAGATAGTAATCATTTTCTTGAATCCTGGGGAAATCCTTTAATAAAAGCTTTCATCATTCTTTGGGAATTAGTGATAGGATTTAATTCTGCTAACTCTTGAAATTTTCTCAAATAGGCATTGAGATCATTTCCTTGTGTCACTAGATAGCAAAATTCCTTTTTCACTTTCTCGATTTCTATAAAGGGATACTATTGGGTCATTAAAAGGCACTTAAAATCTAACCACGTCATCTTTTGAGCTTCTTCTATTCCAACGAGTTGAGAATAGTAATTCCACCATGATAATGCTTCGGTAGTTAAACTACTAACATCAATCTTCACTTTACAATCCTCGGCACAACTACTTTGGGAGAAAATCGTCTCAGTTCTTTCAATCTAATGAGTGATACTAATAACATCTTCGGTTCCTTGAAATTTATATAACTGACTAGTTATAAAAAAATTTGTTGAAGTAGTATTCTCCACTATCTTAAAAGTTGGTATTTTCATAGCTGCAACAATTCCATCATTAATTATTTGTTGAAGTCCTTTGGGAGTTAAGGTAGAAGATATCGATGTTCTTAAATGTGTCATTTTGAATTTAGAAGACAAAATTTTTGAAGTTTAGATATACTTTTCTTTAAGTATTTGCCATATGTGTATACATACAACGCTTTACGAGCATATTTTTTCTTTCCGAATATTTAAAGATACATCATATAAAATTAGGGAATATGTTTATAGGGCTATTAACTCGTCTTAAGATTCCTAAGTTTATTTATCCTCTATTTAGATTAATACTTTCTTTTAACCAAATAGACTTGAGAAGTCCTTTTTAGTTTAAGATAATATCTTTCTTTTGCTATAATTCTTTTGAAGACTTATACTTTGTCAAGTATTTCTATTTTCTAGAATGATATGCAAATAAAGGAAAGAAAAATAAACTTTTATTCATTAACAATCCACTTTGCTGACAAGCAAGCTTCTTTGTTACATAAAGTAAAAACCGAAAGCTAAAATATTTACAAGACTTTTAGGGAAGCTAAAATATTTTTGAGCTAGTTTACTCCTTTTTCTTGAGATTTTTGATTATGACAAAGAGTCCTTTGATATTGTCTTGATGTCGTACTTGAATATCTTCAATAAGCTTCTCCATTGTTATCATTCTTACTCGGGCTAAGGTAATTTCCTCATCATGAAACCTCTGCTTATCTCGTAACTCATAACTTTCATTACTTACTTTTATTAAATCCTTTTCTATAGTTTCCATTTCCTCTTGCATTATCGTCTTTCCATACTTAAATGTTGGGAATAAATCTATGCTTACTTGTTTCCCCTGCTAGTTGATTATTCATACCCCTGCTAGAGTAAGTTCCCCCTGCTAAATAACAAAGGCAGGGGGATCCGTTCCCCTGCTGGAGTCAAAGGCCCTGCCGTCAAGATAAACATGGAATAGATTTTTACGCGTTTCAGTTATTATTCCTTAATACTTTCCATAGTTTGTTAGTAGTGATCTTGTACGTGGGTCCTTGTATCTATAAAAGGACTCACTAGGTTAGCATGCAATGTGTGTCTTTCTCATTTCGTTTTTCATTATTATTACTTTAAGGTTTTGTAAACCCTAATACCACTTTGGGTATTCGTATATCTTTGATATATTAAAGTTCAACGTTTGAATCTCATTTGTTCTTGTGCTAAACATTACATTCCGCATCTTGTTTAGTTACTTTGCTTTGCAAAGTTTCTCTAGTGTTAGATTGAATTCTTTCTTTCTATCACAACCCTTAAACAAGCTATTAAGGTTTAAGATCTGACTTTGGGATCAACAAGTGGTATCAGAGCTTGTTGAGAAACTTTGTCTAAATCAAGAACAAAATCCTTATAGCAAACATGTCTTCAGATTCATCCACAAATAGCAACAACCACAATAACCTCAAGTTACCCATGTTGGATCCTGAAAACTTTGAATTATGGGAATTCAGAATCCAACAATACCTGAAAATGGAACACTATGTTCTATGGGAGATCATAGAGTTTGGTGATCAATTCAACAAAATGGTGGCTGTTGAAGAAGGCAAGGATGAAGGTGAAAGTTCCAAAGGTAAGGACAAGAAGAAATCTGCTGCTCTATGTGATAAGGAAATACTGGCTAGAAGGCATGATGTCAGGGCTCACAGCTCATTGCTGTTGGCCCTACCTGATAGACATCAACTCAGATTCAGGAAATACAAAACAGCTAAGGAACTATGGGAAGCCATAGGCACAACCTTTGGAGGAAATGAAGCCACAAAGAAGAAGAAGAAGAATCAAATGCTGGATGATTTTGCTTCTTTTAAAGAAATTGGTGATGAATCAATTGAAGCTATTTACAATAGGCTTCAAGACATGGTGGCCCACTTGGAATTCTTTGATATTGAGGTGACAAGAGAGCAGGTGAATACCAGGTTTCTTAACAGCCTCCAGAAAGAATGGTTTGTCTATAAGGCAATCTGGCAGAATAAGGATGACTTGGACAACAAGAATATTGATGATATATACAATAACTTAAAAGTTTTTGAACCTATTGTCAATGAAATGAAGTCAAAAGGAACAATTCCCACCAACTCAAGTGGAGTTGCTGATTCCCCTGCTAACATGGCATTCATATCACAAAGCAGTGGAATCTCCAAGAACAGTGGAATAGAAGTAGCCCCTGCTACTTATTCCCCTGCTACCAGGTCTGGACCTTCCTATGATGAAGAAAGACCAGCTACATTCAGCCTTGATACTGCATGTGCCTTCATAGCATCTCAAGGGCCACAAGGATCTACAGTGTTACATGAAGATCTGAGTCAAATCAGTAAGCAAGCACTAGAAGAATTGGATATCACGTGGAATATGGATTTGCTAAGCATGAGAGCCAACAGGTTCCACAAGAAGTATGGGAAGAAGATCACAATTAATCCATCTGATGTGGCTGGGTTTGATAAAGCAAAAGTTGAATGCTACAATTGTGGCAAGAAGGGTCATTTTGCCAGGGAATGCAGAGGACCTAAGTCTGGAAATAGCCATAGAAAGGAAACAAGAGATGAGGATTCTGGTGCTAAAGCCATGGTAGCTATGCAGGGGATAGATGGAGCTAATGGATGGGACTGGAGTGCTATGACAGAAAGTGTGGAAAGAAATCAAGCTTTGATGGCTGAGGAAAAGGAAGAAGACTTTGCACTTATGGCCATGTCAAGTTCCAGCTCTGACAATGAGGTATATGATGACTCATACTATACTAAAGCTTGTAGAAAAAATACTGAATCTTTAAATGATCAAATCAGAAAGGTAAAAGCTGACTATATCAATTGTGATAATGATCTTGATAATTACAAACGTGCTTTAGAACAACTAGAGTCCACCATAAGAGAGTATAGGCAAAGAGAAAGTGAGTATAGGGATCACATTGTGATTCTAGAAAGAGATGCCAAGGAGAATAACCAATCTATAAATGTTTTAACTGCTGAACTTGAAATTTTCAAAGCTAACCAAAAGATAGATGAGGAAACTGTTGAAAAATTTGGAAAAGCTTCAAAAGATTTAACCAAGGCATTTGAAATTGGTCAATCTCCTAAGGACAAAACAGGGTTTGGAATTAAGAACATGAATGCTACTATACCTCCACCCCCTGCTAACATCCATGCTGCCTATCCTAGAAAAGACTTGTCATGGACTGGTCTCCCTTGTTTTGAAAAACAGGATGACATTGAATTTGACTTGAGTGCTTATATACCTAATAACCTTGATACAGAAGAGTCTCTAGTTAAAACTAGTGTCATTAGGGATGTTAAACAGGAACAGGTTGGATTAAAGCAAATTGACAACCCTGTTAGATTTTCAAAAGAAGGAATTTCTAGCAGCAATCCAAACTCTAAGAGCATCTCTTCCAAATCTAAGGCTAGGCCACAGTCTCCTAAACCTACCATTAAATATGCTGGTATGTACAGGAATGTCAGAGGTAATCAAAGAAATTGGAATGACCAAAAGTCTCATCAATTAGGAAAAGACTTTATGATCAATACCAAGCCCTGCTTCACATGTGGCAGTTTTGAACACACTTATCAAGAGTGTAAGGCACCAATGGAGATGGTGGCTGCAAATCCCTTAAAAGATATGCAACCTAAAGCCATTCTTCTAAATGCAGGGGCAAAATCCTTTTCCCCTGCCAAGTATGTTGCCCCTGCCTTGAGAAATAGAGTAGCTGAGAAATATGTTGTTCCAGCCCTTAGAAAGGAAAATGATGTTCACCCAAAGCCCAACACTTCTGTGACCACCCCAACACCTTATACTTCATATAGATCTGGCCCTAGACCTTACCAACACATGAACAGAGGCCAAAACAAAAGGTGGGTTCCCTCTGCTAAGCATAAGGATTCCCCTGCTAAAACTGGGGTATCCCCTGCTAGAAAAGGTGTACATTCTAGGAACATGGGAAGATGGGGAAAAGCTGTGAAAGCCTCAGCTCGTTGGGTTTGGGCTCCCAAAAGGGGTACTCAATCTAATGGTGTATCTCTAGTTTTCGATAAGCTATCCTACATTGATACACGAGGTAGATCCAAGTCTGTAATGGCTTGGGTCCCCAAGAAAAACTAATTTCTTTTTCCTTTTGCAGGTGACAAAGAAGACAAGGGATGATAGAGCATATTGGGATAGTGGATGCTCAAGAAGTATGACTGGACACAAAGCTTACTTGTCTAATTTTGTACCCCTGCATGACAATGATGGTGTTTCTTTTGGAGATGGGCATGGAACTATAAGAGGAAAAGGAACTATTGTCACAAATGGGATGACTTTTGATAATGTGTACTTGGTGAAAGAACTCAAGTATAATCTCTTCAGTGTGTCACAGATGACTGATAACAAGAATTTTGTCTTGTTTACTGACACTGAATGCTTGGTATTAGGAAAGGAGTTTGTCTTACCAAAAGACACTCTAATTGTTCTCAGAACACCAAGACAGAAGAACATGTACACAATTGATCTCAAGGACATCTCTCTACAAGACAATGAAACATGTTTCATTGCCAAAGCTTCAGCAGATGAATGTAAGAAATGGCATAGAAGACTTGGTCATCTTAATTTCAAGAACATGAACAAACTAGTAAAGCATAATCTGGTTCATGGTCTTCCTTCCAAGTCTTTTGCCACTGAACATACTTGTGTAGCATGTCTGAAAGGGAAACAACACAGAGCATCTTGCAAGTCAAAAACAAGTATGTCCACCACCAAGCCATTGGAACTACTACATATGGACCTTTTTGGTCCTACTTCTGTGGCAAGTATAATGAAGAAATGGTACTGCTTATTGATTACTGATGATTTTTCAAGATTTACATGGACATTATTTCTATTTGAAAAGAGTGACACTGCTGATGTACTCATTGGGTTCATCAATCAAATTGAACTGTCAAAAAGCATGAAGGTAGTTACCATAAGATCAGACAATGGTGGTGAGTTCAGAAATCAGAAGCTGGATTCTTTCTGCATAAACAAAGGCATCAAGAGGCAATTTAGCATTGCTAGAACACCTCAACAGAATGGAGTGGCAGAAAGAAGGAATAGGACACTCATTGAAGCTGCAAGAACTATGCTGTCTGATTCCAAACTTCCAGGTATCTTTTGGGCTGAAGCTGTATCCACTGCTTGCTATGTGCAAAATAGGGCCTTGGTTGTCAAGGCACACAACAAGACCCCTTATCAGCTGTTTAATGGAAGATCTCCCTTAATTGACTTTTTCAGACCTTTTGGGTGTCATGTTATCATCTTGAACACCATTGACAATCTTGGTATGTTTAGTGAAAAGGGTGATGATGGATACTTTGTGGGTTATTCCTTAAACAGCAAGGGATATAGGGTCTTCAACAAGAAGACAAGCAAAATCACAGAAAATCTTCATGTGAACTTTCTTGAAGACAAACCTGAAGATGTTCAAACAGGTCCTGACTGGTTCTTTGATATAGATGTACTTTCCAAGTCCATGAATTATGTACCTATTATCTTGCAGAACACTAACATTTCAGGTACTCAAGAAACAATTGATGCTGAGAAGTCACCTCTGAGGTACATGAATGTACCCTCATTGGGTTCCTAGTGAAGATGATAAACAAGAAGATAATTCTGCTTCAGGAAGAGACCAGCCAATCTCATCCCCTGCTATAACTGAAGGCAGTGGAATGGCTGAAAGCAGTGGAATTCTGGATTCCCCTGCTAGAGGAATTGATTCCTCTTTCACAAAGGATCATGATGCTAATGAGAATACTGATGCAGAAAGAGAATCCCCACTCATCTCATCATCTACACCCATAAATGATGGTCCTATCATATCCAGCAGTGGAAGCAGAATCATCAGGAGTGGAGGCCCTAGTTATTCAGAGCTTCATTCTGCTCACAAGCACCCATCTTTAGGTCATGCTGACTCATTTGGAAGTTCCTTTGAGGACTTCTTTCCTAATCAAAATAGCCCCATCAATTCTGATTTGGAAGAAGATGAAACAGAAGTCATCATGCAGCCTACCTATAGAATCAATAAGGATCATCCTATCTCTCAGATCATTGGTGATCCTGAAGCTCCCAGACATACAAGGTATACAGCAAAAGAGCACAGCTTTATTGCTAACATCACCATGAAGTTCAATCATGACAACATGCAATGTTGTCTGTTTACTGCATTTTTGTCACAAGAAGAGCCAAAGAAGATTTTTCAGGCTTTAAATAACCCAAGCTGGGTTGAAGCTATGCAAGAGGAGCTCCTACAATTTGACATACAAGAGGTTTGGATTCTGGTTGATTGTCCCAAATGGGCAAGGCCTATTGGGACCAAGTGGGTACTCAGGAACAAAAAGGATGAAAGGGGAATAGTTGTCAGGAACAAGGCAAGGTTAGTAGCACAAGGGTATACTCAGGAAGAAGGGATTGATTATGAAGAGGTGTTTGCTCCAGTAGCAAGGATTGAAGCTATTAGATTATTCCTTGCTTATGCCTCATTCATGGACTTCACTGTTTTCCAGATGGATGTGAAAAGTGCCTTCTTATATGGAACCATTGATGAAGAAGTCTATGTCATGCAACCACCAGGGTTTGAAGATCCAGAACATCCTGACAAAGTATACAAAGTGAAAAAGGCCATGTATGGCCTTCACCAAGCTCCCAGAGCCTGGTATGGTACTCTTTCCAAATATCTCCTAGACAATGGATTCAACAGGGGGAAGATTGATCAGACCCTGTTTACCAAGAAACAAAAGGGTGACCTTCTGCTAGTACAAGTCTATGTGGATGACATCATTTTTGGATCAACTAACTCTATGCTTAGTAAAGAGTTTGCCAAATTGATGCAGGATAAATTTCAAATGAGTGCTATGGGAGAACTAAACTTCTTTTTGGGGTTACAAGTTCAGCAGCGGAAAGATGGGATATTTATCTCACAAGACAAATATGTAGCTGAGATTGTAAAGAAGTTTGGCATGTCTGATGGGAAGAAGGTGTCCACTCCCATGGACAAGGATCATCCATGGGGCAAGGATGGTCCTGGAAAGCCTATAGATATCAGGAATTACAGGTCTATGATTGGGTCTCTTATGTATCTCACTGCTTCAAGACCTGACATCATGTTTGCAGTCTGCTTATGTGCAAGATACCAGGTGTCACCAACAGAGTGTCACTTATTTGCTGTGAAAAGGATTTTTAGGTATCTAAAATGTCATCCTACCTTAGGACTCTGGTATCCAAAGGAGTCACCATTTGAGCTGATAGCTTATTCAGACAGTGATTATGCTGGTGACAACAATGATAGGAAGTCTACAACAGGGGGATGCCAATTTTTGGGGAGCAGGCTTATATCTTGGCAATGTAAGAAGCAGACTATCATGGCAACATCCACAACTGAAGCTGAGTATGTAGCAGCTGCTGCATGCTGTGGTCAAGTTCTTTGGGTGCAAAATCAATTGCTTGATTATGGGTACAACTTTCTTAAAACCAAGATATTTATTGACAACAACAGCACTATTTGCATCATAAAGAACCCTGTTTTTCATAGCGAAACCAAACACATTGAAATTAGACATCACTTTATCAGAGATTGTTTTGAAAAAGGACTGATTTTCCCTGAGAAAATTGATACAGAACTTAATGTTTCTGATCTTTTAACAAAAGCTTTTGAGGTAGGGAGGTTTCAGTATCTGGTTGCAGGTATTGGAATGGTTACTCCTTAAAATCTGATGTCTATTTTTGTCATGTGTAATCAGGGTTACTTCACTGCTGTTGTTGTATAATTGTTAGTCAATTTTACCATTTCTTTCATTCCACTGCTTTTTAACACTGATTCCCCTGCCAAGAGAATTTTTCTCTTCAGCTGGGTGTGTTCTTTTTACAAAAGTGGTTTTATGTGGTTTTAGACTAACAATGCAGAGGTTCATATGGTGCATATTATTCTCCTTGGTGGATCAGGTATAAACTCTATGTTTCAGGGGAGGTTAGGTCAAACCTTTAGGATTCAGGGTATTCTTAGGATACTCATATATGATTCTAGATCATATCCATTGGTGAGTGGGGGTTCAGGGTAATGATGACTTGCTGCACAGCTCGTATGAACTCTGAAACCTTGAGGCACTGTAGTGTGTGTTTACATTTCTTTATTCAAGCAGCTTGCTGTTCAAAATACAGATGTGTGGCACACATTGCCAAGACTAACTGACCATAGGTAAGGGACAAGGTTGGGATGGTGACTGGGGTATGCATGATTTCTTGGGATTACCTGGTGTAGGGGGGCTTATGTATTAACTTTTTGTATTGGGACCATTGCTGAATAGAGGACTCTTGAGATTCTATGTATCTATCTTGTGTATACAAGTGTGTGCATTAGAGCAGAGCTAGTTAGCATTAGTCCTTCCATGACTAGTTTAATACCCCTAGGAAAGTTTCCCCTGCTTTTATCTTTTATTCCCCTGCCTTCACAACATTCCCCTGTTTGACCATTGACCGACAATACCGTTACCCTGTTCATAGCCGTTGGGCCTGCTTGCTTAATTTTGGTTAGGGAATATTTTATTCTTTTTAAAAGATATTTAAGGCGCTTTCTTAGCTGATTGGTAATCTTTTCCTTCTATTTCAAATATATTAATTTTTTATCAAGATTTATCCTTGATATTTTTGCAATTTGAAAATTTTGGTCCAATCACAGCCCTTCAATTTGTCTATATAAACTTAATTCCCTTTACCAGCAGGTCCACAAATCTCTCTCGACCTAATCCCACTTACCTCCCATCTCTATAAACCTCTAAACTATTTTCCAAATTCATCATGACCCTTAAAATTGCTCCTAATCATAACCAAATTGCTTTGCTTCATGATGAACCAGCCGAGTTTGCTGAGGCTGTGGCCTTTCTAAAGTCTTCGTACTTCAAAGTAGCCCTTCTCATCAATCCTCGCATTTATACCTCACACATTCAACAGTTCTGGTCTAAAGCCATGACCAAAACAGTGAATGGAGATGTCATAATTCAAAGCACAGTTGATGGTCATTCCAAGGTAATCACACTTGCCTCCATCAGGGAGAATCTCCTCCTTGATGATGAGGATGGAATAACCAACTTTTCTGAGGCTGAAATTTTTGAAGGTCTTGATAAATTGGGGTATAAACTTTCTGAAAATCAAAAATTAAAGTTTGCTAAAGGCCAGTTTGCCCCTCATTGGAAATTTTTGATTCATACTATTATGCAATGTTTGTCACCCAAAACCACTGCTTTTAATGAGGTTGGTAGTGAGATAGCTTCTGCCCTGATCTGCTTTGCAACAGGAAGGAAGTATTGTTTTTCTCAAATGATTTTTAAAGGCATGGTTAAAAATGTTTCAAGCACCTCAAAGTTTTGTATGTATCCAAGGTTTATAGAAGTTTTGCTGAATATGAGTGATCATGGTCCCATTACACACAGAAACTATTTTTCAGCAACCAAACACACAACCAAACTTTTCACCACATTACTTGCACCATCACCTTTGTTCTCTGGCAGAAACATTCCATTCACTTCAATTATGCTGGACCAAATCAGAAGGGAAGAAGCCAAACATCAAACAGCCATACATCAACCTGCTGAATCCCCTGCCAGGAACCTACCACCTGCTGATCCACAACAAGAAAGGCGTTCAAAATCCAGGTTTGCCAGGTCTCCCTTGCCTGGTGAATCTTCACAAGCAGCAGAAAGGAGAGTCTCCAAAAGTTTGGAGCAACCTGGGGGTTTGGCTGCCACTACTGTCTCATCCTCAAGGGGTGAGCAGGACTGTGACACCATCAATAAGTCCTCTCCCCCACTCCGTGATATCCAACAAAGGGAGAAGTTCCCTTCTAGGATTGAGAGCAGTATGAAACCTTTGACAAATTTGGAATTGACGAAAATGTGCATGAGCCTGAAAAGGCAGAATGCACAACTTGTACAAGATGTCAAAAAGCAAGGTCTGGTTATCTCTCATTTGGAAACCAGACTTGCTACTCTTGAGGGGAGGAGAAAGCCCAGACTAATTCTTTCCACAGATGAGGATGCTTCCAAAGGGGAGGAAATTCCACACAAAGAAGGATCTACTGAGTATTATTCATATCCTGGTGGGGAGCATGGAAAGATAACAAGTGCTAAGAAAGGAATGGAGAAAGAAAGTGCTGATAAGGGAAGTGACAAGGGGAGTGCAACCAAAGATATTGCTCAAACATTGCTCACCATGGGCAATCAAGAAGAAGCCCCTGCTTCAAAAGTTTCCCCTGCCATCACTGATCCCACTGCTGTAAGTTTATCCCCTGCTAAGAACATTACTCAAACATTTGTTAGGAAGAACAGAAAGCAACCAGCTCAGAAGGGGATAACAATCAAAGAACCTGCATCTAAAGCAAAACCAGCACCAGCAGTGGATCCAAAGGACAAAGGAAAAGGAATCATGGTGCAACAACCAAAGAGAAAATACAAGCATCTGACTCCTGAACAACAGAAGGTCCAAGAAGCACATGATGCACAAGTAGCTCTCAGGCTACAACAAGAGGAAATGGATATGCAGGATCAAAGGATGGAGAAGATGAGGCCCAAAGATATGCTAAAACAGATTGAGATTATGCATAGGGAACTAGATGACAGGGTACCTCATGTTGAAGAGTTTCTTGATCAATGGGAGAAGGAGTTGAAAAATGCTCCTTTAGAAGACAGGTATGAGTTGACTTGCCTTGTTTACAAATATCAAACTGAATATCTGGAAAGAAGGGCAATGCAAATTCAGAGTGAGAAGTATAGAACGTCAGAGAAAGGGCAACTTGATCACTACAAAGTTCTGCTTAAAAGGCATAGAAAGTGGAAGGATGGTGACTTCAGAGATATGAGCTTTGAAGCCATAAAGAGAGTAGTCAGACCAGTTCTAAAGTTGTATGATGTGGAGGATTGGATGACTATCAACACTCCTGAGGAAGCTGAGTATCTTAGGAGACAAAGTGAAGTGCTACAAAAAGCTGGAGCAACAAAGAAAAGAAAAGCTGAAGAGACTACACAAGCAGGTGCATCATCCCAAGCAGGGGCATCGCACCAAGCAGGTGAAAGTTTTCCAGAAGTACTTGAGAAGTCTGTACTTAATGCACAAAGAGCAGCAAAGAGACTCAAGAGAATGGAGCAAGTGGGCATAATCACTAAAGAGTCTCAAGGGCCATCAAATGATGAAATTGATAAACAGCTGATTTTGCAGGAAAATGATGAAATCTCACCTAGTGAACTTGGAAAGAAGTTTGCTATTATAGAGTATGCTGTTTATGAACACAAAGGGAGAACTTGGTGGAAGCTTACAAGGGCTGACAATACAGCACAGACATTTCTAAGCCTAGATGTCATGTTTCAAATTTTGGATAGTGAAGACTTAGAAGATCTGTGGAAAATATTGAAGAAAACGTTTGCTGCAAAACCTCCTACCATGGATGGTGTGGAGAAGGATTGGGTAATCTGGGAGTGCATGCATAGAATGTATGAACATGAATTATTTGATCCTCTATTTGATGCAGTGAATAAAGGAGATTTGGTGTATTGGAAGCTATTTACAAATTCTGGGGTTTATGAGGTAGTAATGGAAGGTGTGAGTGTTTATTTACTCAATCATAGGTATTATCCCTTCTCTCAGGAAACCTTGAAGAAGTTAGCACAGGCTAAGTTAATTTTTGATGCCAAAAAGCCTGTTGCTTATGATCTGGTAAGAATGGTTCATAGTCAGATTTGGCCAGAGAGTTTGTAAGCATCCTCATCAACTAGCATTTATTCAGAAACTTGTCTTTTAGGGGAAAGCACAAGTTTAGGGGAGGATTGTTGGGAATAAATCTATGCTTACTTGTTTCCCCTGCTAGTTGATTATTCATACCCCTGCTAGAGTAAGTTCCCCCTGCTAAATAACAAAGGCAGGGGGATCCGTTCCCCTGCTGGAGTCAAAGGCCCTGCCGTCAAGATAAACATGGAATAGATTTTTACGCGTTTCAGTTATTATTCCTTAATACTTTCCATAGTTTGTTAGTAGTGATCTTGTACGTGGGTCCTTGTATCTATAAAAGGACTCACTAGGTTAGCATGCAATGTGTGTCTTTCTCATTTCATTTTTCATTATTATTACTTTAAGGTTTTGTAAACCCTAATACCACTTTGGGTATTCGTATATCTTTGATATATTAAAGTTCAACGTTTGAATCTCATTTGTTCTTGTGCTAAACATTACATTCCGCATCTTGTTTAGTTACTTTGCTTTGCAAAGTTTCTCTAGTGTTAGATTGAATTCTTTCTCTCTATCACAACCCTTAAACAAGCTATTAAGGTTTAAGATCTGACTTTGGGATCAACATTAAATACTTCAATTTCATATTCTAGATCTTCAATACGCTTGGGAGGCACTTTGCTACAATAGTTGATCATATTCTCCATTTGTTCTACATATATATTTTGGATATTTGGGATATTATTAGATGCTTGGGATGAAGAAGTTTCACATTGCAGAATAGGTATATTATTAGGTTGAGGATTATTTTCTGGAGATAAAGGATTAGGGTAATTATTATTATTAGTAGAAAGGGCTAGTACTAAAGGTTTAGGTAAATCCATAAGGTAAATATTTTCTGGATCTGAATCTGATATGACGATGGGATGAAAATAAGAAGACATATTTCTAAAGACATCGATAAAATAAATTATTTATATTAGTATTTAGTATATTACTTACACATAATATCATATTATCACATAATATTATCATTTAAAGAAAATCACAACTTAAAATTATTACTTACAATTTTTGTAGCAGCATGGTTTTGATGCGAAGATTTTTACTTGGAATTTATTTCGGAAAATCAGTTATAGTTAATATTTTAATCTCTTGTTCTTTATAACTATAGCTCTGATGCCACTCTGTGACACCCCTATTTTTACCTTGGCACATCGGAATAATATTTTAGGGGTATTACTTCATGATATGAAAGCAGAGTAATAGAAAAACAACTCAAAAGAGTATTTAAATAAACTTTATTTATTCTTTATAAATTATCATTCAAAATTAGAGATTTTCAATAAAACAACTTGTACATACTTCGTACATCACAGGTTTCCGAGATCTAGAAAATAGGTTTGAATGACAAAACTTTCCAAGTCTACATCTCTTCAAGTCATCATTATGCTGCTCCATGTTATCAATTATCAAAACCTGAAATATATGCTTAAAGTCAACACAAAGGTTGAGTGAATTCATAGGTTTAAAAATAATTTGAATACAAGATCCTTTTTCCTGAGCTACGTTATTATTCACCCGTAAAATCAATTAATCAATGCACTAAGCTTATGATACAACAACGAGACATATCAGAAACCCACAATTGCCCTTATGAGGAAGTCTGTCAAACTATCATGCTTAGAAAAATAAAGTATGCTTGTTTGACAAATGAGGTTCTAGCAAGTGCGACTTGCCCAGACATGAGATGTTAGTCTCAAAATAGTACTATTTACAATATTAGCGCTCATTTCCAGGAAATGATTAACGGTTCATAATTAAAAGGGACTTTCAAGGCAGAAGTAAACATAGTGTCAATAATTATTTCTAAGAAGCATACCAAAAACACTTGTATTCCATTTTAACATATGTTTCCCTTGCGGGTTTTCAAATAATTTAAAATTAGTATACTTTATTAAGGTTACGAACTCACCTTAGGTCCAGTAATCTTGTCAGGCTTATATCACACATAATAACTTGAGCTAACAAACAAAAACTTGATCTTACACCAACCTGTTTTAACATATTTTGTATAGTATTAAGTCTTTGATTTTGGAGTTCAAAATCTTTGTAGGTTATTTATGTATTCTTAAATTGTGATAATATTGCATCATTGTTTGGGCCATTATACTTAGAAGCCATTCTATAAACGTTTGAGGAGAGAGGGCACTTTGAATCGTAAACCCAACCACTCAGTCAGAACGTAATATCGAGATGGAACATCTTTGTACAAAGTTCCCTATTAACATGATACATAGTAATATATTTTTATAAATTTCTTCAAAAAATGGTATGTTTCTTTTATATTTATATCTTTTATCCTTTAGTTTCATAATTGACAAAAATAGTCCTTATACTTTATAATAATTTGGAAATATGTTTAATCATATAGTTTTCATTCATATAGTTTTATAAATAACCAAAATAATCCTTGAAGTTTATAATTTTAGATTAATTACCTTTTGAACACTTAATTTCATAAGTTTAGCATATTTACACTTTTAACCCTTTAAGTGTATAGTTTTAATATTTATAATTTCAACCCTTAATATTTAACTTTAGGGTCTCAAACTTTCCAACATTTATTCTTATAGCTTAAATTTCATAAAATGCTACTTTTGGCCCAAAATGTTAAATATTTTCAAAAATGACAGTTTTAGTCCCTATACTTGTAAAAATCATAAAACTTCTTTAAAAATGGACCAAATGATCTAGGAATTTTGAACAAAGTTTAAAAACTTATTTATAATCATAATAAAAATATTTCATTAGAACTATAGCTCTTGAAATGGACATCTTCTCATTATTTCATGTAAAATAAAAAACTAGGATTTTAAGACATCTTTAGCTTATAACTTTCATTTAAATTAATGAAATGACTTAGTTCGTTTTAGATTGTCTTTCTAAAAATATTTTGGCATTATAACAAGTCTAATATATTATTATAACAAGATCAAATCTTACTGAACGTAAGAATTACGTAGGTAGCTCTGAAATGGCTCCTTATGACTTCTTATGAACACTACTTGCTATCAAAGCTTCAAACGCTTCCTTATAGACCTAGTTTTTGGTCTTGTGGGATGTTCTAGGACATTTATAGAAGTGAATATGTAGAATAGGTAGGAGGCTAAGAGAAAACGGGATGCAAGTCTTCAAGGTACGCCATGCGGCTCAATTTATACTTGTAGCAACACTTAGGCTCCAAGTTTTGGTTCTATACGTGTAACATAGATAGGAAAATGACTAAGTGTTGATATTAAGGTCTATTAAATTCTAGGTTATGAGTATACAAGCTAGTTTTAGGCCAATCTCCATTTGTGGCAATAAATAAGTCACGGCGAAATATGGATGAGAATGGTGATGTGTAGCACCCTAGTAGGTGATGCACCTACTTTTCACTACTTATAAAATATCTTAGAACATGTAAGTATCTTTTTATCAAACTTTTAATGGGAGGTAATGTGTTTGAAATGAGTTTTGGAGGGAAATAACAAAACCGGGTTTAAAAAGTAGGGCTTGTAACTTATGGTTTGTGATTTTAGTGATTAGGGACTTAGGAAAGTGATTAGTGAATGATTAGGGATTAATTAGGGTTTATACATTCTATTTAATATATTTGGGTCCTTGTTTTGAAGTTTAGCAAAGGTTTGATGTGAAAATGGGAAGTATACTTATGTAGATTAGGGTTTTCTAATGATCTAGGTTTAAATCTTAGTAAAAGGATTT
Source organism: Glebionis coronaria (assembly GCA_025667525.1). Lineage (NCBI taxonomy): Eukaryota > Viridiplantae > Streptophyta > Magnoliopsida > Asterales > Asteraceae > Glebionis > Glebionis coronaria. Next base: position 230,145,659 of record CM046875.1, read on the forward strand.
ATCCTTCAATTAGATACTAATTTAAACTTAATTTAGGTCCTTTAAATTAATTTTTTAAGTGTCTAAATAGTTCTTACACTTGGTTGGATAGTTTAGTTTTGGTAAACATGTCTAAAGAGTGAAATACATATTTTAACCTAATTTACAAGTCCCCGCATTGAAATCTTGTACCTTGTGCATTAGGGTACTTGTATATTGTCTTATCATAGTATTAAAACCTTAATGAAGTCCTATAAGTGATTGTAGACTTGTCCTAAAATACTAGGTAATGATTCCATGTAGATTTCTTAGTATAAGGGTTTCTATATTATTAAGCCTAATGACTTTCTATTTTGGGTAATTAGGGTTTATATCTTAGTGTATACTTATTCTAAGTCTTATATAGTATTTTTATGACTTCTATGGGTTCTACATTCTTAGTTTAGGGGTTTATATAGGGTAATCATAATCTAGGGTTAATTATAGGAGCTTAAGGTCCTACGCTTTGATAACTTGTACATTATCCTTTATTAACTTGTAACTTAACTTGATACAAATGTATTATCTTCCTATGTTAATTAGTTAAGTTTTATAATTATTTGCAAAACATTAGAGTTTAATTCATTTTAGAATGGATTTTATATGCTAATCTTGGTTTTAGGTCATTTTCTTGTAATTAGCTTGAGATTAGTGAATTAGTACTTTATGATTGCTTAAGTTCTCTTTATATAGTAGATTAGACTCATATATTGTATTGATTATAGATTCATAGTTTTGTTTTTATAATTACATTGCTTGAAATATAATTTATAAAGGTTTCTAGGTGATGATCCAGACTATTATGTATACTTATTTGTATTTTAGATTTGTATAGCTTATACTTACTTATTCTTTATATAACTTTGTACTTTGCTATGTGATAGTATAATCCTTGTTCTTATTCCTTGTCTACTTTTTGCATATGTATTATGTATTCATACCTTTACCATCTTTAAGTTCATCATTTATTTATAAGAATTCGAGGGTTTCTATGGGAATTTAGGGTATCATTATATTTCTTGAAATATTCTTATTCATAAATATACTTGTTAAATTACTTAAACTTATATATAGGAAAATGTTAATATGGTAGTTCAGGTTGGGAGAAGTAGTTCATCTTACCAAATAATGCATAAAAAGCAAAAATTTCTAATGGATTTTCCACTTTCATTAAACATAACATATATCATACTTGTGAAATTTATGGCTTTTCATGGATTAGGGCTCGACTTTTAGCTTAGAGTCAGAAATTGGTTAAGCGACGTGTACGGTTTCTCCACCTTATGGAGCTTGTTGATTAGTGAACTCTCGAGTAAGGAGTACTCGGTGAGTGGAGTAGGAACGAGGAGTGAGCTTCGATGCCGAACCACTATAAATCCTTTGTGTTTGGTTTGATCTTTCCTTTCCTTATCTCTTTACATTCATTATTCTTTCCTTGCACATACTTTTAATTATTAGTTTAGATTCACTATCTATTGTTCATATTATGCATAAGAAGATTTCACATAATCACTCAAGTCTAAGTTTTTGAAAAAGAATTTTTGAAAACCGATCTTTAAACAAATAAATTTAAGAAACTATTAACCCCCCCCCCCCCCCCCCTCTTCTAGTATATACAAATATTGTCATTCATATTTTGAGAATTGATACTTGGCTTTGATTCACTCCTCTTGGTTTCTCTCTTTTCTCTTATTTCTTACGAGTAGTCGTTTTTTTGATTCGGTCTTTTTCGATCTCGATTATCTCGTATCCCTTTACTAAGGCATTATAACCTAGTTTTGAAGTGGTCCAATAATTTCCAAAAGGCTTAATATGTTTTTTGAAGTATTTTAGAAAAAACTTGGTTTGAAAAATTTATTTGGTTTTCATGGCTAAAACACATGCTCTGTCTGTGGTTCCTTAAAGAGGCGCGGTTGATAGGTGTGAAAACACCCATCCTTTTTACCACTTAATTACAATAATAACCGAGCCAAAACGTTTATTTTATGTCATTTATGTCGGAATTATGCGTGGTTTGTGTTTTTGTTGTGATTTAGGACGAAAAGGTGAAAAGTGGAGAAAACACGGGATTTCATGGGCTTTTATCGAAGAAAAAGACAAAAGATGAAGTCAAAAGATCAAGAGTGGAAAAAGAACGGATGTCCAAGACCAATTCTTAAGATTTATCGAAGAAAAAGTCAAAAGACGGAAGTTTACTATAAGCCAAGAACTCGAGTCTTATTTATGAAGAAAATTCAAGACGAGTTTAAAGAAATCCCAAGACAAAGTCATTGAAGTAAAAAGATTAAAGAAGATTAAGGACTTGAGCATGCAATTAAGGAAAAGAAGAAAGATGGAGGAAGCTTCCTAAGCTCCTCCCTAATCTCCCTATATATAGTCTTCTATGTTTTCATTTTCAAGTTGTTGGGTGGCTTGACAAACCACCTCTTCCACCATTTTCATATTGCACTTTAAATTTATGTACCTTTAATTCATTGTCTTGCACCTTTAATTCAATTAATTTCCAAGTAAGTTGTTTTTTATTGTTCTTGAATCTTTACTTTTCTTGTTTAATCTTTCATCTCTTTCTACCTTTCTTTGATTTTAAGTTTACTTTTGGTGCGAATTACATGTGATCCGTGTTGTTCTTAATGTTTTCGTGCTTAAAAGTTAATCTTTTTATGCCTACTTAAGTTTTCATACGAATAAGCTTTAAGATCTTTGTGCTTATTGGCTTATTTATATGTTTAGCTTATTTACTTTTTAAAAGTTTTCTTAAAAAGTTTCATATTTTTATGGTTTGATTTAAAAGTTTGATTATTTCAAGTTTGATAAGTGGTTATTTGTGCTTATTTAGTCTTTTTCATATTGTATTCGTTCAAGTTTTAGTTTGAGCTTATTCCTATAGCTTATAACTTGCTTATTTCAAATCAAAAGGTAATCAGAAAAGGTATAAACCCTTTTCCGATTTGCTTTCCGATCTGCACCCCTTATTCCGATCACTAGATCGGAAAAGGGTTTTATATTATTCCGATTGGTATGTTTTTGTAACATTCCGATTGGACTTGGTGGTTACTTATTCCGATTGCATTCTTTTTAGCCATTCCGATTGCACCTCCCTATTCCGATCACCTAATCGGAATAGGGTTTTAAAATATTCCCATTGGGGATATTTTGTGATACTCCGGTTGGAGTCTTGCATAGCATTCCGATCAGCTTTCCTTTTGCACATTCCGATCAGCATCTTTCCGATGGGGATTCCGACATGGATTCCGATTGGGCTTTCCGATTGGATGAGTTTTGTTTTTCTAGTTTTTTTTTAGAGAAAAAATGACAGTTTTTCTCGTTTTGATTCTAGTCTATTTTAATTACGTTTTGCATTTTTATTTGATTGTTAATTTGCTTCTCGTTAAGTTTTAATTTTACGTCATTTAATTTCTCGTCATTTACTTTTAAAGTTTTAAATATTGCACCATTTACGTTTCAACTAGTTTTAGTTCTAATTACTCGTCATTTATTTTAAAGTCTTGCACATTTATTTTACCAAAACCAAAAATATTATTCTTTACAAAAAACGACTGAGTCACACTTTAAACCAGAAATCAATTCGATTAGACACCGGGAAAACGAACTTTCAACTAAGTAAAATCTTGTGTATCAAATGGCGCCGCTGCCGGCTCTTTTCGTGAAGATTAACGGTTTTTTGTGAGAGACGCGTTGGCTTTTGGGATCCGTTCACTTGTGAACGTTATTTTTCGTGTCAAAAATTTTCAAAAATCCCAAAAACATTTGAAAAATCATAAAAAGCATTTCTTTTTCAAAGTTTTGCACCAAAAATATTCTTCTTGCTTATCTATTTTTCTTTATGGATTCTTATGTCCATTGCGTCAGATGTGGGAGACGATTGTACGGGAACGACTCTTGTCAATGGTGTACATGTGACCGGTGCGGAAACGATATCGACAACACACAATTCGGATTTTGTCCTTGTGCAACTCGACTAATTCGTCCTTTTTGAACCCACCTCCTGTTCCCTCGTGCATCTATTGTGGAAGAGATTCTCATTGGCATGTTTCATGCTCGGTTCAATACCCGTATGGTCACGGGCAAGAACCGGGGTAAAATTATGACAATGAAAATAGCTATCCACATGACGCACCCAGTCTTTCTCTTCAACCGTTTTGCAACAACTGTGGGGGTCCTCACGATACTTCTTATTGTCAACCAATGAATTATTATGAGCAAAATCCGTGTCCTCAGTTTTCTTCACCAATGGATTATTATGAACCAAACCCGGTTTCTAATTCTACTCAACCGATGAACTACTATGAGCCACAACCATGCTATAATTCAGGTTTTCAACACTTTGAGCCCCCACATCACACCCTCAATCATCAATCCTCTCAGCAAATTAGTCTTGACCAACAACTCACTTATTTGAACCATATTCTAGAAGGTCTAGCTCAACTCCGAGCTGACTTGCATCAGGAAAGGCAACCGTTGCTTGATGTGGACGAAACCTTGAAAACCACCGACACCTTTTTGAGCCAATTTATTCGTTTTCTCTTCTTTTCTACACCAAAATGTTTAATTACAGCGTGGGATAGAATTGGTGAAATTGAACATACTCAGGGCGATGAACAACAAAAGTTGCTGCATGAGCTTCTTAAAGATGTGGAGGTTATCAAGGAAGAGTTAGCCGACTACGTCACTCCTAACTGGACTCGTCCCATCTATTATGATGATGACGACGACGATGATGTCTACACTTTCAACCAATCTTCTGAAGTTGCTGCTCCTACTCTCGATGTTCCTTTCGCATTTAAGGATCTAGATTCGTTGAATGAGCTTAGTGATGTTGGTCTCGACAAGGTATTGGATGATGAGGTTTGTGACTTACCTGCTATGGAGCCTGAGGACGACGTTGCTCTTACGGAAGAGGTCGATCCTAGTGATGACGATTCTTCTCTTCGCTATGAGAATTTCACTTTTGAAATTTCTCAATCTCCACCGGGAGATGCGGGTGATGACGATTTATTCTCTCCGGCTTACGAGATGTTCACCGATGAACTTGATCTTGTGGATGAGGTGGAAGATGTGCTCCTTCGCGATAGATTACGGAAAGTGCACCTTCTTATTGCTCAAATCGAAGAGTTGACTTCTCCTTCTCGTTCCAAGTCTTTACCTCCAACTATTCCTCCCGTTGAAGATAATGACCCATTGCTGGAAGAAATCGATATCCACTCCATCCCTCCAGGTATTGATGATTATGACACGGAGGGGGACATTATTTTTGATAACTTGCTGCAGGAAGGTATTGTCCCAAGTCCCCCTCCCGAGCACCTTTCATCCACTCCGTTAGAGACCATCACGGAGGATGAGTGCTTTGACCCGGGAGGTGACATTGATTATGCTATCATTGATAACATTACGGCTTTGCCGAATGCTCAGCCTCCATTGTCTTTGGGCGATGACAATGTGCTTACTTTACCCATCCCACCTCCCGTGGACCTTAATTTCACATACTTTTCGTATGTTGAAAAGACCTTTCTCCAATACAAGACTTATCCCCCGGCCTCTCCTTTGTTGATGTCAACCGGGAACGAGGACAAGGTCTTTGATCCTGGTATTACATGCGAGGCTTCCCCATGGACCATTTAATTTGGGGACGAGTCAGGCTCGTGACTCGGTTAACAAAAACAAGCGCTTTTTGGGAGGCAACCCAATTATCTATCTATCTTCACCATAAGTGTAGGGGGAGCCCCGTGGTGTTTCTTGCTTTCTTTCTTATCATGTGCAGGGATTAGAGCTTCAAAGGCACACTCTTGATGACTTTTGACGAACCGTGATTCCGTGTTCCCTTCTTCCCGGTTCTATCCTAAACTCTTTTCGATTCACTATTTTATATTTTCTCAATATTAAAATAGGAATCTCTTTAGTTGTCTCTTCCTTAATATGATTTAAACAAAGTGCACAATGTCCTAAGTGTAGGGGAATTTACTCCCACATGCTTAAACATTGAGGACAATATTAAGTGTAGGGGGACTTCTATCAAAGTTAAGTGGCCTTTTCCTTGTATTTGTCCTCATTTTAACCGGAAAATTTGATTTTTCGACATTTTTCAAAATTTTTAATCTATTTTGGCCAAGTTGTATAGTTGTATTTTCCTTTGTTATGGTTATTTTTGTTCTTAGCTAGAATAAATGTTTAATAAAGTGGTTTTAATTTTCAAACGTTGTGAATCTTTTGACTTAACCCGAGTTTACTTATCTAAAGTTTACTCTAGCTAGTATCCTTAACGTATTTAAGTCAAGTTTTGCTAGGCTTTTATATAGGGAGCTATAAAACGCGAAAGTCTTAACTCTCACGGGTTAAGAACAAGAACTTTTCGCAAGTTCCTATAATTGATCCTAGAGAGTCGTTTATCAAGGGAACTTTAAAACGCGATTTCTAAACTTGAAAAAGTCTAAGAGCTTGCAAGATCCTATAGACGACTCGAAAACCCAAAACTTTGATTTAATAGGCTAAGCATCCACGAGTCTCATTCCTTGAGATTTTAAAATGTGCAGGACGAGAGATGATAGAGTCTATTATAAGTTTGGTATTCTTTCGTGAGTTTATGTGAGTTAATTATAAGCCTATTCTCCCTCCGCTTGTTAATAAATTTAGCTGCAATAGATAAGGTTGTACGATTTGAAAAGTTACTTAGCTTCTAGCCCAAGATCGTTTAAAAGTTGCTCGGTATTAATTAGAGTTCATAGCCAAGGCATAACTTATTTAAGCGGGATGCGAAGATTGGCGAGTCTGAAAAGGCCCTAACAAGGCATGAGGGCTACATTTTGTTGCTAAAGATCCAAAAAGTGATGTGAAGAATCATTTATCGAAAATCAATATGAAGGATCGAGACACACGACGAAAAGCAAAAACTCCCCAAAAGTCATGGAGAAGTCTATCCAAAAAGGCCCTAACAAGGTATGAGGATAAATAGATCCAAGTCCTAAAAGGAGGCGGATCGTTGTATATCAAAGTCCAAAATAAAGATTGGAGAAAAATGAAGAAGTCGTGGTCCAAATATGAAGAATCTCTCAAAACTTCAAGTGAAGAAATTACTATTATGTAGAGAAGACCATAATTTCAAGAACGTCTCTCAAGATTTGAAGTATGAAGTCGCTGCCAAATATCGGTCCGAGAAAGGTCTCAAATCGTGAAGCGAGTTATGCCAAGATATGAACTTTATGAGGTCCCGAGAAGCAGTTTTAAAAGATTTTGTCCTTTAGCTAACTATTGATTAAATCGTTCACTTTATTTTCGGCCTAAATAACTATCGAATAAGTCAACAATGCATCCTCGTGATCATTCAAGACAAAAATAAAATATAAGAGATACACCTAGGAATAAGGGAGTCTAAGTGAATAATTGGCCCACATGAGTTCGTGTTAGTTTGCTAACTTATAATAACAATGATCTCGTTTCTAAGCTTGGTTTGGAGAAAGTGAAAACTTGAGGATGATGATCATTCACGACCTTTCAAAAACCCAAAGGTATGATTTTGATTTCTTTACTTTGTATGTTTATAATTTTCTATCTCTTTAATAAAGGCCAACGTGGATTGATTGTGATGAAAAATGTAAACGTGCTTTGTAACTAATGCATTGCATGAGGACATTGCAATGGTTAAGTGTAGGGGATTTGATAGGTGTGAAAACACCCATCCTTTTTACCACTTAATTACAATAATAACCGAGCCAAAACGTGTATTTTATGTCATTTATGTCGGAATTATGCGTGGTTTGTGTTTTTGTTGTGATTTAGGAAGAAAAGGTGAAAAGTGGAGAAAACACGGGATTTCACGGGCTTTTATCAAAGAAAAAGACGAAAGATGAAGTCGAAAGATCAAGAGTGGAAAAAGAACGGAAGTCCAAGACCAATTCTGAAGATTTATCGAAGAAAAAGTCAAAAGACGGAAGTTTACTAAAAGTCGAAGAACTCGAGTCTTATTTATGAAGAAAATTCAAGACGAGTTTAAAGAAATCCCAAGACAAAGTGATTGAAGTAAAAAGATTAAAGAAGATTAAGGACTTGAGCATGCAATTAAGGAAAAGAACAAAGAGGGAGGAAGCTTTCTAAGCTCCTCCCTAATCTCCCTATATATAGTCTTCTATGTTTTCATTTTCAAGTTGCTGGGTGGCTTGACAAACCACCTCTTCCACCATTTTCATATTGCACTTTAAATTTATGTACCTTTAATTCATTGTCTTTCACCTTTAATTCAATTAATTTCCAAGTAAGTTGTTTTTTTATTGTTCTTGAATCTTTACTTTTCTTGTTTAATCTTTCATCTCTTTCTACCTTTCTTTGATTTTAAGTTTACTTTTGGTTCGAATTACATGTGATCCGTGTTGTTCTTAATGTTTTCGTGCTTAAAAGTTAATCTTTTTATGCCTACTTAAGTTTTCATACAAATAAGCTTTAAGATCTTTGTGCTTATTGGCTTATTTATATGTTTAGCTTATTTACTTTTTAAAAGTTTTCTTAAAAAGTTTCATATTTTTATGGTTTGATTTAAAATTTTGATTATTTCAAGTTTGATAAGTGGTTATTTGTGCTTATTTAGTCTTTTTCATATTGTATTCGTTCAAGTTTTAGTTTGAGCTTATTCCTATAGCTTATAACTTGCTTATTTCAAATCAAAAGGTAATCGGAAAAGGTATAAACCCTTTTCCGATTTGCTTTCCGATCTGCACCCCTTATTCCGATCACTAGATCGGAAAAGGGTTTTATATTATTCCGATTGGTATGTTTTTGTAACATTCCGATTGGACTTGGTGGTTACTTATTCCAATTGCATTCTTTTTAGCCATTCCGATTGCACCTCCCTATTCCGATCACCTAATCGGAATAGGGTTTTAAAATATTCCGATTGGGGATATTTTGTGATATTCCGATTGGAGTCTTGCATAGCATTCCGATTAGCTTTCCTTTTGCACATTCCGATCAGCATCTTTCCGATGGGGATTCCGATATGGATTCCGATTGGGCTTTCCGATTGGATGAGTTTTGTTTTTCTAGTTTTTATTTTTAGAGAAAAAGTGACAGTTTTTCTCGTTTTGATTTTAGTCTATTTTAATTACGTTTTGCATTTTTATTTGATTGTTAATTTGCTTCTCGTTAAGTTTTAATTTTACGTCATTTAATTTCTCGTCATTTACTTTTAAAGTTTTAAATATTGCACCATTTACGTTTCAACTAGTTTTAGTTTTAATTACTCGTCATTTATTTTAAAGTCTTGCACATTTATTTTACCAAAACCAAAAATATTATTCTTTACCAAAAACGACTGAGTCACATTTTAAACCGGAAATCAATTCGATTAGACACTGAGAAAACGAACTTTCAACTAAGTAAAATCTTGTGTATCAGCGGTCCTATTGGCGGTTCTTTATATATAAGGAGCCGCGCCCCACTGAGCATAAAATAATCTGGTTTTATTATTTTACAATTTTTTAAAAACTTCCTCTTCCTTCTTTCTGCTGTGGCGACGTGGAACACATAAAACTACCATTAACATCTTTTCAAAACCTTCCAAATCACTCCAATTAATTGATTCCAAGATAAAGGTTTAACTCGTCCTTCATCTAACGTCAATTAATTGTAAGTATTTTCATTCAATTTGAATCAATTTGTTCTAGGGTTCTTAATTTCATAACTAGGGATTATCGAAATTAAATTGAATTATAAGCAAATTAGGAATGTGGGTTCACGCAGTTTTAGTGCTATGATTCCTTAGGTTCATATTCCTTGTGATTTCACTAAAACCCACTTATAGAACAAATCTGATTTTTAATCAAATTAATTTGGTTTAATGATGGAATTGATATGAATCCTTGAACACATTGGTAATTGCATGGTTAATGCTTACCTAAAAACGAATTTTAAAAACCAATGTTGAAGTTCATGTTTGATTCGCATAGTTCATATGCATTTGTCAAATATGAAATTGTTACATTGTGGACATAAGAATTAAAAGGAATAATCCTTTGGTTAGTAAAGAAATTGATTAAACACATTCTTGTGGTTTTAATATTTACTAATCTATATGTAACAACGAGTGATTGTGGGACTATTTTTATTTCTTATAGGTTCTTAATCATGCCTTTGGTATATCAAAATGACCACCAAGAAACCAAGCGTTATATGCCTAACCTTGCCGATACTTGTGAATCCAAAACTCTTGGTAACACACTTCGTTCACTTCAAACTTGTTACTTTCATGAGGGTCGGGTTGTCTTTGGGGATATTGAGAGATATCATTATACTCGAATAATGTTTGAGAATAACAAATATGATTACATTGCTATACATCAATGAGGTAATCTGTCATCAATTCCTCTTAGAGTTCTTTAGCACTTATTCCCTTCATATAAATGAATATGGAATGTTTGTTAAGTTCTCCATTCGTGGTCAACCCATTAGTTACTCTCTAGAAGAATTTGGTAAGGCACTTCGTGTACCATATGAAGGTCTATGCCGGTTCACGGATTCATGGAGGATTGACTCCTTGGATACCGAAGTGGTTGACTTAGACCTCATCCTTGGAACTATCACTCAAGGTCATGAGCGACCCGTTGTACGTAGTATCCACTCTAAGAAGCGTGTTTTGTCTTCTAATGAGATACCCGTAAGCGATCTTAATACATGTATGGTCCCTTGGGCCGACATTATTAGGGAGAATGTATTTTTTCACGGTGGAAATCAAGATCATCTTCCGGCATGTATGGCGCACATGATGTGTTGTATATGCCTTTCCATCGATTACAATCTTGCTCACTTCATCGTTCGACGGATCAATTATGTCCTCACCAAGCCTAAGACAAACCTTCCTTATGCCATGCTCCTCACTCGCCTTTTTAGAAAGGTTTATGATGACTACCCTGGACTTCGTCTCTCTACCTACTTGCACACCACTTGTTTGATGTATCCCATTCAAGGGGCGCGTACACGAAAGGTTAGGAGTGACTGAGGTACGCGTAGAGGTGATCAACAGTAACCGTCCGATGAGGAAAATTCCACTTCATCAAGTGATGGTGACGATGTTGAAAAATTCCACTCATGTGATGTATCCCATCTTTGAACACTTTCATGGATGGGTTAGACCAAATTCATCGTCCTCCTTCTCCTTCATCGAGTCAAATTCCTCCCAATTTTAACCTTGAGGATGTTTACCATTCTAACCTTCAAACCCGAGGGGAGTTGTACGATCATCGTACGGATTCAAAGGGTGTTTTCAAAGCTACAGGGAATATGCTGAATAAATTTGGCAAAAAGAAGAAGTGATGCTAGGAAGTCTTTGGTGATGACTTCTATTGGATGTTTATATTGGGTTAATGTTGAAAATTTCATTTCTTTTGTTTAAACTTTTTATTAGTTGCTTAGATTTTGGTTTGTACTAATACTTGATTGTTTGGGTTATCTAGATTTTAATCCTAACTTTGTTTCATGTGACTGAATTTTCAATTTACATGATAATGTGGAATTATGTGTTAGTTAGCTATCTAGATTTTGGTTAGTAATCTATTTTGACTTGATGAACTAAGTTTTAAAATCCAGGCTTGTGAAAAATGCTTGAAGTCACATTTTTTTAGGTGTTTTTTCCACGGATCCTTAAATACAGGCGGTTCTTCATCTTTATAGAACTGCGGGTATGTTTAAGGAACCACCGGGTAGAATTTCGACATAATTTTTGCTTTACACTATTTTCTCTAAATCTTTGTAAACATGGATAAAACATTTGCCAAAAACCATATTTTTCCCCATTAAGCCTAGTAATTTTCATTATTCACCTAAAACATTTTTAACCCATTATTTCTTTGGATCATACTCTTCTCTTCTTAAACCATTGTTGGTTGTTCTTCTTTTTCATCCTCTAAGTCTTTCTAAACCTAAACACATAACCATGGTTTCCACAAGATCCTCAAATTCTTCCAAACGCTCTTCCACCAAAAAGAGCCTTAAGATCAAGATCAATATACCTAGACAAAGTTCTTTATCTTTTCTTACACCCAAGAATGAGATTACTCCAATTCTAATTTCTTCATCACCTTCACCACAACTTTCTCTATGCAAGACAAGCTCAAATCATGGTACTAACCACTCTCATCGTTCTACCTCCTCTTCATTCCAATCTAGGATGAATGAGTTGTCTTCACCTTTCACTCCAAGTCCTCTCTTGGATGTGAACGCTATACCCCTCTAAAGCATTCCTTTTGAGGACGACTTTGTTGAGCCTTCACCAATTTCACCCATCTCACCCTTGGAAACCATGCCTCCTCCTCCTCCTAACACTCCAATTTTAGGCGTTCCTATCTCAAGGATGATGGGTGATCCATATTTTTTTGGTTTTCTTGAGGCACATGATGCTAATTGTCCATTTGCCTCTACAATAACTACATCATCTAAAATCTTAGGATGGAAATGTTTGGGCTTTTCACAACGTTGCAAGATCTCATGACAACCTTGTTCTCCAATCCTCCTCCTCCTAGGAGATGAATGATGATATTTTCTAAAATTTCTTTTCAATAATTCAAGTTCAAGAAGATTACCTAATTAATAAGTGTGTAAACACTTATCTTTTTACCACTTAAAACAATAAAAAACGAGACCAAAACGTGTAATTAATATCGTAAATATCGGAATTATGCGTGGTTTATGTTTTTGTTGTGAAATAGGTACAAAAGACCATAAATTAAGAAAACACGGGATTTCAGGGGCATTTATCGAAGAAAAAGTCAAAGATAAAGTCAAAGGACCAAAAAGTGCCAAAAGAATGAAGTTTGTAGGGCTAAAGATGAAGATTTAATGAATATTTTACAACAAGGACCACTTTTTCCAATCTCCAAAGTCATCCACTAATAAACCACATTGAAGAGAACAAAATTACGAAGCCAACGGTCCCGACCTCGCGTCATAACTCCTCACGGTTTATTTTCTTTGAATTTTTAAAGTTTATTAATTTTTTAAATTAAATAGATAGTTTTTAATAATTAAATAATATAAATAAATAAAATATATTTTTGGAAATATACAAAAATAAAAATAATATAAAGTTTTAATAAAAATATAAATTAATTTTCGTAATATTTATAATTGTTATTATTATTATTATTATTATTATTATTATTATTATTATTATTATTATTAATATAAATAAATAGTCAAACAAGGTCAAATAGCCTGGGTCCAAAATCAGAAAAGGGGTCATGTACTTAATTTTTTATATATAAACTTAAAGGGTAGCTCAGCTGGCAGCCCTTGGTTGCTTAACGTTGCGAGCTACACGACTTGGGTTCGAATCCTAGGCGTAGCAAAGGCTGGGATATATATCTCTTATGTCACGTGGCACCACCTTAGTGGTCCACGTGGCCGAACCAAACCAGAACCAGTCCGGACCCGAACAAGACCGGACCCGAACCAGACAAGACCCGGTTCAGACCATGCCCGGTTCAGACCCGGTTCAGACCCAGTTCAGCCCGGTTCAGACCGGTCCAGACCAGGTGACGTCAGCCTGACGTGAGCAACACGTGGCAGCGGCTGGCCAATGCCAGCGTACCACGTGTCACTAATGTATATTAACTGTGCAGGTCTGACATTAAAGGGCGGCGCAGAGGTGGCAGGTGTCAGGCTGACATGTCAGTCCTATATTGCAGAGGTGGAAATGGCGGCTGGCGGCTGGCCAATAGGGTGATGAAACGTGGCGGCGGCGCCGCCACGTCAGTACAAGGTTGCAGAGAAGTCAGTCTGAGGTGTCAAGTTTCAGGGCGGTTAGCCAATCAGGACGTGCCACATGGCAAAGGCGTTGATAACAAAGTTGGGAGGGCGTGTGTCAAGCCAATCATATGCACATGATCCCATTAGCTTCTAGAAGGGACGGAGGAAACAAGAAAAAGGCTAGCTGTCCCCATTTGTGCTTAACTTTCAATCTAAGTTAGAGATATGGAAATTACTATAATACCCCCATGTTGGCTGATTATATAAAGCCTCACTCTCCCTTTATTTTTCACTAGTTTTCTTTATAGTTTTACACATAGTTTAAGTTTTGTATTTTTCTTTCAAATCTTGTAGTAGCTTATTAATTAAGCTTTTTCAATATTAATAAAATAAAACTTTTAGCTTAATCTCTTTAGTTAGTTCTCATTCTTCCTTTCTTTTTAGTTTACGTTATAATCTAGCTTATTATTTGGGATAAGTTTTTATAACTTTTTCCTAATAAGTTAGATTTATATAAAAAGCTTATTTCAAGCTTATTGTTGCCTTATTTTCTTAGATCTAGCTTATTGTTGGAGTAATTATTTAATTATATTTTTAGCTTTTTAAACTCTTAAGTTCTAAGCTTAGGCTTACAACTTATTTATAAGCTAGCTTTTTATTTAAGTACTTTTAGTTTTTATCTATTAGTTTTTTAGACTTATTAGTTTTAAGTTTTAAAAATTAAAAATACTTTCATAAAACCCAAAAAAATAGTTAGATCTATTAGTTTTTTATATTAATTAGTTTAGATCTATAAGTTTGGAGTTTAAAATTTAAAGTATTTTTATAAATCCTTAAAAAATAGTTTAGATCTATTAGGTTTTTAAATAGATTAAGTAGATATATAATTTTTAGCTTTATAATATAAAATACTTTTATAAAATATAAAAAAAATATTCTTGATCTATTAGTTTTATTTGAATCTCTTTATAGAATATTAATAGTTGCTTATTATTTTTCTAACCTCTTGTGTTTTTGTGATATTGGCGAATCTATTCATCAAGTTTTGTAGAGAGCTTATGGTTGATTAATTTTGTTCGAGTTTGATTTGGTTGGCCGTGTACTTTATGGGCCGGGATACGCTTAGTTTTAGTATTGATTTGGTTGGCCGTGTACTTTACGGGTCGTATTTTGATGCTTTTGGGAGGTCGTGTACTTTATGGGCCATATGTTATCACTTATGATTGATTTTGTTTAGAGCGTTGTCTTCGGACTACGGGTACCAAAGTTCATATTTTTATTTTTCTAGTTTAATCGCTTTAGTTTTATTAATTAGATCGTTATAGTTTAAATTATTTTTAATAAAATTATATTTTTCATAAAAAAACTGGTTTAATTAGTTTTAGTTATTATTATTGTTTTAAACTATAGATTTAAAAGTTTAAAAATTAGATTTCATTTAGATAAGCTTATTATTAGTAAAAAGTTTACACCTTTTGTGATTATTAAGCTTATTAGTAGATAAAGCTTGTAGCTTTATCATCTAAAAAGATTAATAAGCCTAAAAGGTTGAAACTTTACACTTAATTTTTAAGTTTATCTTTGTGATTTCGTTTTTTGTCACTTTTATTTGCTATTACGTGCTTGCATTAGATTAATTTTGCATTTAGATTTATTACTATTTTTAATTATATTTTATTTTTGTTGCATCTAGATCTAAATTTGTAGTTTAATTTTATATTGCATTTTAGAATAATTTTATGTGAATTAATTGCGATTTTATTTTGTATATAGTCCTTAGCCTACATATTTTTCCCATTTTTAGTTTAATCAAGATTAAAAATAGCTAGCTTTTGTTTAGTTAGTTGTTTTTATTTATCTCTTGTACTTTATTTTCCTTCATGATTTTTTCATGAAGATGATATATGGATTTAGATTTTGTGTGTTATAACTTATTTGTTCTCACACTAATCAACTTTAATTTAAACTAAAATTAAGCCTAAATCTATTGTAACCACTAAAACTTGGTTCAAAATGTTATCTAAATATTTTGTCACCTTTTGTCAAGATACTCTTGTGATTATGTTGCTCAATATGCAACCATAGCCTAATCTAGTGCTATCAGAGGTAAAAATCCAATATTTTCTTAATTTTGAAAAAGTCTTGTCTTTCTTCAAACTTTCAAAAACTCAGATTTTTTCCACTATGTGCGGCTCAATAAAGTCCCACGGATCAATATATATATTGAACCGCGGAGATTTAGCCATTTTTGGCTCTTTTTTTATCTTTCTTCTTTGACCACTATTGTTTTTCAAGATTCTTTGTTTCCCTATTTGAGCTAAACATTCCTTGAAACTTTTTGATTTTCTTTCTACTCTTTGCCTTGTCTATTTTCTTTTAATCCTCTTGTTTTGGGAGTTCTCTTCTCATCCCTCACAATGTCTTCTTCTCAACTTAACCTTCTGAACCCAACCTTCTGAACCCAAATCTTCTTCTTCTAAGCTTTCTAAGAAACCAAAAATTTCAGCCAACCCTTTTGGATCAAAAAGAACAAGGACCAATATGAACCTTCTTCTCTCAAACCTTGCAAGACTTTTACTTTCTCTTCACTTAAGTATTGGAATGAGTCTTACTCAATAAATCCAATTACCAGATAAAGCGAAGCTCTTATGCCACCACCTAAACCTTTCAACACTCCTCAACTAAATGATATCTCTTCTTTCCCTAACCTCATTAAGTATTGTGATGGTAACCTTTCTTATCCACATTCTCTTTCTCTCCCATCACCTTCTTATTTTGATGGTCCTCCCCCATCAAATGATTTTGTTTTGCATCATGGAAGCTCGTGTGCTTGTTGTAGATTTCAACAAATTGAACTTTTACATGTGTATGAGAAGTTAAATTTTCTTGAATTCTTTACCACTTGACCTCCTCTTCGTGTATTTGTTCTCGTGATAAAATCTCCAGAAGATGCACCTTCGTCTTATTTTATCAATTAAAACACACTTTGTGTTCTAATAGTTTGAATGTAAAATAAAAACCTAAGCAATCTTGGAGGACTATCTCTACTAGATTAGTAGATTAGTTGTTATGCTTATGTTATTTTATTTTCTCTTATTTTGCTTTGGTATTCATATTTTTGAATATGAATCCTTTGTTGTATGTGCTTTCATATTTATTTTAATATGATTGTTTTGTGTGTTATTGTTTTGTTCACACATATTGTTGAGAGTTGATATTGATTAAACTTTAAATTTTCTTGGGTAATTCCAAAAGTTCTTTGACTTTAAGCACTTGACATTATATCTTCACATTGTTGGATGTTTCTTTTCTACCTTTATTCCAACTATTGTGAATTGAGCTTGTCAAATTACTCTCATTGGATATACTTAGCAAATACTTACTACATAAATTGGGACTTCTTTCTTTTTCCCTCCCAAGTTATTAAGTGGGTAGTGACTATTATAGTTACATTGGTGTTTCTTTTATCTCTACTAACCTTTGTATGTAGCTTGTCATCATAGGTCGATCACTTGGTCCCCAATATAGGGGGAGTAGGCACCAAGGGGGAGATACTAGCAAAGTCAATTCTTTTCTCCTTCAAATACTTGTGCTAACCTTTTTGCTTCGACAAAAAAGGGAGAAATGATAGTGATAAACTCGTTAATAATTCAGAATATTTTGTTTTTAAATAAATGAGTTTATAGTTTGTCGTAATAAAAAATAGAGAGATTGTGAATGAAACCAATGCCTAAAAACATTATTCTTAATAACTAATCTTTCTTAATTTTTATCACGACAAAGTGTAAAAACATTTTCGTCAAAGACAACCGAAAGACGCATTATTTAACAAACACTATCATCAAGGTAATAATCATTTAAGTCTTACACAAACATATCTTATACATGTTTAGTGATCATAGAAAGTGATTAACCTCAAAACTCATATTTATACAAATGTGACAAAATATTTTAATAGACTTTATTTTTGAGAAAATGTTTTATTAAGATAGAAAATGAAATTTTGAATTTGGCATATTCCTAATGGCCTAAGAATATAGCCTTGAGGTATAAACTGCCCTAGATGGGATTTCCTCACTAAAGGACAAAAAGGAGCAGGCTCTAGTAGCCGCGGTTCAAAATATGGGGTTGCGGTTCCGTAGTGATATGGAACCGCGTGCCTATTTACTAAACCGCGCAAAAAGAGCCGTTGCTCCTTGTCCACTATATTTAATGGATCATATTTTCGTTTTCTAATAAACCTTTTTGTATAGTTTTCTTAAATTCTTATCTCTTTTCTATGTTTCCAATCATTAGTAAATGATCACTTAATTTGTTAAGTATATATGTTTACTTATAATTATCCTCTTGATCTCCTTCTTTACTTGTCCAAAAAGAAGATCACTCACACATTCGTGATGTGATAAAAGATGAAGCCTTGATGAAGATCATCATTTCTTAGATCTAGTCATGTTCATCATTTTGTTCCTTTGAGTCTTGTGTAGATCCAATGTATTTGTGTATACTTAGATTAGTCTTGTGTTGATCCAACGTATTTGTGAATACTTGGATTCTTGTGTAAATCCAATGTATATGTGTATACTTGGATTGATCTTGTGTAGATCCAAGTTATATGTGTATACTTGGATGTGTATTGTGTTGTAATAAGTCTTGTGTGAAAGTTCTCACTAAACTAGAAAGTGATTGTGTGTATGTGTCTTGTGAGTTCTCACTCAACTTAAAAGTGAAGAGTTGTGAAGATTGGTTCTAGATTTGGATTAGGACTCGACATCTAGCCTTATGTCGAAAAAAAGATGGGCGACAAATAGTGGTTCTAGCTTTGGATTAAAACTCGACATCTAGCCTTGTGTCAGAAAAGAAGATGGGCGGCCAAGATTGGTTCTAGCTAAAGGTGGTAAATTTTGCCCATTTTGATAAATATGGGCACTTTCTGATACTTTAAACAAGGATGGGGCACTTTTTTCCCATTCTTTATTATTGATGGGCTAAACGGGCTCACATGTAAGAAACAAAATGGGCTTAATGGGCGCACATGTAAAATACTAGTTAGACTACTCGACATATATTTTATGTTTAATTTTTTAGCCCCGACTTTCAAACAAGTATTTTTCTTTTTTAATTCTACGCTTTTATATGTTTATTTTTGTTTTAGCTTGCACCCGTTTCGCCCGCCCGTTTCGCCCGTACCCGTTTAGCCCTTGCCCATTTGGCACGCCGCCCGTTTAGCCCGTCACCCATTTAGCCTGCCGCCCGTGCCGGCCCGCCCGCCCGTTTTGCCACTTCTAGTTCTAACTTTGGATTCGAGCTCGACATCTAGCCTTGTGTCAGAAAATGTGAAGTAGGCGACGTGTGTAGATTGGTCATAGCTAAGATTAGGTCTCAACATTCAGCTTAGTGTCGGAAAACAATTTAAGCGACATTGTAAGGTTTTCTCAGCCAAGAAGGGAGCTTGTGAATATTGTGGAAATCTCGAGTAAGGTGTACTCGAGGAGTGGAGTAGGAACGAAGAGAGAGCTTCGTTTCCGAAACTCTATAAATCTTGGTGTCTTACCTTAGGTTGTTTCTTTCCTTACTCTTTACTTACTCTATCTACTTTCATGCATTGCACTTTCATAATCACTAGATATAGCAATTGGTTTGAAACTTAACTTAACAACTATGAAACTACTTTTTAAGAAAAAGGTAATTTTGGGACAAACCTAATTTACGGTTTTTAATTAGGACCTTAACCATAGAAACTATTCAACCTCCCCCCCCCTTCTAGTTTCTACAAACTTTGTTTACAATGAAAAACAAGTTCACCAAAATTTAAATTAGCCCAAAAATATAACAATTAAGCATTTTTTTTCTCGTTTTCCCTACAACTCACTCACACTTAAGTTTAGCATTGTCCTGAATGTGATAAAGTTGATTAAAAGATAGGGAAATAAGAGAAAAATAGAATCTGGGGCGTATGATACCTCATGAAGAATACACACGAGTCTTGGCTTTGCCATCAATTTGTAGTACCTGTAAAAAATGTAAAAACACACAAAAGATACGAAAAACACAATATTTTTGTATTTTATGGTTTTTTTAAAAAACGACACATGCTACACCCCTACACTTAAGCGGAACATTGGTTACAAATTTTTGGGTTGTATGCATGAAAAAAAATTAAAAAGCATACTAAAACACAAGGTTGCCTCCCGAGAAGCGCTTATTTTATTATTATGTCATTAGCAGACTCATACCTCTTTTTAGTTTCCTTTATCTTTATCGAATGGAAATCCCTAACTCGAGTCATCATAATATAGGTTAACACAGTGTCCACTGAAAATCAAGCTTCCTCCATATTTATCATACAATTCCACATAACCGGATGGGTATCCATGTTTAACTATATACGGTCCGTACCACTTTGGTTTAAGATTTGGAGATTTGAATTTGTACTTCATATTGAACAAGAGAACTTTATCACCCTTCTTGAACTCTTTTCTAGTTCGAAGTTTCTTGTCATGATAAGTTTGGTACGAGCTTTGTAAAGTTTAAAATTCTCAAGGGCTTGGAGTCTCAATTCATCAAGTTCATGCAATAAGAATGGTGTTCTTTCGAAGTTCAAATGGCAAGTTTTATTTTACAACAAACGGTAAGGAGTTGTGAGAATTGATGTTTTGTAAGTAGTGCGAAATGCCCACAAAGCATCGTCAAGCTTCTTTGACCAAATGGAATAATTGTCCTTCACCGTTTTTTGAGTATTCGCTTTAAAGCACTGTTGGTGTTTTTAACTTGTCCACTCATTTATGGATGATAAGCAGTGTCTAAAGGCATCTAAAAGATTTTCAAACAGTGGGTTTTTGAATCTAGGAATTCGGTTCTCCAAAGGAAAAAACGGTTGTTTCCTTCGGAACTTCTTACGAGATTGATGAGTGAAACGTTAGGGATTAGAATAAGGACTAATTGGTTCTTGACCAGAAGAACGGGTGTTCATTCAATTCTTGAAACACTTTGAAAAAAGTAATTGGAAAAGAAAACTAAGAATTGAAAAAAACAAAGGAAAGAAAACAAAAATAATATTTTATTATATATCAGAGAGGGAGGAGCCGAGGGGCTGCTCGGTTCAGAGAGAACTGGCCGACGCCTGCTCGGCTATGCCGAACGGCTGCGACCTCAAGGACGATCATCGACGGCTGCTCGGGCTGACCGATCTTCTACAACATTCTAAGTGAGGCGACCGGCAGCTGCTCGGTTGTGAGACATATTTTTTGGGAATTTGGCAACAAGAAACGCTACAAAGGAAATGATTAATGGATTGATTATAAAACTAAGAACACAATCAAATCCCTGGCAGCAGCGCGAAAAACTTGATTTATCTGGTAGAGTATGGATTGGAACAAGTTTTAAACTTATAACACGAATTACCGGATTGAACAATAAACGCACGGGCAAGTATGACCATTTCGTTTATAGTATGGCTTTTTGTGGAAATCGAGATTTTTACGGAGATTTGGAAAACATATGATCATTCAAAATTATCCAATAATCGTTCATATGTAGTATCTTATGTGAGACCCCCAGAATCTGACATGGAACAACTAGGAGACGAGGGGGTAACACGTCATAGTACAAGAAACAATGAATTATAGTTCATACAAAGCTGACGAAATAAAAACATGTACATTACATCATAAAAGGTTAGAGTTTTTAAACATAGGTCCCAGAGTTTTAGAAGCGGAAAATTTTATTATCTCGTCTCTATTTATAACATAAAGTTGCCCAAAAGATAGAATAAGCTCCTGACAGTTTTTACTAAAAACAGTCTTTTAAAAGCATGACAGAAATCTCCAAGCTACAAGAATATCCTGCGAGCTCCCATCCAAGCAAAGCTAAGTAATAATACCTGAGATTAAACATGTAAACTCGTCAACATAAAGTTGAGTGATATTCATAGGTTTAGCAGTAAAGGTGTGGAACACAAGCATTCATTTGTAAAACAAGTAAATAGGGAGTATGGTTGTAACACCCCACTTTGATAAGTGGACCATTACGCGTAATTATGGCGTGTCATCAAAGCATGCAAGGTAATATGTAGTAAAACATACATGACCATAGGGAAAATCGGAATCAAACATCGGTTCCTAAACACAAGGCCAAAACATAAATAAAGGAGAAGAAGTCTATGGCAGCTTCCATCCTATGCACGTCCTCCAAATGCTCGAGTCTTTCCTTGGGTACCTGCCGTTTTGGGACATGGAAGGAAAGTAACGGCTGAGCAAAACGCTCAGTGCACGGATATATGACATAGTAAGAATGACTGAAACATAATAAAGACTTAATAGCAGCGGAAATGTATAAGTCCTGGAAAACCTGGTATAACTTAGTAAAACTGGTTTTATAGTTTGAAAATCATTATGTTTATCTTATGAAAATTGTTTAACATGTTAACCATTAGCCAATATAGGTCATGAAATATCAACGTGCATGAATACCTGGAGGGGTGACCTCGCCATGCAATTAGAGGGGCTGCCTCTAATTAATATAAGTTTTGGGTAGGAGGGATCAGCTCCTTGTGAAGGATGCAAGGCACACACCACATTCACATGAATAATCTACTGAAAACATGTAATTGATGTAGTGATGTCGTGGATAGTATATGTGATAATTAAGATACGTTACAGGGTAAATTAGAAAATTACCTTTAGGAAAAAGTAATAGTCTAAAATTACCAAAGACGGATTCAATTAAACACGTTGGTGAACCAAGTTCGTTGTACACGAAGATCGAGTGAATTTGAGACGTTTTGTTTCGATTTGGACAATTGATTCTAATTGGTTTTTGGTTTTTAAACTAATATTAATTCTACCAAATTTAAATCCTAAGTGCATGAATCGTTTCCCATTTAATCTAAAAACAATTAATTAAATTAAAGCTACGTAAAAATTTTAACTATTTAAAACTATTTAGAAATTAATTAAATCTAATTTATAAAAAAACTAACTTTATTAAAATCTAATTATTTTAAAAACTAATTAAATTTCTAAGATTAATAAAACATGTTTTATTTGTTTTTATTTATTTATTTAATTTTCTTTTATTATTTTAAAACTTTAAAATTATATAATTTGATTTAAATTTAAATAAAGTTAAAAACTATGTATTTAAATAAATATAAAAGCTGACAGACGAATTCAATGAAGCTATATTAGTAAATGAGGCAGTAATTTACCTCAAACAGATTGGTAGAATAGATGGTTATCACATTGGGTGTTCATCTGCGAGGTCGCAGGTTCGAGTCCAACAAGGGACATATTTTTTTAGATTTATTTATTTTTTACAGCAAAAGAAAAACGTCACAGGAGGTGACTTTTTGTGAGATATTACTCGATTTTATTACTGATAGAATCAGTATAAACTAAGCAGTTCAAATTACTCTGCTAGCTTAATTACTTAACAAAGATATCACAAAAATCAGCACAATAAATCCTATATCAGCAAGGTGCAAAATTCATATAAAGCTAGATAAGCAAGCCTATTATAACAGAACCCCACAAATTATAAATCAGCAATTGATTAATCAAACATGATCAAATAAGCAGTCCTAGCAACTAGCATAATCATCGAGTTAAATCGATTCATCAAACAGGAATATCACGATAAAATAACAGCAAACTAAATCCGTTCTATCAAATCTCTCAAGTATAAACGAACAGAAATCTAAGTAATAAAACTGAATTACTCTAAAGCATCATAACAAATCACTTGACAATCTAAATCATCAAGCAATTATCAACATAAGCATATTACAACATTCATTTACTTCAAAATGACCATGTCAAAGCATAAAGTATTCTAACTAAAGAAGAATATCAACTCAAGTCATATAAATGAAGCAAAATAAATCAGTTCAAAATCATATGCATACTAAACCATATCAGCTTATCAGGTTCAACGCAAACCCTCAAAATTTGCAAATATCTATCCCAGATTCATTTTGAAATCTCACTCAAGCAGTTTTATCAACTTTTGAAAATTACTTCTTAGTAAACTAGAACAAACTAGTTAACACAGCCTAAACCAATCTTATAAATCCGAACAACAGCAGTCATATAATAAAACTCTATCAAAGTCAAATAAATCAGGTCATCACATAAAAATTTAATTCAACAAAACAATATTAGCTATAAAATCTAAATCAGCCAACCAATCAATACATCACATATATAGTAACATAACATCGAAATTAAAACAAACAGATACAAACTTCATATGACAAACAATTTTAATCTAACTAAACAATTTTACACTAATATGGCAAAAATAATGAAACAGAGCTTAACCATGTGTCGAAGATATCCGTTAGGTAGAAGGCGAGCGCTGAGCTGCCTTGGAACTAAACGACACCACCATCATTCACCACCATTCCTCGAACCAGTAAACAAAACGAACCAATAGTAATATAAATCTAAACAGTGGGTTTAGATTTTATCCCAATCTCTCATGAATACTCACATAAGCTATCACATTAAGCTTATATAAACATTCTAACATATATAATATCAATTTATTTTAGATCTAAAATGTATAAATTTAAGCAAATTAATAAATGCAAGATAAGAAAAATGATACAGAAAATCACTTTTATTAACTCATAAAAATCATTACAATACTTTTGAAATAAAAATTACATCTAAATTAAAATTAACATGATAACATTATAGAAAGAAAAAGGATGGATTTTACAGAAATAATGGGGGGTTTTTATAGCGAAGGAGAGGGGTGTGGGTTGTTGGTGATGCGTTGATCTTGACCATTCGATCATCTCTCTTCTTTCTCTTTCTTTTCTGTTAATCATCTAAGGGCTGAAATGAGTCCATAGTCACACGGATTGCCAACGTGGCAATCCGTTGTGCTACTTGTGCTTCTTTGATGCTGATGTGGCTTCTTCTCATTGGTGGATTGGTTGGATGCAAGTTTATTAACCAATAAGGATAGATGGGTGACGAATCAGAGATGCCAAGTGGGATAGGTAACTCCATCTTCTACATCCGAAATCTTTGGGGATTTATTTAGAACGCGTTAATCATCACGCGCCCTTAATAGGCAAAACCCCTAATTTATTTAAGGCTAGGGTTAAGGGTGAATAGTAACTATAGTCTGGTTATTTTGGGTGAGGGAGAAGAGTGAAGAGGGTGAGTTTCATAGGGAGTATCAAAGGTAAAACGTGTGAAGATATGTGGGTGGGTGATATATAATTAGTTTTGACCAAAGATATTGACCAAGTTTAACTTATAACTCCCACCGTCTAGTTTTCTTTCTTCTTGGGCCTGTGATAGGTTTTGGAAATTCTCAACATTTTTGCTCAAATGGGCTTTGACCACTCAATATATATTTCATTCGTTTAATTCCTTTGATGTGGGCTTGGTCCAAAACGTGCACAAAACACCATCCGTCCCATAACTTAGTTATATGGGCCTTGTAATGAACTTGTTTCTCAAAAATGGATGCTTGTTTCCATAATTGGGCTTTTGGGCCCAATTATCTAATGTGGGACCCACAAGCCCAAATAATCTTCATTAAGTTAAGTTCCACTAAAACGAACTCGATTTTGGCTTCGTTGATCTTTTCTTCAAATCTCGTGTCGATTTTGCCGGTTTTCACGAACTTTGGTACCTACACACACAAAACAACAAACAATGCATATACAAGGCATATTTCATACATTTCATACATTTTATGAGTGTTTATTGATATAAAGGATATGAGTAATTTAGCTCATATCAAACTCCCCCTTGCTATGCAATTGTCGTGTCCTCACGCAATGATAAAATAAAACACTAACTACACTTTTATTCAACTTTTGAAACCTTTATTTTGCAAAAGACATAATGTATTGCTTTCATTATTTGAAAAATAACTTTTAGGATCATAAAACTAAAATAGATTCATCGTCCTCTACTTTTCACTTTTCCATGCCAAGTGCAAAAACAAGATCATTGTCAATCATAAGCCCCAAAATTAAAACAACTCATACAAGTAATTTGTGTTAAACTCAATCTCCTATTATTCCTAATTGTATCTCTAGATTTTATTTGTCATTCACCCAAAGGCTCATTTGACTTTATTTGATATTTATTAGTCCAAAAATGAAGGCAAGAACAATGTAAACTCAACACTCAAAACCTAACCTCGACTTCAAAAACCGTTGTCACTAAAGAAAGCCCACATCAAGGATAATTTAACTCTATTTGAAGGATAAATCCACGGACCCGAAATTTGGCTAATAGGACTACTTAAAAGCAACAATAAAACCTCCAAAGTCAATTATGACCTTATTAATGGAGTTAGCAACAATAACATCATAACACCTTGTGGCTCTTTAAGATGTAATTGTGCTCCTTATTTAAAATCCACACCCGAAGGCTCCTTGGACAAAAATAAGGGAATTGACATTCACCATCCCACCTTATGGCTCATGATGATGAAGCAATTTTTATTCAACACGTCCCCTTGCCATACACCCTAAGGCTCTAATGACAAAGTTAGTGCTACATGACTCCCACCTGAAGGCTCCTAGAGAATATGTTTTTATTTATTCTTCTTTATTAATATGATATTTATAGTAAGCCAAATTTCCGCAATCCCATGATCAAAAGTCCATGACGCTGACACCCTTAATGTGTTCTTACTTTAATTACAACGGAAGAAAAAGAAGGAGTTACGAGTTAAGATATCAAGATTAAACCGGTAAAAACTTCATTTATTAAGCAATTAATTATTCAAGTGTGGAAAATAAATACGAGGAGATTAAATCAAACACAAAAATACTTGCACAAAGAAGAATTAACTTTAGAAACTTATGATTAAACTCTATCATCTCTTGTTCTCCATATTGTAAAATTTCAAAAATGTGAAATCAATGGATACTTAGCCTATTAAATCAAAGTTTTGGGTTTTCAAGTCATCTATAGGATCTTGCATCTTCTTATACTTTTTCAAGTTTTAGAATTTGCATTTTAAAGTTCCATTGATAAACGACTTTCTAGGATAAATTATAGGAACTTGCGAAAAGTTCTTGTTCTTAACCCTTATGAGTTAAGACTTTCGCGTTTTAAAGCTCCCTATATAAAAGCCTAGCAAAACTTAATTCGAACACG
Organism: Glebionis coronaria; assembly: GCA_025667525.1. Classification (NCBI taxonomy): domain Eukaryota; kingdom Viridiplantae; phylum Streptophyta; class Magnoliopsida; order Asterales; family Asteraceae; genus Glebionis; species Glebionis coronaria. The sequence goes on from CM046875.1 coordinate 230,172,553, forward strand.
TTAAGGAAAAGCTAAGCTAAAAACCGAATCGAGTCAAAAACTATTTTTATTTTCACCAACAGAAAGCCTACATTTGTGTCAAAAGACTTATTTTCTTTATTAAAACTTAAAAATAACACTTCAAAATTTTAAAATTTTTATGAAAAACGAGAAAAACTATTACGTTTAGACACGACAAAAGCAATTGCAAGTGATTATATCGATGGACTCCCCCATGCTAAAACCAAACATTGTCCTCAATGTTTCTTAGCTCAAGAGTAACACCCCCTTGCTAAAACACGAAGAGTCTAATGCAAAATCCTAACATGGAAAGAGCACGCAAATCTATAAGCCGTTTATTAATTATGCCTCAAGATAGAATGTTAGTCGATAAAATTCAAGGGATAGAGAGTGTGCCCCCTTTTGGCAATCAAAGATTAGAAGATCAAGTGGACCGGCAAAACCGAACACGAGAGTCTTCAATGATTAGGGTCATACCTAAGATTCACAACACAACAAAACACGAGCACGAGCTTGAAAGATCAAGCCTTATTAGTGTTAGAAAATAGATAGAAGATAGAATGTATGGTACTCCCTCACAAGGCACCTCGTTTTTTTAACCGAGTCATGAGCTCGACTCGATCCCCGCATTCATTGGTCCTTAGGGAAAGTTTGAAGATCCAGAACAACCTCCGTAGGTATGTCCCCTCCAAACTAGTGTTTCACACGATGACCATTCACCTTAAAGTTAGGACCGTCTTTTTGAGCTAGCTCAACAGTGCCATAAGGGAAAACTTGTGAAATGGTGAATGGTCCGGACCAACGGGATTTAAGCTTGCCCGAGAAAATCTTAAGTCTAGAGTTGAATAAGAGGACTTGATCACCAACATTAAAAATGCGGTTTTTGATCTTTGAGTCATGAATCCTCTTAGTCTTCTCTTTAGAGATCAAAGAATTTTCATAAGCTTGATCCCTTAATTCACTTAGTTCATTCAATTGAACCTTGCGATGATCACCCGCGGTCCTCAAATCAAAGTTACAATGCTTAAGAGCCCAATACGCCTTATGTTCAAGTTCAATTGGCAAGTGGCATGCTTTTCCATAGACCAACCTAAATGGTGTACAACCAATTGGCGTCTTGTAAGCCGTACGGAAAGCCCACAATGCATCATCCAATTTATCCGACCATGAAGTGCGATTTTCTCCAATAGAACGCTCCGAAATTCTCTTAAGAGCTCGGTTGGAAACCTCCACTTGACCACTCGTTTGAGGGTGATAGGTCGTCGAAAGTCGATGAGTGACACCATATTTCTTTAGAACTTTTTCAAATTGTTCATTACAAAAATGGGTCCCACGATCACTTATTATAGCCCGTGGAGTTCAAAACCTAGCAAAGAGTTGTTTCAAAAATTTCACCACAACTCGAGCATCATTCGTGGGCAAAGCTTTGGCTTCAACCCATTTAGACAAATAGTCCACAGCTACGAGAATGTACTTATTTCCTTTCGATGATGGAAATGGCCCCATAAAATCGATCCCCCACATGTCAAAGATTTCAAAAACTTGGATAATGTTTTGAGGCATTTCATCCCTTTGTGAGTTCTCTCCTTGAAGTTGACAAGCATCACAAGTCTTGATCAAGTCTTGGGCATCACGATATATAGAAGGCCAAAAGAAGCCGGCATCAAAGACTTTCTTCGCGAGGCGTTGGCACCATGATGTCCCCCGGTGGGTCCCTCATGACAAGATTTAAGGATATCTTGAGCTTCCTTGCCAAACACGCACCTACGAATCACTTGATCCGCGCACATACGAAACAAATAGGGGTCGTCCCAAAAGTAATAGGATATATCCTTGAAAAACTTTTGTTTTTGTTGGGATGACATACCCTTGATCACAAACTTCCTTGCATGGTAATTTGCAATGTCCGCAAACCATGGGGTACTATCATCACCGCGAAAAGAAATCATACCAAGCGTCTCGAGAGGAAATGTTTCATTGATTTCCTTGTTCTCTTGATCGCTTTGGTGAGGATTCTCAAGTCGAGATAAATGATCGGCCGCGAGATTCTCGGCTCCTTTTTTGTCTAGAATTTTGACATTAAATTCTTGAAGGAGGAGAATCCACCGGAGCAACCTCGGCTTAGCATCTTGTTTATTAAGAAGATATTTGAGAGTCAAGTGGTCCGTATACAATATGGTTTGAGACAAGACGAGATATGGTCTAAACTTTTCAAAAGCATACACAACGGCAAGAAACTCCTTTTCTGTTGTAGTGTACTTTGTTTGAGCATCCGTCCTAGTCTTACTTGCATAGTGTATAGGCAAGAAATGTTTTGACTTACGTTGCCCCAACACCGCACCTACCGCGTAATCACTAGCATCACACATAATTTCAAAAGGTAGGTCCCAATCTGGAGAAACTAAAATCAGAGATTCGGTTAATTTCTTTTTAAGCATCTCAAAGGCTTGAATACACTCGTCCGAAAAGATGAAAGGAGTCTCTTTTTCCAAAAGATGGGTCATAGGCCGAGCTATCTTAGAGAAGTCTTGTATAAAACGTCTATATGGCCGAGAAAACTCCTAACTCCCTTAACGGTGGTGGGTGGAGGTAATTTGGCAATCACGTCGATTTTAGCCCTATCAACCTCAATACCGGCCTTAGAGATCTTATGTCCTAACACAATTCCCTCTTTGCACATGAAGTGACATTTTCATAATTAAGCACAAGATTCTTTTCCTTACAACGTTGCAACATTCTTTCCAAGTTAGAGAGACATGAAGTAAAAGATTCCCCAAAAACCAAAGAGTCATCCATGAAGACTTCCATGGTTTTTTCGATCATATCATGGAAAATGGCCATCATACACCTTTTGAATGTCCCCGGAGCATTGCATAGTCCAAAAGGCATTCGACGATAAGCAAACGTTCCATAAGGACAAGTGAATGTGGTCTTTTCTTGATCACGAGGGTCAATGGGGATTTGGAAATAGCCGGAAAATCCATCCAAAAAGGAATAGAATTCATTTCCCGCTAGTCTCTCTAACATTTGATCCATAAAAGGTAATGGAAAATGATCCTTCCTAGTGGCATCATTAAGCTTCCTATAGTCAATACAAACACGCCAACCGGTCACAAGTCTAGTAGGAATTAATTCATTATCCTCATTAGTAACAACTGTCATTCCTCCTTTCTTTGGAACACAATGCACGGGGCTAACCCATGGACTATCCGAGATATGGTAGATCATTCTGGCGTCTAGAAGTTTATTGACTTCCTTTTTGATCACCTCATGAATCTTTGGATTGACCCTTCTTTGATTTTGGATAGCGGGTTTATAATCATCCTCCATTAGAATTTTATGAGTACAAAATTTTGGATCTATACCCTTAATGTCAGAGATTTTCCATGCAATGGCCCGTTTATGTTTCTTAAGCACTTTAATAAGTTCATCCTTTTCATTTTCCTTTAATCCCTTAGCAATAATCACCGGTAACTTATCCGTTCCTTCAATAAAAGCATACTCCAAATGAGTGGGAAGTTCCTTAAGTTCTAATTCGGGTGCTTCCTCAATAGATGTTTTCACTTTAGTCTCAATTTCACTCACAACTTTTAATTCCATAGGTGGTGATTCAAAAGGATCCATATTCAACAACTTTTCAATCAACGCAATATCTCTCTCGGGATCAAAATTCTCACTATCAAACTCACTAGGATCGAATGGGTTGCTTAGGTAATCATCAATTTCCTTATCGATTTTTGAATGACCATTATCCTTGAGCTCTTCTAGAACGAAGTCCCCTACCTCAAATGGAGTGAGTGGAGGTTTAGCCAAAGAGATAATAGGATTCGATGAAGTGGGATTTCCACGTTTGGAAGTATCTGAAAAACCAAGCATATCTTGCAAAACTTCTTCACTAGCAACATCAATCACATCGATTTGAATGATTGATTCCTCGTCGTCCTCGGAAGAAGGCTTCGAGATATTACCAACATTAAGAGTGATACTTTCATAATCAAAACGTAAAGTCAATTTCCCCTCTTTCATGCCAACTAAAGAACTAGCCGTATTTAAAAACGGTCTTCCAAAAATAAGAGGCACACGAGAATTTTTTGGATAATCACAAATTACAAAATCCGCTGGGAAGATGAGCTTTCCTACTTTGACTAACACTTCCCCGGCTATACCTTTTGGAAAGGTGGGCGATCGATCCGCTAGCTCGATAGTCATCTTAGTAGGTGTAAGCTCGGGAAGTGATAACCTTTTCCACACGGAAAGAGGCATCAAATTAATTCTAGCGCCAAGATCGGCTAATCCTAAGCATTCTTTCATATTAGGGAAATCACATGGTATCAAAAATTGACCGGGGTCTCCAAGCTTTTTGGGAAACTTTTTAGAGAGAACCGCAGAACAACTTTCATTTAAGGATGTCGATACTTCAACCAATTTCTCCTTATCGTTTATCAACCTTTTGATTGTTGAAGCAAACTTAGGCATGCTAAGCAATGCATCCGCGAAACTAAGATTAATATACATTTTCTTAAACACCTCAAGAAACTTAGACACTTGAGCATTGGTGTTTTTCGCGGAGCTTCTCTTTGTTAAGTCTCGAAGGGTAGGCTAGTGTGGGTTTAGTCTTCGGAAGCTCGGATTTCGGAATAGGCAATTGGTCTACCTTTGGTGGAATAGGAATTTCCTTTTCTTTAACCACCTCGGGTTCTTGCTCCACTTCCCTCACCGGAGAGGTACTCACATGTGGAAGCAAAGGTCCGTCTAAAGCCTTCCCACTACGTGTGGTTATAGCTTTCATCTCACCCTTCGGGTTTGGAACGGTGTTGCTAGGTAAGTCACCCGAAGAAGAGGAGGGTTTACTCATAAAAGACTCAAACATCGAAAGCAATTTGTTTTGACCTTGTTCCATACTTTGTTGCATACGATTTTGACTTTGCTCTAATATTTTCTCAAAACGGTTTTGGTTTTGCTCTTGTCTTTGTTCAAATCTTTGTTGGTTAAGCTCAATCTTGTTATTTTGCCCCTTGATCGTATTTTGAAACTCATTTTTCAAAGTTGCCATTTGTCCTTGAATATTATTTTGAAAAGCCTTCAAATTTGCATCATTCGTTTTAATGTAGCTTGACAAATCATTTTGGTTATTGTGAAAACCTTGATTGTTTTGATTAGCATTAAACCCATTTCCTTGATTAAAATTCCCTTGGTTACCACAGTTAAAATTATTCCCATTATTTCCATTGTTGTACCTATTTTGAACCGGTGGAAAACCCGGTGGAGCAACATGATTTTGACGAGGAACTTGACCGTTGGAGCCATAAGTTCCCGTCACGGCAAAAGAACCAGCTTGATCAAACCCCATGGTTGTACAAGCATAATTAGGATGTGCTCCACCACATGATACACAATAATTCTCAACCATATTAATCGTTCCATGAGGATTCTTCCTAAGCTCATTCAAAAGCGTGTCAATCTTAGAGTCCAATCTAGCAATCTCGGTATTAGATGAATTCACATTGGAAACAACTGGTGTGTTTCGTGAATATTGCACTCTAGACTTATTCTCAATTATACCCCACGCGTCTCTCGGAATTTTTCTTAAAAGATTACCACCCGCGGCGGCATTTAAAGAATCTTGTTCAATCATATTAAGTCCATTATAAAAAGTATTGATTTGATGCAATTCCAAGAAACCGTGGTGTGGACATTGTCTTAACAAATCTTTTAACCTTTCCCAAGAAACCCCAAACGATTCATGCACTTTTTGTTCAAATCTAGTGATCTCGTTCTTAAAGTGTGTTGTTTTGGATGGTGGAAAGAAGTAATCCATAAACTTAGTCACTAAATCATCCCATGTCAAAATCGAACCCAGTGGTTCTTTCTCATACCAAATCTTAGCGTTACCCTCGAGCGAGTACGAAAAAAGCATGAGCTTAATCGCGTCATTCAGCACATCTCTAAACTTGAGAGTCGAGGTAATACAATGAAAATTCCGAATGTGAGAGTGCGGGTTATCAGTCTCATTGCCGCGAAATTGGTCGGCACGAATGAGAGATAAAAGACCCGACTTAATCTCATAATGATCCGCCAAAATAGCCGGCACAACGATTGCTTCCCCATACCCTTCGGTGGGTGCATGGAGCAATTGCTATTTCTACGAGGAATATTTTCAAGCCTATTAAAATAAATCGAAAGTCGAGAAGAACGTAATTGCATAAACCAAAGTGACGAGAATTTTATAGGATTGAAGAAAAGAAATTAGACAAGAAGAAGATTATTTTTGGTATTTTATTTATTTGGTATTGCTCAATAAAAAATGATCGATAAAAAACAAGGAATAAGGATAATTACTATGGAAGTAATCTACCCTCGGTTGACTTTGAAACGATAGGTGAAACCTAAACGTCTCGAGGTTCAATAAGTAAACAACAAAAATAAAATATAATACTACTTGAGTTGGCAAACCAATAATCGGTCGTCCCTCTCAATATACACACAAGCAAGCAGGGAAACGAGGTGGCACAAAGCACTTAAAAACCTTTTTCCTTAGACGGCCTTTTATAGATCGTCGCCTTATACCCACCTTATAGTTTGTATAAATCGAGTTCAAACTTTTTATTAGTATTTATCTATTTTTGCCCTTTTTTTCGTTTTGGATTCGAATACAATAGCTAGGTGATGAAATCCCAACTAAGGTCTTATTTGAAAGTAGGTAAATTTATTGTTCTACGTAATACAATATAGTAAACACAAAAAACGAGAAAAACGATACATACTATATAATAAAAAAATAACAAAACTTTCCGAGGACGGAAAGGGTCTTCAAATCAACGAAGAACAAATCTCACAAAGACGAATCGTACACAAGATCCCCGACAGCGGCGCCAAAATTTTGATGTAGTGATGTCGTGGATAGTATATGTGATAATTAAGATACGTTATAGGGTAAATTAGAAAATTAACTTTAGGAAAAATTTATAGTCTAAAATTACCAAAGACGGATTCAATTAAACACGTTGGTGAACCAAGTTCGTTGTACACGAAGATCGAGTGAATTTGAGACGTTTTGTTTCGCTTTGGACAATTTATTCGAATTGGTTTTCGGTTTTTAAACTAATATTAATTCTACCAAATTTAAATCCTAAGTGCATGAATCGTTTCCCATTTAATCTAAAAACAATTATTTAAATTAAAGCTACGTAAAGATTTAAACTATTTAAAACTATTTAAAAATTAATTAAATCTAATTTATAAAAAAAACTAACTTTATTAAAATCTAATTATTTTAAAAACTAATTAAATTTCTAATATTAATAAAACATATTTTATTTGTTTTTTTAATTATTATTTTAAAACTTTAAAATTATATAATTTGATTTAAATTTAAATAAAGTTAAAAACTATGTATTTAAATAAATCTAAAAGCTGACAGACGAATTCAATGAAGCTATATTAGTAAATGAGGCAGTAATTAAACTCAAACAGATTGGTAGAATAGATGGTTATCACATTGGGTATTCATCTGTGAGGTCTCAGGTTCGAGTCCAACAAGGGACTTATTTTTTAGATTTATTTATTTTTGACAGCAAAAGAAAAACGTCACAGGAGGTGACTTTTTGTGAGATATTACACGATTTTATTACTGATAGAATCAGTATAAACTAAGCAGTTCAAATTACTCTGCTAGCTTAATTACTTAACAAAGATATCACAAAAATCAGCATAATAAATCCTATATCAGCAAGGTGCAAAATTCATATAAAGCTAGATAAGCAAGCCTATTATAACAGAACCTCACAAATTATAAATCAGCAACTGATTAATCAAACATGATCAAATAAGCAGTCCTAGCAACTAGCATAATCATCGAGTTAAATCGATTCATCAAACAGGAATATCACGATAAAATAACAGCAAACTAAATCAGTTCTATCAAATCTCTCAAGTATAAACGAACAAAAATCTAAGTAATAAAACTGAATTACTCTAAAGCATCATAACAAATCACTTGACAATCTAAATCATCAACAGTTATCAACATAAGCATATTACAACATTCAGTTACTTCAAAATGACCATGTCAAAGCATAAAGTATTCTAACTAAAGCAGAATATCAACTCAAGTCATATAAATGAAGCAAAATAAATCAGTTCAAAATCATATGCATACTAAACCATATCAACTTATCAGATTCAACGCAAACCCTCAAAATTTGAAAATATCTATCCCAGATTCATTTTGAAATCTCACTCAAGCAGTTTTATCAACTTTTGAAAATTACTTCTTAGTAAACTAAAACAAACTAGTTAACACAGCCTAAACCAATCTTATAAATCCAAACAACAGCAGTCATATAATAAAACTCTATCAAAGTCAAATAAATCAGGTCATCGCATAAAAACTTAATTCAGCAAAACAATATTAGCTATAAAATCTAAATCAGCCAACCAATCAATACATCACATCTATAGCAACATAACATCGAAATTAAAACAAGAAGATACATACTTCATATAACAAACAATTATAATCTAACTAAACAATTTCACACTAATATTGCAAAAATAATGAAACAGAGCTTAACCATGAGTCGAAGATATCCGTTGGGTAGAAGGTGAGCGTTGAGCTGCCTTGGAACTAAATGACACCACCATCATTCACCACCATTCCTCGAACCAGCAAACAAAACGAACCAATAGTAATATAAATCTAAACAGTGGGTTTAGATTTTATCCCAATCTCTCATGAATACTCACATAAGCTATCACATTAAGCTTATATAAACATTCCAAAATATATAATATCAATTTATTTTAGATCTAAACTGTATAAATTTAAGCAAATTAATAAACGCAAGATAAGAAAAATGAGACAGAAAATCACTTTTATTAACTCATAAAAATCATTACAATACTTTTGAAATAAAAATTACATCTAAATTAAAATTAACATGATAACATTATAGAAAGAAAAAGGATGGATTTTATAGAAATAATGGGGGGTTTTATAGCGAAGGAGAGGGGTGTGGGTTGTTGGTGATGCGTTGATCTTGACCATTCGATCATCTCTCTTCTTTCTCTTTCTTTTCTGTTAATCATCCAAGGGCTGAAATGAGTCCATAGTCACACGGATTGCCAACGTGGCAATCCGTTGTGCTACTTGTGCTTCTTTGATGCTGATGTGGCTTCTTCTCATTGGTGGATTGGTTGGATGCAAGTTTATTAACCAATAAGGATAGATGGGTGACGAATCTGAGATGCCAAGTGGGATAGGTAACTCCATCTTCTACATCCGAAATCTTTGGGGATTTATTTAGAACGCGTTAATCATTACGCGCCCTTAATAGGCAAAACCCCTAATTTATTTAAGGCTAGGGTTAAGGGTGAATAGTAACTATAGTCTGGTTATTTTGGGTGAGGGAGAAGAGTGATGAGGGTGAGTTTCATAGGGAGTATCAAAGGTAAAACGTGTGAAGATATGTGGGTGGGTGATGTATAATTAGTTTTGACCAAAGATATTGACCAAGTTTAACTTATAACTCCCACCGTCTAGTTTTCTTTCTTCTTAGGCCTATGATAGGTTCTCAACGTTTTTGCTCAAATAGGCTTTGACCACTCAATATACATTTCATTCGTTTAATTCCTTTGATGTGGGCTTGGTCCAAAACGTGCACAAAACATCATCCGTCCCATAAATTAGTTATATGGGCCTTGTAATGGACTTGTTTCTCAAAAATGGATGCTTGTTTCCATAATTGGGCTTTTGGGCCCAATTATCCAATGTGGGACCCACAAGCCCAAATAATCTTCATTAAGTTAAGTTCCACTAAAACGAACTCGATTTTGGCGTCGTTGATCTTTTCTTCAAATCCCGTGTCGATTTTGCTGGTTTTCGCGAACTTTGGTACCTACACACACGAAACAACAAACAATGCATATACAAGGCATATTTCATACATTTCATACATTTTATGAGTGTTTATTGATATAAATGATATGAGTAATTTAGCTCATATCAGTAACCTAGGATGCACCCATACGCCCCACATGATAATAATAATAATATGGCGAAAAGCTGAAGGGACGCCACGAGCTATCACTCCGCCGCGGTAAAGTCATAACACTGGTGCCTCCAGTGTTATGGTTATGGTACCTCCCATAACTAGGTGAAACTAGTCATGCATGTATATGGATTTAGGTATCTAATTTAACATAAGCAATTCAAAAACATATAAAACATATACTGGGAAAATAGTTGGCTGCATACGGGGAATCCTAATAAGGAAAGAATGTCCATACTGAAAGGACGGAGAATCCGTACCTTGTGTCCAGTGAACGAAGAAGACGAACGGAAAAGAGTCCTACTTCGATCTCACTAATGCTACATACATAGGATACATGTATAAGTATTCTGATTATTGAGTACGCAACTAATTATAATATGTCTTGACTTGTTTTTATGTTTTAGTCTTGTCTTACTGATTTTAATGTTATACTGTATTAATCATGTGTTTTAAGTCTTCTGATTAAGTATTAACTTATATTCTTGTATTACTGTACTTGTAATGTAATAATAAGTAACTTTCTAAAAATAGAAAGTTTCCTAAAATAGAAAGTTTCCAAAATAGAAAGTTTCCAAAAATAGAAAGTTTCCAAAAATAGAAAGTTTCCAAAATAGATTATCTACTTAAAATAGAATAGTTTCTAAAAATAGAAAGTTTCCAGAAATAGTAAGTTTCCTGAAATAGAAAGTTTCCAAAAATAGAAATAAGCTGAATTAATAATCTAAATAAAATAAGCTTAGTTTTATTGATTAAATATGCTAAGTCATGTGATTAGTAATATAGTTTATTAATTAATACATGTAAATTACATAAACTATAGGTTATAGAATTTAATTAAATATAACATGATTTAATTAAATTATGTCTATAAAATACTTAGGTTAAAACATGTAATAATATTAATATTAATATAACCTAAGTCATGATAATTAATTAATTATAAGTCATGTTTTAATAATTAACTAATCATGTATTATTGATTAATAATAATAAACCTAAGTCCATGTTTTAATTAAATTAATTATATGTCATGTTAAATTAATTTAATTAACTTGTAAATTAATATACATGTAAAGCTAATTAAGCTTGAAAAAAATAATAACCCGAACCCGTGTATTTTTTTATGAAAACGTGTCGTAAACCAAACCCGTGAAAACCCATGAAACCCGTGTTGTGTTTACATATAAGCCGAAACAAACAACCCCTTAACCTGCCTTAAATTAACAACCAAACGCACCCTTAATTCTGTCTTAAATCAAAACCCAAACACCCCCTTAACTGCCAGTTTCCCCTGGCAGTGGTGTTACTGCCACCGGCAGTATCCGGTTTCCCCTGCTCGACATAAATTCCCACCGAGACCAATAGGGTCTCGGTTCCCACTGACTGACCAAACACACCACTGGCCGCAGCCAGTGGTTTCCCTTGCTTGGCTGCCGTTGCCCCTGCTAAGCCAAACGTACCCCTGGTGGCAGCAGGGGCTTGCGGCTGATGGAGCAAAACGGACACCAAGAGTCTGGGACTCTCGGTTTGTGCGCTATCCGGCTGTAACCAACGTCATGACCCTTATAACATTTTATAATATGTTTTATTTGGTTCTTGATCTATTACCCAAAAGAAAATAAAAAGAATGAGATCAAAGGTTATCTATTTGTTTTTAGGGTTTAGGAAAACTAAAACATGAACACCAACCTTGTTTTCTCTTGGATCGACCCACGATCTTTCTCTCCTGTCTTGGTGGTGGTCGTCGGCAGAAGCACAAAAGAAGAAGAGAGTGACGGCCTGTTACATACTTTAGGGTTTGGGATTTTGGTTGTTTAAAACAATATACTCCCCCCGTCTGTTCCTTCTTTTAGGTCGAACCAAACACACATGGGCCTAGAGCCCATGCTTTCCTTTTCCCTTTTCTTGTCTAAACGGCCCAACAGCCCCCTCCCTATTTGTTTGTATATTTCATGTTTAATTTAAAAGCGTACGCGTTTTCGTGTATTTAAAATGTTCACGTAGTTCGTGATTAAAATGTCGTGAATTTCCCATGGTTACTCTTATACGTGTAAAACGTAAATATTATATACCTAATAATATTCGTTTTAAATGACGTGATTTATTATCTTGCGGTTTTACTTATTTTACTTAAATTCATGTCGTAGATTAATAATAATCATAACATACGTGATTACTTACCGTACATAATTAATATACGTAATTCCCCGTCACGTCTATTTAATATACGTGATAATCATGTTCGATGTTCGTGATTAAATGTTCGTGATTTATTCATCATAGTTAATAATTATCGTGTATTAACACGTACGTAATAATTATCGTGTAATAACACGTACGTAATCTTGTAATTAATAGTCGTGAAACGTATTCATGTTATAAAAAGGAAAGTTTCAATCTTGTACGTACGATTATTAGTGTACTGTTCATGGTAAAAGCATGCGGGTTTTACAACTCTTCCCCCCTAAAAAGAATAATTCGTCCCCGAATTATAGATAAGTAAAATGAAAGAGAAACATACTCGAATCAAACTGAGAGGGTATTTAAGATAAAGGACGTGGAGGTGACGTGCTTGAAAGGAACGTGGAATGTGACATGTCTAGAAAGGACATGGAACGTGACGTGACTGAAAGAACGTATCTAATCGATAAGAGAAAACGGATAAGGATTAATGTGCAAGTGTAAATGAAACGTTACTGTTAGAAGTATTTAAAGTGATGGTCATATAATATACCGTTGCGAAGCTCGTGGAAAATGCTATTCAACGGTGTCGAGAGTTCTATGTTATTGTTATGTATGTAACGGGAATTAGTCCCGAACACACAAATGAGGAAGGCCTCCTAACCTTGTAAGCCTTAGTATAAAAGGCACATCCAACCTCATTTGTGTGTGTGTCTCCCATAATACTTTCTCCTCTTCTTGTTTTAGAGAGAGAAACTCTCCTTAGTTTCTCTCACTAGAATCACCTACTTTGTATCTTTCTTCTTTCTTCTTCATCTAATCTAATATTCCATTCTTTGTTTTAATCTTGTTCTTCATCATCTCTATTTCTTGATCTATAAGTCGTGTGTTACATTCCTACAAGTGGTATCATTTGCCAAGGGATTCGTGGATAGCTCTTTGGTGTTGTCCGTGTTTTTCTTGAAATTCGTGTCCTTTTTTATCATATTTTTTCGTGTGTTGTTGTTCCAAGTGATTCATATCTCTTCTACATCGTTGGAGTATCGATTTGGATATTTTGGTTTGGTCAAAAAACACGAATTTCTTGCTCAAAGTTTCGAAAAGTTCTTTCTTCTTTGCGACAGACAGCCATCGGAATGCACAGGTAACTACATCGCGATCGTAATACCCTAGGGTTTCTACATTGCGATCGAGTTATTGCGAATTCCCTTTTTCCGTCCGTGGATTGTGATCGTACATTGCGATCGTGGATTGCGACGGAATTTAAGGCATATTGCGACGTTACTCTGCCAAAATTACGATAGCCATATTGCGATACTACATTGCGATAGGACATTGCGATAGGATATTGTGATAGACATTGCGATAGGACATTGCGATAGGACATTGCGATAGGACATTGCGATAGGACGTACATTGGGATAGGTTTGAGATATTGCGATGGTGTATCCACATTCCGACCCGTATCATATATTTTTAGACTTAGCCACTATCTAGACTAGGTTCGTTACATAGTTTACACAAAGATTAAAAAAAAAGTTTTTTGCCGGAAAAATCGTAGTAAAATTTATTTTTTCCTAGACCATTTTTAGGCCATTTAAGTTTCAATTTTAAATTTTGGCGATGCAAAATTTTTTTTGACCAAAAATTCAAATTTTCGGACCAAAATTCAAATTTTTATTTCAAATTTTTTAGGTTTTATTTTTCGTTAAAATTTTCACTTTTCAAAATTTTTTCCTACTTTTTATTGGCTATTTCTAACTCGATTTCAAAATTTGGCAACTCGAAAATTTTTCGGTTTTTTTATATCGGACTGAGATAATTTTTTGTCGGACTAGAAAATTTCGGCAAAGTTTGATTTTGTTGAGACTCCAAAACACGCTTTCTACGAATTGGGATCCTGTCTTTCACACGACTTCTGCAATGACGTATCAACAAGATAGTGATGCTGCAAGTATTGAGCATCGTGATAGCCATGCAAGAAAGAAGAGGAATGCTGCCCATCTCCAGTCTCAGCTTCTTATAGCACAAAAGGAAGAAGCAGGAATTCCACTTCTAGATGAAGAGTTTGATCTCATGGCTTCTGCTGCAGAATATGATGAGGAAGAAGAGGTCCCTGTCAGCTCAATCATGATGGCTAATTCGCAACAAGCATCAACATCGGTAATTCAGGCTGACAGAGCTCCTGTGTATGATTCAGACGGTTCCTCTGAGGTACATCCACGTCTCAATGATAATGAGTTATATAATAAGTCTAATCAGAAGGAAGAGTATACTGAGTCACTTGAGCCTTCCACTGAGACACACGGGGTCCAAACGAATAATAGCAATATTATTTCTAATGCGCCTAGTGTGGACCTTAGTGGAGATCAAGTAGTGCAACCTACAACCCTTCCTGACGAGACGCATGCGTATTATAAATCATTATTTGATAAGCTTGCCAAGGATGTTGCTCATGCGAATGTGGTTAATAATAAGTTTAGAGAAACTAATGCGAAATTGACCACAGAGCTTGCGAGATATAAGGAACTGGAGAAAAGTTTTGAGATTCATCATGCTAAAATCAAGGAACTTGAACAAGCTCATGCTACATCGGTTTATCAAGCAAAATGCACCACTAAGAAACTAAATGCCTTACATTTAAGTAGTGCTAAAAAGATAAGCGAATTGAATGATGAAATCAACTCTCTAAATAAACAGCTTTCAACTGAAAAATCTATCATTTTGTAGTTAAAAGAAGAACGAAGAAAGCTGAAACATGATTTCAAAATTCGAGAAGATGGGCTCCTTAAGGATTCTTGCAAAGCTCAGGGTAGGATTAGGGAATTAGACAACCTTTTGGTAAAACGTGGCCAAACTATGCAAACGATAAATATGCTCGCACCTAAAGTGAATGAGATAAATTACACCCGTTACAAAATGGCTTTAGGTTGTCATCTTCCTCCCAATCCCGAATATCTTAAGCAAGTTCAGGCCACAAATCAAACTCTATATAATGGTAGTGTGCTCTTCTTTGATGAGCATGATCCTCCTAGTGTGCATGATTCTGAGGAAACTATTGATCTTGCTATAGAGACTCATTTAAGAATGAAAAAGCTTGATAAAGAAGTGACACCCGTTTATTATCTGAAAGTTAATCCCCCAACTGTTTTTGTTCGATCTAAAACAAGTACTGAAATGATTTTGCTACCAAGTGAGGAATTGTCTGATGACCCTCCTAAACTGAGTATCACCCGCCGATTTCTAAACGAGATAAAAGATAACTTTGTCATACTTAAACGTGTTGTTAATTCCAAAATAACTGGAGGAAACTTTACTTCACCCGTTTACTCTGAAGTTCAGTAAATTCTTCACAATGATATAAATCCGCTTATTAATCAAGTTGATGCTAGGATGAGCAATCTTGAAAACGCTTTTCTAAAAGAACTAGCCAACTTTGTTGAAGACTTTAAATCTTTGGCGAAGGAGGCTGATGCATCTCTTGATAGAATTAAAGTTTTGGAAAGTGATCTTGAACGTCTCTCGAAAGCAAGTGACAGTGGTGATTGTGATGAGAGTAACCCCGTTGTGGTAAACATCTTTGTGTCGGATAACGAAACCCTCCAAAATGAGCTTGATCGTATGAAAGAGAAAATGGAGTCTTATGTCATCAAAAAGGATAACGAATTCACCGATCTTTGGAATAAATATGTCAAAAAATGTGATGAATGTAAGGATGACAAACTTTCATATGATAAAGCTTACACTGAAATGCAACAAACAATCGAAAGGTTGCAAGCTCAGTTAGGAGGTGAATGTCGACAGTGGACCTTCAACAAATGTAAATCAAAAAGAGTTCACGATTCTTCAACACCGATATGATTTTCTTCAGAAACATTGTCATTCTCTTGAACTTTCTTTGCAAAACAAAGTTGGAAAAGTTCCTGATGACTGTAATTTACAAGTAAAACTCTCTGAATCTTTTCGTGAATTGAATGAAAAGATTAAGGATATTTCTGATCTGAAAGCTCAGTTGCAAGACAAAGACATCGCGATTGCTGAGTTGAAGAAACTTGTGGGAAAGATGGGTGGAAAAACTGTGGAACCTAAGGTTATAAAATGAGTTGGTAGAAAACCCAATGCGTACAAAGTACCAAAGCCATCTATCTTAGGAAAACCACCTTCTAATGTTTCTAGGTTACCTCCTAATACCGATGGACAATCAAGTGTTCCCAAACCAGCCATATCACCCTATGTTCCACCATTTAGAAAACCCACTCTTGCTAAACCCAACCATGTGAATGCACCTTCCACTACTCCAAAGAGTACTCCCAAACATGTGATTCTTACGCCCACAAAGGAATCTAAAGGGTCAAATGATGTTATTCAAACCAACAATCTTGGGAAGGGTATGCCAAAAGGGAGTATTCAGAAAGTAAACCTTGTGTATTCACCACCTAGTAACCAACCAACTGCTAGAGTTCCACACACTCCTAATGGTAGTCAACCAAAACCTAGGATCCCTTATCAACAACCTAGGAATTGGCAACCACCAATGAGTAGTCGTGTATCGAACAAGGTGCCTGAATGGACAGCAAAACCTAGGTACACAAGGAACTTTGAGAATCCCAAACTCCATGTATGCCCCACGTGCAAAAAGGGCATTCATCATGGAAACCATGCTCATTGCATTATGCAATACCTCTATCAGGTAAACTCTCGTGCCTTCACATAGAGAAAGAATGCAGAATCCATAAGACAACAAGGAGATTCACACCCATCACAAAGAAAATCAATGACAATAAATCTTCAAAGCGGATCAATGCAGGAACTAGTTTCTCTCCTAAGAAGTCTTCCGCTGTGCAAGAGAACACTACTCCTAGATCTAGTCTTCAGTGGAAACCAACGGATAGGATCTTCAAGAAAGTTGGTCTTAAGTGGATTCCCATCGAGAAGAGTGATGACACCTGCTCCAGCACTAATGCGAGTGTTCTGAATGTAGAAAATGCATTTGTTACTCCTAACACTAGTATTTGTGCAAATTTTTCTTCTGTCATTGCAGGCACTTCAGTGGATTCTGAATCCATTTCGTCAAAGGGTTCCAATTCTGTACATTCGACATCACCTTCTTCTGCTGTACAAAGGTCTATTTTAGATTATTTTCGAAAAAATTGAAAAAATCAAAAACAAAATAATAATATAAAACCTAGAAAAACAAAATAAAAAACGAAAAAATCTTTCAAAAATACCAAAAATATTCTTCTCGACATGTCTTTCAGTTTTGATAATATGGACGCGCTTAGAAATGTCTCTCAATAACGACACGGGTGTGTACATAAAGCTCGAATGAAAGTTCAAATGTTTTCAAAACATGTCATTTCCTTTTTCTTTAAATGATTTACAATTACTTCAGATTGTGACTCGTGCCTCAAAGAAAGGAAAGTTAATCACGGTTGATAACTTATCCTTAACAACGAGAAACTCAAATTTTATCGGTCATGAGCTTTCAATAAAACCATTCCATGTTTTTAAGCTCATGAATACGACTTACAGTTAAATGTCAGACTGTAACTCGAACTTTAAATAAAGGAGAGTGTATCTTTAAAGATAACTTATCCTAATAATGGGAAGAGCAATCTATCTCGGGTTGAGCTTGTCACAAAACATTCAAAGTTTTGAGCTCAACATAATGGCTTATAGTCATATGCAGACTATAACCTGGTCCCCAAAGAAAGGAAAGTCTATGACTTATCCTCAACAACGGGAAATTAATTTTTCTCGGTCATGGGCTTATGTTAAAACATTTAAATTTTTGAGCTCATGAACTCAAGGAAAATGTTCATTTATGTACATTTTTCCTCAACAACGGGAAATTTAGTTTTCTCGGGTTTGAGCATAATTTTTCAAGGTATTTCAAACTGTGTGCTCATATACTCCCCTATCTTAATTAGAATTTCTTTTCGAGGGGGAGTACAAACTTTCATGCAACATTATTCTCTCCATGTTTCATCACTAATTTCACAAAAATTTCAATCACTTGCAATTTTTGAGGGGGAGAATAGTGATCAAAATGTGTTCAAAATGCCTCTTCTTGGATAAGATCTTTGATTAAGTGATTTCTCTTCCTAATATGTGCAAAAATCTTTCCTTTTATGATGCACATATGTAGGGGGGGCGTTTTGGTGATATAGAAAACTTTCAAGGTGTAATAATTGATTTCATCAACATCTTGATTGCATTTTCAATTGGTTTTCTGGTTACGATATATATACCCTTCAACACGTTAATTCACGATGGTATTGGTGACAAAAGGTGGTTAGGTGTTCGTCCTATGATCTAACCAGAACCAGAGGGATCTTCCCAGGGACAATCCATTAGAACTTAGAAGTCCTTAGGAAAGATGGAGTAGTAGTGTGTATGGGAAAAATGTTGACCAAGTACTTAAGCTAGCACCGGAATAATCACAACAAGGTGCTAGTTATGACGTATTGGTAAGCATTGAAGGGGTTGAAGAATGAAAAATAAATGTAAGGATAAAGGATGAAAAGAAATATCCCTCCATACAACTTAGGCAGAAACTGGGTCAATACATCTACTATCAGAATCACGTTGATGATTTCTGGTATTGAAGACAAAGCATCATGGACCCAGTGATGCAAAGCACAACCCTTCCCAGCCTACTCAAGCTTCTCTTAAAAGAATTTTTTTTATTGTCACGGAGTTCAACTCATTTCTATCAACTTTCTCACTCCAAGATAGTAGATATTGAAAAGGTGGCAGTATGCTCCAGCCTCCGATCACCAAATAAACGTGCACTTATAGAGTCTAGAGCCAACGAGATTCATCAAAAATCTCATTAGGACACGTATTCCATATATCAGTTGTTGTTCTTCATTAGAACACAAGCGATAACTTACAGAGTCCTACGCTCTATCCTTGTGTTATTGCCAGAACATTCAGAGTGATACTCTTTAGTATTCACAGCGATGAATGGAAATCCTTCCAGTGTTAACATCAGACAGCACTGCGGTAGGTCATTTGTAAGATTCACCTGAATTAAACATATGTTAATTGGAAAGCAACAACAGTTTGATTCTTTCGTGATTTAAACTCGTTCCAGGTCTCGACGCAATATCTTTATGATCTTGCCAGAACATTCAGAGTAATACTTCTCAGTATTTACAGTGATGAATGGAAATCCTTCTAGTGTCATCATCAAACAGCACTGCGGTAGGTGACTTGTGAGATTCTATACGAATCAAACTTGTGTCAACTGGAAAGCAACAATGGTTTGAATCTTAATTGATTCAAACTTGTTCCAAGAAATTGAATTGACGACTCAATCTGCAGAATGGAACTGCATGATTTACTCCTTACTATGATTTATCTTTCGATATATTCAAGTACTGAGAACGGCTACCACAGCCAGAAACCCTGTCAAGGAAGTTCTTTGAACTTATCTAATCACAGGTACAGTATTCATACTGTATAATAGGATACCGGAGGAATGAAAACGGTGGCGTAACCTTAAGATTCGTAATTCAAGACCACATGCTCATGTAAAAGAAGAAAGCTCAAGAACATCTAAAGACAAAGACTTCCGCTACTCTGATTATCAAGGGACATTGTTAACAAGCTTTCAAGACAACGCAAAGTATGAGTATGTAGAGAAAGACACAAGAACACAAGTTGGCAAAGCATCAAGATCAAGTCAAGGTAAAGATCAAAGCTCCAAGATCACAAGTCATGAAAGGAACGATGAAAGAACTCTCAAGACAACGAGCTTCAAAGTCAACAACACCAAAGAAGTGAAGTCACATAATACATGACCACCACTTAGGGGGAGATTGTTAGAAGTATTTAAAGTGATGGTCAAAGAAGTGAAGTCACATATTATATGACCACCCCTTAGGGGGAGATTGTTAGAAGTATTTAAAGTGATGGTCATATAATATACCGTTGCGAAGCTCGTGGAAAATGCTATTCAACGGTGTCGAGAGTTCTATGTTATTGTTATGTATGTAACAGGAATTAGTCTCAAACACAGAAATGAGGAAGGCCTCCTAACCTTGTAAGCCTTAGTATAAAAGGCACATCCAACCTCATTTGTGTGTGTGTCTCCCATAGTACTTTCTCCTCTTCTTGTTTTAGAGAGAGAAACTCTCCTTATTTTCTCTCACTAGAATCACCTACTTTGTATCTTTATTCTTTCTTCTTCATTTAATCTAATATTCCATTCTTTGTTTTAATATTGTTCTTCGTCGTCTCTATTTCTTTATCTATAAGTCGTGTGTTACATTCCTACAATTACCATGCAAAATAACTTAGAATAACTGATATTAGTCCCGTCTTAGCAATAATGGGCGAGACATACTAAAAGGTAGTACGTGAACAATTGTGAACGTGGTACGTGAACACTTGTGAACGTGATACGTGGAGATATGGTGATTGTTATATAAGAAGCATATGATGAACAATGATACATGTAACATATCTTGAACGTGATATGTGAAACGTGGAATGAAGATGACATGTGAAACATATCGTGAACATAGAATAACTTAGATGATAATGCTAAACGGTATGAGGTGAGTCGTGAAATGCGACGTGAAGCGTCTGTCTGAGGATGGAAAGTTTATTAAACTTGAGTCTGGTCTCCCAAGTTCTCGCAAAACTTCCCAGAACGAAGATGAACGTAAAATCGTAAACCAAGATACGATCATGAACGTGAATATTGTCATGAACGTGAGCGTGAAAGCAAATCGTGAAATTAGAACAAGGACGTGGACGTAAATAAGGAGCACAAATGCGAACCTTTGTTTGACCGGATAGCTGACGGATTACCAAGTGATCTGGTGAGCCTTGGCTGGAACATGTCCGATTTATCTGTTGGTTCTAAAATCCTTGCGGATGTAAGGATTCTGCAGAGTTGATCAAACTGTTAGCAATAACCCAGATAGCATCTTGCTTCTTCTGGGTTTGTGTTAATCTGGTAACCAAAGTCCATGGAGATCTTGTCCCATTTTTGTTCATAATTTTTGATGATGGAAAGACATCCTATTCTGTTGGTGTTCTATCTTAGCCTGTTGGTATGTCAGGTACATAGATATGAACGTAACTGTATCTTGCTTCGTAGAAACTTGATACATAGAAGTTTGTGAAACTTTGAGGCTACAAAATTAGACTTTTCTTAGCGTAGGATTTTCTTGGAACACCTAACGTAGTGTAGGGTTCTCACCTTTATGCATAAGCTGAGTCATGGTAAGATTAACCGTGGGAATCCATATGATTCAGCATGTCACTGTAATCAAACAGAATTGATATTGGAAAATTTCCAGGGTGAAATTTCTCCTATCATAGAATTTGCAACATAGTGCAAATATGGTCTTCCTGCTCTTCTCCAGACTTAGAGAAAATCAGGTTGTCCTTGAAGAAAACACTGATGAATTTGTTTATAAGTTCATGGAAATTCGATTTATTAAGTCCATAATGCTGTTGGAGCATTTATGAGACTAAAAAAAATCATGAATCTAACATGACCGAGTCGTGTACAAATAGCAGTCATGGACATGTCCTGCTCTTTCACTCGTCACTATTGGCAGCATGATCATGGGTCCAATCTTGGAAAAGTAATTAACACCCTAAAGTCGATTGGACATGTTTTCAATGCGTGGAGGAGAATAACGGTTATGATTGGTGATTTGTTTACATAGACGGTAGTCGACACATAATCTCATGTTATCGTCCTTCTCCTTGAAGGTTCTTCTGGAATGTATGGGAAGATTTTGGAATAGTCGGTTGGTTATGCGTAAAAGGAACTTCAGTGGTCGTTCCTTAACTGACAGCTAGAAAATTTTTAGAGTCATGTTTAAGAAAGCACGTGCTTGTAGAGCATAGATAATTTGTACAGATTTTCCTGATGGAAAACCATGCTGAATGTATTCAGGAGCCTGAACATTTCTGTACAAAATCATGAATCGTAGCAGGGTGTGTTGTTCGTAGTCCATAATTAGGATTAAATACAACTCGTGTCTGTCCGAGGTAATGCGTTAGCAGCTTCGATCTCATCATTAGGTTGAAGGAAAACCTTCGTCTACATGGGGAATACGAATGGCGTCCTTATGGTCATGAAATATATGAAATATGGGTGCAAGAAATGAAAGTATCATCGAGCCATCATGACAGATCTCACTGATATACCGGTGCTGGTACTGAAATTCTTGTGGGCTTATTAATACATGGCACCACAAAATAGATATACCTTTTGGAGGGTACCCTCAATTTCTTAGGGATGTTCCGAATTGGACGTGAGTCATGTGTCATGACCCGTTTATTGGGAATTGTAAGCATGACATGTGTCTTGACTGGTATCTTGACATGTGTCTTTAGAAAGAATATGTGAGACATGTGTCTTGACTGATGTCTTGACATGTGTCTCGAGATGTGAAATAAATAGAACTACAAATATTAGGTTATTATGCCAGAATTGGCAGATCGGTTGGACTACTGATCCTTTGTATTTATGATCACGTTCGCGGCCGGAGCTTCGGTTGCGATTTCTAGGATAGTTGTTGTCATAGTAGTGGTTATTATCGTCTTGTTTGTTAGTTCCATGACGGTCGTTCTCATGACTGTGATTCATGTAGCTATTCAGCTGAGTGGCCGGCTGGTACCGGTTTATACTCGTATGACTGAAACAACATCTGAATGACTTGTGACATGTAACTAAGAATTAGGGACAATGATTGATGAAAATCGTCTGATGGTGAAGCATCTTCTCGTCCAATTGCTTTGCTCTGACGCCTTTGTCTTCATCTTATAGGATCTCCAGGTTGTGAACAGCATCCGCATCTCGTAGCGTCTCTAAACATCAGCAGCATCAACCTTAGTAACATCTCCAAGTTATGAGCGGCATCAGCAATCTTGTAGAATATCAGCAAGTGAAAATACGCCTGAGATGATTCAGAATCGTCTAACGAATACTCGTAAAGTATTGCAAGTGAATTACACATGGATTAAGGTATGTGTAATACACATGGAATACGGTACATGGAGTACACATGGAATGCACATGAAATGATCGGTATGGGGTCGATCATCTAATCATGATTTTAAAGGAAAATAATTGGTTAAACGGTTAGAAATACCATCATGATAACCTGGCAATGCCAGCATATACATCATTCTGGTTGCATAGAGAAACGTTAAAGTGTGGATACATAAAATTCAACGATGATTTGTCTGAAAGAATGATCATTGAAAACCAACCATGACTATCATGAAAGCAGGATTCAATGAAATCCAACAATGTCTTGCATGAAAGCATAAATAACCAAAAGAGGCGTAAGACGTAATCAACATGAAGACGGAATTATCATGAAGAAACGTGAAACAACTTAACATGAAGGAGTATACGACATCATCAGCATGAAAACGAAGTTAACCATGATAGTATGAAAGCATACTTGACATAAAAGACATCGTAACTTATGATGGGTGAAATTGTGTATAATGAAGTTCGTTTTTCTCAGTTCTTGCTAATTGAAAGTCCAATCAATATCGGGTTTTTAACTATTTTTGATTGTTAATCTTTTTTGGATATTCTATTTTCTAATTCAACAAAGCCTTGCAAAACTGAAAAATATTACCTACTTATATGTAAAACATCGTGCAAATACCAAGTTTTTATCAAAGTAAGATTCAAAATGAAAATTTTAAAACTAAAAGGACTGAAAATGTAAATTCTATGAAAATTAAATGCTTAAAATGTAAAGTCTAAAAAGTATAAGGACTGAAAATGTAAAACAGTTAACCAAAAGGATCAAAAATGTAAACTATGTAACAAACTAACCAAATTTGTAACAAATCACAAAACAGCTAACTGAATTTTAACAAAATCCAAACTGAAAGGACTTCATTTATGCAAACCCTAAAAATATGCAAATTTAGCTAGGTTTAGAAACTGTTTAATACAAGAGGGACTAGATTGCAATTTTGGAAACTTGTTAAGCAAAAACGGGTTCTAGTGACAAATAAGCTCGTTTGAGCTTATTACTGGACCAAAATCAGTCAAACCAATTGCAAAATACTTCAAATTGAAAATAAGCTAGGACTGTAAAAGGAATCTGGCTGAAAGTGATTAATAAGCAAATAAGCACTTCACAATAAGCACACAATAAGCTCTAGGACAATCTGGACATGCACAACTGGATTTTTGTGCTTAAACTGATTAATGAACTCAAATGATGAACGGGAAATCAAGGCATATCAAATTTCATCAAGTAATAAGCCTGGAAATCGAAATAAGCTGAAAATGGCTTATGTTGACCAAGCGTTGACCAAGTATTTTTTCAAAAAGCTGAATTTCTCAAAAATCAACCAACAACATCTACTAAGTGGATTTGTGAAAGAAAATTACTAGGTTAATGAATAGAATCAAAAGATCTGAAAATCCAGTTTTCATTTACAGAAACATTGCTTTTCTCAACTGTTCAGATTTTTGCTTATTTCTCCTAGCTTAATGGATACTGTATCAAATGCTTTTGGAATTTGAAAGTTCATATATTGAACTAGAAATGAGAGCTGGTTTAGTTAACTTTCATCAAGAATCTAACAAATGCCAGGCAAATGAAATTGGCAACTTTTTTAAGCAATACTGAATGAAAATTGACCCAATCCTTTTTCTTGCCAATTGCCTTTTTGAACTGTAAGTTGACTTGAAAATTGTTCAAAACACTTAGTTATGACCTTTTAACTAGAAATGAACATTTACTTACCAAATTTTAACACTTGAAAATCGAAGATTGTGTAAACCCAAACACTCCTTTATCAGTTCTTAATGGAAATTTTCAAAGACTTTATGAGTTCTAGTTTAAGCTGAGTGAAAAGTTGTAACAAACTGAATTCAGTGATCAAAAAGAAATGTATAGGAACTATTTGCAAGCAATGAACAATACTAGACCTCAAATAAGGAAGTAAGACTAAAGTTACTGAAATAAGCTATCACTAGAACAATTATCAAATCAATAAGCAGATAAGCAAAACTAGGCTACAAACAAGTCCACAATCAAACTACAACCAAGCTAAACAGATTTGATCATGCAATCATCAAGATTTAAGCTATGAAATGGAGCATGCAATTGACAATTTGAGTGGAACCAAAACTCAGAAACATTTAGAACCTTTTCAGGATACCATTGGGAAGTAGAGGAGTGCTGTACTCTCTATTCTAGTGCTAACCACCACCTTAGAACTAGATCAACAATCTACAATCAACAAACTGCTACAAATCAACTAGAATCAACATCATGGCCTGAATTCATCTCATTTGCTATGGATTTGAACTGAAATCAACAAACTGCTACTATCTTTACTCCAAAGTCAATTATAATCAATGTATGATCATAACAAACTCAATGCAGCAACACAAGTATCAATGATAAGCAGGAATGAACAGTAAGGATGAAGATAAGTTTTGGCGAGAAAAGATGAATTTGAATTTTATTGATGGAATTTAGTTACAAAGTTGTTAAAAGGATGCTAACTAACTAACTAACTCAAGAGTGTTTCAAACTCTTGAGTAGTTAAGCTAAGAAAGGAAAATGATGAGAGAAAATGTAAATGTGTGTGTTTTTCACACTTACAGCTACTACTTACAAATGAAGCTAAAACAGACTATTTATAGACTTGAGAAAGAGAAATGTTGGGGTTGGTGACATGTTGGGACCAATCCCAGCATTGCACATGGCATAATTCTGCTAAGTTCATCTTGCAGGTATGAACATGAATTGGGGCTTTTTGATTGAGTTGATTTGATGTTAATTGATGATGACCATTGTGTTCGTCTCTCAAAAATAAGCGCTTTTGATGTTTATAACTTTCCATGAAATCCATTCTAGCTCAAGAACGATCCTGGGAATTTTTGGCCGTTTGAAACTGACACGTGTCGAGTCCTGAATGGCTGAAACAAGTGCACACGGATTGCACTGTTCAGATACGTTCATTAATGAGTGGCGGCTAGTGGATATTTAATGCTTGTGATTTGGCAATCCGTGTGCTTGTTTTGCTTGCTTCTCATTGGTTGAAATTGTAACACATGGATTGAACTTGTATTAATTTCCAAGATTGGCAGAATTAGCCCCTAGACTTTGGCAGCTTGTATCTTTGAGCTTGTAACTTCATTCCTTTGGCATTTTTAGCCCTTCAACTTCCATTCTTGAGCAAAATTGGTCCTTTGACTGAGTTGACTTGAGAGTTGACCTTGTTTGACTATGATCTTGACTTTTTTGCAATATTTACACTTTGGCCCTTCATCTTTGGCAATTTGTCAAGATAGGTCCTTGTACTTCAAAGTCTTGTCACTTTTGATCCTTCTTTGTCTTTTTCATCAAATAAAGCTTGATTATTCCTTGTTTGCTTGAAAATGCATCCTTTTACCTACACAAGTGTACACAAACACAAACATACCACATAACACTGTTTTTGCAAGATAAATTGGTATTTTGCTTCATGTTTTAGGGTTATTTGTTGATAAATTGATATGAGTTTTAGCTCATATCAAATCCCCTACACTTGAACATTGTCATGTCCTCATGTAATTTTATATATTTTAAGGCACAAATTTACATTCTCCTCATAATTAATCCACCTTGGCCATATGGAATGCATCTACATTACTCTAAACTACATGATGCATGATTTTGACTTTTAACAATGCAATGAACAAAATACAATTCTATCTATATCTTTTTTATTTTTCTTGAAATGGTTTTGATGGAAATAACTCATAAAGAATTCAATGGCTTAGATTAGGGCTTGGGTACCATGGACATTTATCACCCTCAAGTTTCACTTTCCTCATACCAAGCTTAAAAATGGGATCATTGCATTCACAAGTAAAAAGTGCATCAACTTATTCATGACAATTAAATGTGGAACCGGTTATTATTTGAGCAAATTGCTTGTGGGCAAATTTGTCATTATTCAAGTGTGAAATATAAGAAGTGTAAAATCCAAAAATAAGGAAGCACGGTTTTAATCCTAAGTAATCCTCTCATCCATTACTTGAAAAACCGCTCACAATTAATACAAGTCCGTTTCAAAAGTAATAAGTCATTCGCCTTATGTGTAAAATCCTCATGTCATGCTTTCATAAGTAGCTACACACTCGCTAAGGAAAGAAAAATAAAACTCACGCAATAATTTACATCCGCCATCTTTTTGAGACTTTGGATCTTCAACCCCGCAAACCGTCAAGGTAATATTGGATTGGAGCAATCAATTGAATCCCCACAACCTGTCAAGGTAATATTGGAACTCAATAGTCACTATAATTAACACCACACTGCCCCTCTTGGGAGTCTTGTATTATTATTTTTTTCTTTCTTTTCTTTTTTTTTCTAGCCACTCATTTTTTTTGTAAGCCGCTCTTATTTTTCTTTATTCCTCGCAAAGAAATTTCAAAATAATAAAAGGAAAAACACCCGCTAAATATTGAGCATGACATAAGTCTAGTACACATAAAACGTTCTAACTTAGAATCTTAAGACGTACTCATACCAACCATGAATGATTAGACAAAAATGCATAAGAGATTACAAACCAATTAAAACCGTTCTTGATTATTTATTAACAATTATATACATGCGAAGAAAATAGAGGTAAAGAAGAGAAGGGTTTAGCCACAAGTAATTATCATGAAGTTTATCTAGCCCTTTTATAC
This sequence comes from Glebionis coronaria, assembly GCA_025667525.1. Classification (NCBI taxonomy): domain Eukaryota; kingdom Viridiplantae; phylum Streptophyta; class Magnoliopsida; order Asterales; family Asteraceae; genus Glebionis; species Glebionis coronaria. The sequence goes on from CM046875.1 coordinate 230,200,486, forward strand.
TTGCTTCAACTCTATCATTTCCCATTCTCCACAAATTTAAAATCTCAAATAATGAGAGTGGTGGATGCTTAGCCTAATAGACCAATTAAGGACTACATGGTTAAGGATACTAGCTATAGAATGCTAAGATAAGCAACTCGGGTTGAGTCAAAATATCCATGGCGGGCCTAAATTCAAAGAAGTCTAAACTTGTTAAAACCATGTTTTATTATAATTTTCTCTTTTTATATATTTTTGATGAAAAATAAGAGAAGAAATATATACAATGCAAATGTGTTATGCAAATGAAAAATGATCAATGCAAAAATTATGAATGCATATTTTTGGTGGCCAAAGTAGATCAAAAATTTGAAAAATGTTGAAAATCCAATTTTCCATGTTATGATGAAAGACAATGACAAGTTCTAGGTAAGGTCACTTTGATAGAAGACCCCCCTACACTTAAGCTAAACATTGTCCTCAATGTTTAAGAGCATGAAAGTATAAAAACTTCCCCTACACTTATGACAATGAATAGACTTTGCTTAACCCAAGTTAAGGAAAGGACAACTAAAAGTGAAATCATGTTTAAGCACAAGGTGTCAATGAAAGATCACAATAGTAACGAAGTGAACCGGATACAAGGGCCTTCTCCATAAGCTCCAAAGCATGAAATGAGTGAGCAACCCTACAAACAATCATGAAGACAAAAGAAGGTCTCCCCTACACTTATCTCCAAGCCCTTTATTTCTAACCTACAACACTCTAAACCTAGTTATACGATGCTTGAGTTAATGAGTCTCTAGCTCGACTCGTCCCACACTTAAAAGTGTCTAAAACCTATCATGGAGAAGAAAAGTTTTTCCCTTTTTAATAAAAATCTCCATGATGAGGTAAAACAAGTGTTCATTTATCAAAACTCCATAAATATCCCCCAGGATCAAATACATAATTACCATCCCACTTATAACACAATTCAACAACTAACTTCCCAAGCAATGGTTAAAAGAATGAGGTGTTGTTCTCCAAAATGGTTTCCCATATGTTCTTCCCAAAGTGATAGTGTAAAGCTCTCAAATCGTTCACAAGTTTTCCTTTTGTTGCATCAGGTGGATACTGAGATGGTGTAGCAAGCTCTATGCCAGGATCAAAAATCCGTTCCTTAATGGGAAAACAACAAGTGTTGGTTGCCTTAGAAGATTCTCCTTTGTAGATCACATTGTGAGAGAAAGGTTGTGAAGGCATGGGTAACAACAAGCTCTTAGAAGGAACCATCATGACTTGTTTTCCTTTATCACTTTGAAAGGTTGAGGTGGGCAAGGAAAAAGGTAAAGGATCTTCATTCAATAGAGATTCTAAATAGAGTATGTCCCCCTCCTCATCAAGATAACCAAGAGTGTACTCAAAAAGTATAGCAACCTCTAAAAACTCATCAATCTCATCAATGATAGAATCCTCTTCATCACCATAAACATCATAGATAGGTCTATCAAAGATTGGGGATCCCTCAAAACCAAAGGAAGTATGATCATCAACAAATGGAGAGTCAGAAGTAGAAAGCGCATCATCACTATAGTCATCATATGTTGGTGAATCACAAAGAAAAGAGTCTCCATCACTAAAGTCCTCATGAAGATGATTATCATTGTGGAAAAGTGGAGTGTCATATGGGATTTCACTAAGGTTTAGCTCTTGATGTTCATGACAATCCAAAAATGAAGTAATGGAAGCAATGGTCTCAATATGAGGTAAATCATAATCTCCACTTGAGCAAGCTTCATAAAAGTACTCATCACAAACTTCATCAAGAAGATCATCTTGTGTTTCCTCCTCATGCACAACATCAATATGTTTTACCGCTTCGGGCTCATTAGACTTTTTAGACAACTTCCCCATGTTAAACACAACTCTCTCATCTCCTACCCACATTGTAAGTTCTCCTTCCGCCACATCGATTAAAGTACGACCCGTTCTCAAAAATGGCCTACCAACAATCAAAGGCACTCTAGGATCCATATCATAATGAACCACCACAAAATCCGCGGGAAAAGTAAATCTATCAACCCCCACAAAAACATCTTCCGCAATTCCCACCGGATAAGCGATAGTACGGTTAGCCAACTCAAGAGTCATCTTAGTAGGAGTGAGCTCGGGAAGTGAAAGTTTCTTCCAAACCGATAATGGCATGAGGTTTATGCTTGCTCCTAAATCCGCTAAAGCCACACAATTTTCCACCCCCGGGAAATTGCAAGGAATCAAAAACCTCCCCGGATCTCCAAGCTTAGTAGGCAACTTCTTAAGCAAAACCGCGGAGCAATTTTCATTCAAGGAAGCATTAGGCAAATCCACCAATCTTTCCTTGTTAGAAAGCAAGTCCTTAATCATCTTAGCAAACTTAGGCATATTGGCTAAGGCTTCCGCAAAGGAGATATTGATGTTAAGTTGCTTGAACATCCTCAAAAAGTTAGAAACTTGGATATCATCCTTGTTCTTTAGCTTTTCTTTTCTCAATCTTGAGGGATAAGGAAGACTTGGTTTTGGTTGAGTGGTTGATGAAGGATTTTCCTTATTGAGTGCTTCATGAGTAGGTGTTGAAGTTGGAGAAATGGGAGCATTTTGAGGAGGTGAAGTAGAGGTAGAAGGCTTGTCATAAGTAGGAGCACAAGTGGGTTGAACAATAGTAGGTTTAGGAGGTGAAGGATCCTTTGTTGACTTTCCACTTCTTGTTGTAATAGCATTGACATTTGCCGTTGGATTAGTTTGTGTGTTGGAAGGTAAAGCCCCTTGTGGTCTTTGATTATACATAATTTGGTTTTGAAGAAGAGCAAATTTTTTGTTATTTTCCTCTTGACTCTTTTTCAATTGTTTCTCAAAAGAAGTAAATTTTTGAAGCACCAAATCCATAGGGTTAAATTGCACATTTCCTTGATAAAAACTTTGTTGTGGGAAGGATTGAGGTGGTGGATTAAACCCTTAGTTTGGTGGATAGAAGTTATTTCCTTGAGGTTGAAATTGATCGGGTGCCTTGTAGTTATTTCCTTGGTAAGGTGGTCTTTGCCCTTGATTCCTTTGTAAAAGTTGAGGAGGATTTTGTTGAATTTGGGTGGGTGGTTGGGGTGGAAATCCCGGTGGAGTAAGGTAGTTTTGGGACTTGTAAGAAAGGTTATTTGGATTGATATTTGGCTTGAAGTGTTCACGATGTTCCTCTTGGTAAGCATAGAATTCCCCTTGATAAACTTGCACCTTAACACATTGTTCATAGGAATGGGGACCTCCACAAGTGACACAAGAAAGGGTGATGGCATTCACATTATTTGAAGAGTTGTTCAATGAAGCGGTCTTAAGGGCTTGAACTATCTCTTGAGTCATTTTTTGTTGACCTTGTTTGACTTGTTGAAGGATCTCTTGGTGATATTTAATGAATTGGTTATCACAAGGTGTTTGAGAGGTGTTTTGGATAACATGAACCCTTTCTTCAAATTGATTGTTTGTTTGAACCATTGCTTTAGTCTCAATGATGTCCAAGGCCTCTTGCATGGATTTAAGAAGAATATTCCCTCCTGCGGAAGCATTGAGTGAATCTTGGTGATGAGGTTTAAGGCCATTATAGAAGTTATTGATTTGGTGGACGTCATCCAATCCATGGTTAGGGCATCGCCTCAATAACTCACTATACTCTTCCCAAGCATCACTAAAGGATTGACTAGGTTTTTGTTGAAAGCCTATAATTAAGTTCCTCAAGGTCATGGTCTTAGATGGAGGAAATAACTTGTTCAAAAACTTAGTGGTGAAACCATCCCATGTGGTGATACTATCGGGTGGTTGAGTGTCTAACCAATGCTTAGCGGGTCCCTCTAGTGAAAATGACACTAACATCAACTTAATAGCATCATGTGGAACTCCATTGTGCTTAATGGTATTGCAAAGAGAAAGGAATCTCTTAAGGTGAGCATGAGGATCATCATTCTTGTTACCATAGAAAGGTGATTGTGAAACCATAGTAATCATAGACGTGTGTAGCTCAAATGTATTTGTGGGAATTTCGGGAATCTTAATAGCACTAGCATATCCATGAACATTGGTTTGCATATGTTCCATCAAAGAACGATTATCAACAGCCATGGCTTCTTGTGGTGGAGGAGTCAAAGCACGATTCTCGTGATCGGATTGATGGACGGTGGTAGTCTTACTCTTTCTCTTTTTCTTCCTTTTCGGAGGAAGAGGTTGTACACCAATCGGTATTTGTGCACGCCCGCGAGTGAGCATGCAACTCAATACGAGGAATGAGAGAGAAGCTCTCGTGTGACTTTGAAGAGAAATGGATTATCCTCTTCGAGTTTCAATATTAAATATTCACAAGAAAATAACAATATACGTATGTACTACTTGGGTGCAAGACCCCCAATGAATCCTTCCTTCTTAGAATACTCACAAGTGAACGGGGGGTTAGGTGGCGCGAAGCACTTAAGTACCTATTGACCCTTAGATGGCATTTAATAGCACATCGCCTTTCTATTCACTTAAATGTTTGTATTCTTCGAATTGTTTCTTATTGAGAGTATTTATCTATTCTTGCTTTATTTTGTTTGATCGATACACGTGTCAAGGACCGGAACGCCCCTCAACACGGTGTATTGCCTTGGCAATACTTATGGAGAATATTTAGATTGGTTGTTCTTATACGTATACGTATTTACTTATAATAATATATGGAAAATATTTTTGTATTTATGAGTTTTTAAGAGAAAATACTATATGTACATAAAAACCGAGAGAATCCAATAATATATATTTTTGGGTGCAATCTCTTAGGAAAAATATTGCTTTTTGGATTTTTTAATTTTTTTGGTCAATTCTTTAGGAAAAGAATTGTTTTGTTAATTTTTTAGTTTTTATATATTTTTATATTTTTGATTTTTTATTTGTTTTTTATTTATGATACGTAAAAATAACGTTCACAAGGTGAACGGATCCCAAAAGCCAATGAAAACCGTCAATCGATAGTCTCTCGTAAAGTCAAAGAACCGGCAGTGGCGCCATTTGAAATTGTGTATAATGAAGTTCGTTTTTCTCAGTTCTTGCTAATTGAAAGTCCAATCAATATCGGGTTTTTAACTGTTTTTGGTTGTTAATATTTTTTGGATATTCTATTTGCTAATTCAACAAAGCCTTGCAAAACTGAAAAATATTACCTACTTATATGTAAAACATCGTGCAAATACCAAGTTTTTATCAAAGTAAGATTCAAAATGAAAATTTTAAAACTAAAAGGACTGAAAATGTAAATTCTATGAAAATTAAATGCTTAAAATGTAAAGTCTAAAAAGTATAAGGACTGAAAATGTAAAACAGTTAACCAAAAGGATCAAAAATGTAAACTATGTAACAAACTAACCAAATTTGTAACAAATCACAAAACTGCTAACTGAATTTTAACAAAATCCAAACTGAAAGGACTTCATTTATGCAAACCCTAAAAATATGCAAATTTAGCCAGGTTTAGAAACTGTTTAATACAAGAGGGACTAGATTGCAATATTGGAAACTTGTTAAGCAAAAACGGGTTCTAGTGACAAATAAGCTCGTTTGAGCTTATTACTGGACCAAAATCAGTCAAACCAATTGCAAAATACTTCAAATTGAAAATAAGCTAGGACTGTAAAAGGAATCTGGCTGAAAGTGATTAATAAGCAAATAAGCACTTCACAATAAGCACACAATAAGCTCTAGGACAATCTGGACATGCACAACTGGATTTTTGTGCTTAAACTGATTAATGAACTCAAATGATGAACGAGAAATCAAGGCATATCAAATTTCATCAAGTAATAAGCCTGGAAATCGAAATAAGCTGAAAATGGCTTATGTTGACCAAGCGTTGACCCAGTATTTTTTCAAAAAGCTGAATTTCTCAAAAATCAACCAACAACATCTACTAAGTGGATTTGTGAAAGAAAATTACTAGGTTAATGAATAGAATCAAAAGATCTGAAAATCCAGTTTTCATTTACAGAAACATTGCTTTTCTCAACTGTTCAGATTTTTGCTTATTTCTTCTAGCTTAATGGATACTGTATCAAATGCTTTTGGAATTTGAAAGTTCATATATTGAACTAGAAATGAGAGCTGGTTTGGTTAACTTTCATCAAGAATCTAACAAATGCCAGGCAAATGAAATTGGCAACTTTTTTAAGCAATACTGAATGAAAATTGACCCAATCCTTTTTCTTGCCAATTGCCTTTTTGAACTGTAAGTTGACTTGAAAATTGTTCAAAACACTTAGTTATGACCTTTTAACTAGAAATGAACATTTACTTACCAAATTCTAACACTTGAAAATCGAAGATTGTGTAAACCCAAACACTCCTTTATCAGTTCTTAATGGAAATTTTCAAAGACTTTATGAGTTCTAGTTTAAGCTGAGTGAAAAGCTGTAACAAACTGAATTCAGTGATCAAAAAGAAATGTATAGGAACTATTTGCAAGCAATGAACAATACTAGACCTCAAATAAGGAAGTAAGACTAAAGTTACTGAAATATGCTATCACTAGAACAATTATCAAATCAATAAGCAGATAAGCAAAACTAGGCTACAAACAAGTCCACAATCAAACTACAACCAAGCTAAACAGATTTGATCATGCAACCATCAAGATTTAAGCTATGAAATGGAGCATGCAATTGACAATTTGAGTGGAACCAAAACTCAGAAACATTTAGAACCTTTTGAGGATACCATTGGGAAGTAGAGGAGTGATGTACTCTCTATTCTAGTGCTAACCACCAGCTTAGCACTAGATCAACAATCTACAATCAACAAACTGCTACAAATCAACTAGAATCAACATCATGGCCTGAATTCATCTCATTTGCTATGGATTTGAACTGAAATCAACAAACTGCTACTATCTTTACTCCAAAGTCAATTATGATCAATGTATGATCATAACAAACTCAATGCAGCAACATAAGTATCAATGATAAGCAGGAATGAACAGTAAGGATGAAGATAAGTTTTGGCGGGAATAGATGAATTTGAATTTTATTGATGGAATTCAGTTACAAAGTTGTTAAAAGGATGCTAACTAACTAACTAACTCAAGAGTGTGTCAAACTCTTGAGTAGTTAAGCTAAGAAAGGAAAATGATGAGAGAAAATGTAAATGTGTGTGTTTTTCACACTTACAACTACTACTTACAAATGAAGCTAAAACAGACTATTTATAGACTTGAGAAAGAGAAATGTTGGGGTTGGTGACGTATTGGGACCAATCCCAGCATTCCACATGGCATAATTCTGCTAAGTTCATCTTGCAGGTATGAACATGAATTGGGGCTTTTTGATTGAGTTGATTTGATGTTAATTGATGATGACCATTGTGTTCGTCTCTCAAAAATAAGCGCTTTTGATGTTTATAACTTTCCATGAAATCCATTCTAGCTCAAGAACGATCCTGGGAATTTTTGGCCGTTTGAAACTGACACGTGTCGAGTCCTGAATGGCTGAAACAAGTGCACACGGATTGCACTATTCAGATACGTTCATTAATGAGTGGCGGCTAGTGGATATTTAATGCTTGTGATTTGGCAATCCGTGTGCTTGTTTTGCTTGCTTCTCATTGGTTGAAATTGTAACACATGGATTGAACTTGTATTAATTTCCAAGATTGGCAGAATTAGCCCCTAGACTTTGGCAGCTTGTATCTTTGAGCTTGCAACTTCATTCCTTTGGCATTTTTAGCCCTTCAACTTCCATTCTTGAGCAAAATTGGTCCTTTGACTGAGTTGACTTGAGAGTTGACCTTGTTTGACTATGATCTTGACTTTTTTGCAATATTTACACTTTGGCCCTTCATCTTTGGCAATTTGTCAAGATAGGTCCTTGTACTTCAAAGTCTTGTCACTTTTGATCCTTCTTTGTCTTTTTCATCAAATAAAGCTTGATTATTCCTTGTTTGCTTGAAAATGCATCCTTTTACCTACACAAGTGTACACAAACACAAACATACCACATAACACTGTTTTTGCAAGATAAATTGGTATTTTGCTTCATGTTTTAGGGTTATTTGTTGATAAATTGATATGAGTTTTAGCTCATATCAATGGGACATGAAAAAAAAAATTATGCCAATAAATCATGAGAAAAATTTTATGCATGAATGCATGATGTAGTTTATAAAACCTATATATGCGCGAGGGGAAGCCTATGGGTCGGTCCCAAAACAAAAGACATGGCGAGGGGACGCCTGTGGCTCGGTCCCAAAGTTAAAAGTTTCGATAAAAGCACATGCGACTAAATAGGGCCAGTCCTATACCAACCATTACTTAGTCAAATTCCTGCAACAATGATACATGAAACATAAATAAGTAAAAAAAATCATCTGTCAAAACTTATCAGAAAAAAATTTATGTGACTAATTATGAACTACTGGGGTTAAGTTCACATAGCCACATTTCACGAGGAACATAATGACATGTAACTAAGTATGGATGACGGTTGTTCATCCATATTAGTAAAACAACATCGATGAAAACATCATGGTTAAAACAACAAGGTGCTGAAAACATCAATACGTGGAACAACAAGCATTGACATAGGAAGCTTCTGGTGACTACCCGCTAGTCACAGGTCGAGTTTTTGAGCCTACAGGTCGAAACCTGGCTCTGACACCATAATTGTAACACCCCACTTTGATAAGTGGACCGTTATGCGTAATTATGGCGTGTCATCAAAGCATGCAAGGTAATTTGTAGTAAAACATACATGACCATAGGGAAAACCAGAATCAAACATCGGTTCCCAAACATAAGCCCAAAACATAAATAAAGGAAATTAAATGAATAAAGACTAAACAAGCATAAGTATATGAAGACAAAAAGGAGAAGAAGTCTATGGCAGCTTCCATCCTATGCACGTCCTCCAAATGCTCGAGTTTGTCCTTGGGTACCTGCCGTTTTGGGACATGGAAGGAAAGTAACGGCTAAGCAAAACGCTTAGTGCACGGATATATGACATAGTAAGAATGAATGAAACATAATAAAGACTTAATAGCAGCGGAAATGTATAAGTCTTGGAAAACCTGGTATAACTTAGTAAAACTGGTTTTATAGTTTGAAAAGCCTTATGTTTATCTTATGAAAACTGTTTAACATGTTAACCATTAGCCAATATAGGTCATGAAATATCAACGTGCATGAATACTTGGAGGGGTGACCTCGTCATGCAATTAGATTGGCTGCCTCTAATTAATAAAAGTTCTAGGTAGGAGGGATCAGCTCTTTGTGAAGGATGCAAGGCACACACCACATTCACCTGAATAATCTGCTGAAAACATGTAACCTAGGATGCACCCATACGCCCCACATGATAATAATAATATGGCCAAAAGCTGAAGGGACGCCACGAGTTATCACTCCGCCGTGGTGAAGTTATAACACTGGTGCCTCTAGTGTTATGGTTATTGTACCTCCATAACTAGGTGAAACTGGTCATGCATGTATATAGCTTTAGGTATCTAATTTAACATAAGCAATTCAAAAACATATAAAACATATATTGGGAAAACAGTTGGCTGCATACGGGAAATCCTAATAAGGAAAGAATGTCCATACTAAAAGGACGAAGAATCCGTACCTTGTGTCCAGTGAACGAAGAAGACGAACGGAAGAGAGTCATACTTCGATCTCACTAATGCTAAATACATAGGATACATGTATAAGTATTCTGATTACTGAGTACGTAACTGATTATAATATGTCTTGACTTGTTTTATATGTTTTAGTCTTGTCTTACTGATTTTAATGCTATACTGTATTTATCATGTGTTTTAAGTCTTGTGCTTAAGTATTAACTGATATTCTTATATTACTGTACTTGTAATGTAATAATAAGCAACTTTCTAAAAATAGCAGGTTTCCTAAAATAGAAAGTTTTCAAAAATTGAAAGTTTCCAAAAATAGAAAATTTCCAAAATAGATTAACTGCTTAAAATAGAATAGTGTCTAAAAATAGAAAGTTTACAGAAATAGTAAGTTTCATGAAATAGAAAGTTTCCAAAAATAGAAATAAGCTGAATTAATAATCTAAATAATATAAGCTTAGTTTTACTGATTAAATATTCTAAGTCATGTGATTAGTAATATAGTTTATTAATTAATACATGTAAATTACATAAACTATAGGTTATAGGATTTTAATTAAATATAACATGATTTAATTAAATTAAGTGTATAAAATACTTAGGTTATAGGATTTAATTAATTATAACATGATTTAATTAAATTAAGTGTATAAAATACTTAGGTTAAAACATGTATCAATATTAATATTAATATAACCTAAGTCATGATAATTAATTAATTATAAGTCATGTTTTAATAATTAATTAATTACTATAGTCTAAATTAAAAAAATAAAATACTTAGGTTAAAATCATGTATTATTGATTAATAATAATAAACCTAAGTCCATGTTTTAATTAAATTAATTATATGTCATGTTAAATTAATTTAATTAACTTGTAAATTAATATACATGTAAAGCTAATTAAGCTTGAAAACAAATAATAACCCGAACCCGTGTATTATTTTATGAAAACGTGTCGTAAACCGAACACGTGAAAACCCGTGAAACCCGTGTTGTGTTTACATATAAGCCAAAACAAACAACCCCTTAACCTGCCCTTAAACCAACAACCAAACGCACCCTTAATTCTGTCTTAAATCAAAACCCAAACACCCCCTTAACTGCCAGTTTCCCCCTGGCAGTGGTGTTACTGCCACCGGCAGTAGCCAGTTTCTCTACTCAACATAAATTCCCACCGAGACCACTAGGGTCTCGGTTCCCACTGACTGAACAAACACACCACTGGCCGCAGCCAGTGGTTTCCCCTGCTTGGCTGCCGTTGCCACTACTAAGCCAAACGTACCCCTGCTGGTAGCAGGGGCTTGCGGCTGATGGAGCAACGGCCACCGAGAGTCTGGGACTCTCGGTTTGTGCGCTATCCGGCTGTAACCAACGTTATGACCCACAATCTTGGTTATTCCCCACGTTTTATAACATTTTATAATCTATTTTATTCGGTTCTTGATCTATTACCCAAAAGAAAATAAAAAGAACGAGATCAAAGGTTATCTATTTGTTTTTAGGGTTTAGGAAAACTAAAACATGAACACCAACCTTGTTTTCTCTTGGATCGACCCACGATCTTTCTCTCCTGTCTTGGTGTTGGTCGTCGGCAGAAGCACAAAAGAAGAAGAGAGTGACGGACTGTTGCATATTTTAGGGTTTGGGATTTTGGTTGTCTAAAACAATATACTCCCCCCGTCTGTTCCTTCTTTTAGGTCGAATCAAACACACATGGGCCTAGAGCCCATTTTTTCCTTGTCCATTTTCTTGTCTAAACGGCCCAACAGCCGCCTCCCTATTTGTTTATATATTTCATGTTTAATTTAAAAGCGTACGCGTTTTCGTGTATTTAAAATGTTCGCGTAGTTCGTAATTAAAATGTCGTGAATTTCCCATGGTTACTCTTATACGTGTAAAACGTAAATATTATATACGTAATAATATTCGTTTTAAATATTCGTGTCGCGTGCTTTAAATGACGTGATTTATTATCTTGCGGTTTTACTTATTTTACTTAAATTCATGTCGTAGATTAATAATAATCATAACATACGTGATTACTTGCCGTACATAATTAATATACGTAATTACCCGTCACGTCTATTTACTATACGTGATAAGCATGTTAGATGTTCGTGATTATATGTTCGTGATTTATTCATCATAGTTAATAATTATCGTGTGTTAGCCTCAAAATATTGAGTCAACAAGAATGTTCGGTCATAGGTTATTATTGTAACATTAATTAGAACGTTGTAATAAGTAGTTTATTAGTCGTAGTTTACAGGCTTGGATTTAAACTAAATAAAGTCCAAAAGTCAAGCCCGGCCCAATATATAGTCCATTAAAGCCCGCATATGGGTGGACTATATATACTACCCTCCTAGCATGTTAGGAGGGTGGGATGATCATTTGTAACTAATTTCTTTCTTAATCTAAGATTCACCAAGTTAATCACCTATTCTCTCTACTTTCTCTCACTACTTTCTCTCTCTAAGAATCCATCTCTTTTCATCTATTTTCTATCACTAATCATCTAAATAATATGGGACAACATTTGGTATCAATCGCCACGGGGTAGATTGTGTTTGGTTGTTTGGTTTGAGTTTGATTCGGTTGATTTTTCTATATAAATCATCCCGAACTAAATTTTTTAAGCCTTCTATCTTAGGAAAACCGACTCCGTTCTCCAATTCTTCTCATATGAAATCTAGGTTACCCCCTAAGACTGATGTGCAACCAAGTGTTCCAAACCCATCCATATCACCCTATGTTCCTCCATTTAGAAAGCACACTGTTGCTAAACCCAACCATGTGAATGCACCTAGAACTTCTAGGACTCCTCCAAAACATGTGACATTCACATCCACAAAGGAATCTGTAGGTTCAAATGACCTCGTTCATACCCACAACCTAGAGGATGCGAAACAAAAAGGGAAGATTCAGAAAGACAAACCAGTGTATGAAAAACCTAGTTCACCAAATCCCGCTAGAGTTCCACACACTCCTAATGGTAGTCAACCAAAACCTAGGATCCCTCTTCAGCAATCTAGGAATTGGAAACCATCCATGAATAGTCGTGTTTCAAACACTACGCCTGAACGATTTCAAAACAAAGGAATACAAGTACTTTCGTGAATCCCAAATTCCCTGTATGTCCCACTTGCAAAAAGAGCATTCACAATGGAAATCACGACCATTGCATTTTGCAATACCTCTATGAGGTCAAATCTCGTTCCTTTGAACGGAGACCGAATACAAAATCCCATAAGACAACAAGGAGATACAAACCCGTCGCAAAGAAAAGCAACAACAACAAATCTGAAACATGGATTAAAAAAGGACTTAGTTTCTCTCCAAAGAAGTCTTCCGTTGTGCAAGAGAAAGCTACTCCTAAATCTAGTCTTCAGTGGAAACCAACGGGTCGGATCTTCACGGAAGTTGGTCTTAAGTGGATTCCAATAGAGAAGAGTGATGACACCTGCACCAGCACTAATGCTACTGTTCTACACGCTGAAAAGGAATTTTTTACTCCTAATTCTAGTATTTGTGCAAACTCTTCTTCTGTGATTGCAGGTACAACAGCGGATTCTGAACCCACTTCTCCTTCTTCAAAGGGTTCCAATTCTGTATATTCGATATCACCTTCTTCTGTTGTACAAAAGTCTATTTTGGATTATTTTCGAAAAACTTGATAAAACACAAAAATATAATAAAAGGTAAATATCCATAGAAAAACAAAATAAAAAATGGAAAAACTTTCAAAATACCAAAAATATTCTTTTCGACATGTCTTTCAGTATCGATAATATGGACGTACCTAGAAATGTCGCTCAATAACGACACGGTGTGTACATAAAGCTCGAATGAAAGTTGTAAATATTTTTCAAAACATGTCATTTCGATGATTTACAATTACCTCAGATTGTGACTCGTACTTCAAAGAAAGGAAAGTTGATCACGATGATTACTTATCCTCAACAACGTGAAACTTAAATTTCTCGGTCATGAGCTATCTATAAAAACATTCAAAGTTTTTAAGCTCATGTAAACGACTTACAGTTAAATGTCAGACTGTAACTCGGAATTTAAATAAAGGAAAGTGTATCTTTAAAGATAACTTATCCTAACAAACAGGTAGAGAAATCTATCACGGGTTGAGCTTGTCACAAAACATTCAACGTTTTGAGCTCAACACAATGGCTTGTAATCACTTTCAGATTGCAACCCGGAACTATATTCACGGGGGAGTGTACGATTTCGTGCTCTTACCCTTAGCAAAAGAAGTTAAATCTTCTTACACTTGAGTGGATTCTTCAAGACATTCAAAGTCTATGAACTCAAGTTTATGCTCTAGAAAAACCTTTTCGACAAAAAGAATTGATTTTTCAAACAGCGTTGAACACAATTTTTTCAAGAATTTCTCAATGATATTCAAAATCTTTCAAAAATTGTGTGTTCAACAACTCCTATCCTCAATAGTTTAATGTGGATTATATCCTGGTAATGACAATTACATTGGATCAATTTTTGAGGGGGAGCTTTCCAAAACTTCATGCAAAAGTTTGACACATCTTTCTCCCGAAGATTTTCAAGACTATTTTTCAAAATATATCTTAATCAAATTTGGTATCTATAATATCAAAAGATTTTATATATCAGAGATAGGGGAGAAAATGTGATTAAAATTTGAACTAAAAGACACAAGCACTCATGGTTTCGATAAAAAAACCCACAACATCTTTAATTCACGACGTTATTGGTGTCAAAAGAGTGGTTAGGTTAAGTCCTATGATCCAACCAGAACCGAAGGGATCTTCCCAAGGATAATCCAATAGATTATTAGAAGTCCTTAGGAAAGATGTAGTAGAATGTGAACACAACTGAATGCCGACTAGGTACTGATGATAGCACTGGAACAATCACAACAAGGTGCTATTAATGATGTCTTGGTAAGCATTGAAGGGGTTGAAGAATAAAAAATAAATGTAAGGATAAAGGGTCTAAAGAAAGAAGCCCTCCATACAACTTAGGCCGAAACCGGGTCAACTCATCATGAAGACAAACTCATCATGGACCCAGTGATGTGAAGCACAACCCTTTCCTAGCTACTCAGGCTTCTCTCAAAAGAAGTTTGTTTTATTGTCACGGAGATCAACACGACTTCTATTAACTTTCTCACTCCGAGATAGTTGATATTGAATAGGTGGCATCTGCTCCAGCCTCCCACCACTAAAAGTGCACAAATTGAGTCTAGAGCCAAGAGATCAATCAAATCTCGTTATGACATACGGATGAAGATCAAGAGAGTCCTACGCTATATCCTTGCGATATTGCTAGAACACTCTGAGTGATACTACTTAGTATTCACAATGATGAGTGGAAATCCTTCCAGTGTTAACATCAAACACACTGCGGTAGGTCATATGCAAGATTCTTTATGAATTGAACATATGTAAAACTGAAAAGCAACAGTGGTTTGATTCTGAATTGATTCAAACTCGTTTCAGGATTCCACGCAATATCTTTATGGTCTTGCCAGAACACTCAGAGTGATATTCATTAATATTCACAGTGACGAATGGAAATCCTTCTAGCGTCAGCATCAAACAGCGCTACGGTAGGTAACTTGTGAGATTCTTATGAATCAAACTTGTGTCAACTGGAAAGCAACAATGGTAAGATTCTTAATGAATCAAACTTGTTCCAGGAATTTGAATTGACGACTTTAATCAAGCGGATATTTATCCAATTGATTCACTCTTTATGTTAGCAGTCTTGCTTTGAGACGGTCGAGTAAAGAGAACGGCTAGTACAGCCGCGAAACCCTGTCAATGAGATTCTTAATTGAATCTACCTAATCACAGGTACGGTATTTAATATCGTATAACGGTCTTCACCGACCAGAGGTAAAACTCTACCGATTTAGGATGAATGTCAAAGCCATTCAGTCCGTGTCTATGTTTTGTCTCAAGAAGGTGTCGTCACGGTGTACTCAGCAAAGTCAAAGATTCAAAACCACATGTTCATGCCCAAAGACTTATTCAACAATTAATAGTGTGAGCGTGTGGATAAAGACACAAGATCACAAGATGGCAAAGACAAGTCAAGAATGATTTGAAGATCTCAAGATAAAAGACTAAGTCGAAAGACAATGACAAAGGCTCAAAGATCACAGCATGAAGGAACAAAAACTACTGTTACACGTTCAAGACTCATTTATGACGAAATTCATAAATCTCCATTGGACTCCAAATATCGAAGAGGAATGACCTCACATTGGGGGAGATTGTTAGCCTCAAAATATTGAGTCAACAAGAATGTTCAGTCATAGATTATTATTGTAACATTAATTAGAACGTTGTAATAAGTAGTTTATTAGTCGTGGTTTACGGGCTTGGATTTAAACTAATTAAAGTCCAAAAGTCAAGCCCGGCCCAATATATAGTCCATTAAAGCCCGCATGTGGGTGGACTATATATACTACCCTCCTAGCATGTTAGGAGGGTGGGATGATCATTTGTAACTACTTTCTTTCTTAATCTAATATTCACCAAGTTAATCACCTCTTCTCTCTACTTTCTCTCACTACTTTCTCTCTCTAGGAATAAATCTCTTTTCATCTATTTTCTATCACTAATCATCTAAATAATATGGGACAACATCGTGTATTAACACGTACGTAATAATTATCGTGTAATAACACGTACGTAATCTTGTAATTAATAGTCGTGAAACGTATTCATGTTATACAAAGGAAAGTTTCAATCTTGTACGTACGATTATTAGTGTACTGTTCATGGTAAAAGCATACGGGTTTTATAATGGTTATGATCATTAACCATAGTCTAAAACCATTATTATTGTTGTTCAGTTCATGAACCGAAGCTTAACTCAATGTAAGTTCCTCTAGGGAGTATTCAGCCTAAATACTCAAGTATAAACAAATATCAGTGCGTCAAGGTACTTGAGACGGGGATGTCAATCCCGATGGATCCAACCACAACCTTCGCGCTTAGTACTCGAAATTAACGGTTCATGATCAGGAGAGGAAACTTACGGCCAGAGACTAAAAAGCAATAATAATATTGAAAACCTGAAAATCATACATGTTCTGGATAGCATACAAGTTCTGGATAGCATACAGTTTTTTTAAATGGTTGTGTTCCACCATGTAAAATCTCACCCCGTGTTTAGAAACCATGTATAAGTAAAAAGGGGCTATGAACTCACCTTAGCCACGAGGTAAGTCAATCACGGAACTCAGCAACTGAGTAGAAACAATGGTAGTGAGACGATCACCGACGATATGGATGCCCGGGGAAACACGAAAACCGCAACCTATCACAATAAGGCGCGCGTTAAGACTCGAACTCAATATCGATATATATACCAAATATAATATGACTCAAATGTTTTCAAAGTATTCATGTTTCAAAACCATTGACACGAACCAAATGAATCCATTTATCCAACGTTACACGTTTAAACACTTGTACACTTGAAGTCGACCCGTCATAAGACGCCAAGTCAACGCAAGTCAAACTATCCTTTTACATCGCTCGGAACAATAGCTAAGTCATTTATATAATGACTAAGCACTTGAGTAAGTCACCATGTCCGATGGTGTACTCAAACTCACGCAACACAAGCATTGAACTATGTGCCCAAAATTAAAATCAGCAAGTACATCCCGAATGTACACACCGATCTACCCTATCTAGACTTGTCCGTTTTAGGTGAAACTTGGTGTAAAGGTCACTTATAACCTGTATAAGACCTCACCAAAATTTGAGCCAAATTTCACACTTTAAAACCCATCAGGTCGACACTTTAATCGACTCCAAATTTGGGACAGATTGTGTATTTGTTTTATAAAACCGTTCATACCGCTTTAAAAGTACTAACTCGACAATGCGTCTTTTGAAACCACTACTAGACTCATCAAACTAAGTTTGTAAACTTTGAAAACCATTAGTTACATTTATCTAACCAAGCCTAAAGTCCCCGAGAGACGACCTAAAATCAGCCACAATTTCGGATTGTGCCGACTTGCGTCTCCCGGTACACAAATACTAAAACTAGCATAACTTTTGACTCGTAAAGAGTTATAAGCTCTATCTTATACCAAAACGAGCGTCTCGGAAAACTGTACAATGAAAACAAATAATCTCAGCCTTTCTCAGACCTTAAACCCACGAAAAATCTGTTATAGACCTGCTGTCCCAAAATACCCTTTTTGAAAACATGACAAATCAATTTTCCCACCAAAGCTAATCATTCCCATACCTCTAGGATCACTATACCATCATTCCCATCAACCAAACACTCCTAAAAACACTTGCATTTAAAATTTTAACAAAGATCAAAGATCAAAATAACCTATTTAACATGAAAACATGATGATCTTACCTAGATCATCACATGCATGAAGATTAAAACATCATCCAACCATAAAATTATAAGTTCATGAAAACTTGATGCATGTACATGTTTTTGGTATCAAAAGAATCATAAGATGATTTCTAACATGGGTCTTGAATTAGTTTTATTTAAAACAAGATCAAAATAATGTTTTTGGGTGTTTTGTGGTGAAAACCCACGGCTAGGGTGAGAGGGGAGGAAGAGATTGTGTTTGATTTTTATAAAGATGGTTATGTGTGTGTTTTAGTGAAAAAAAATGGTTTATATATGGTGGTAGTGGAGGGGCTAATATTGCCAACTTTGAAACTTTAGGACTTAAAAACAATTAATAGTTTTTAAAGGGTCAAAAATGATTATTGGTAAATATTATATTTACGGGGCTCGGGTTTCGTAAAAAACTACTTTTCAAAAGTTACAATGCATCATAAAAATGATTATATGATTTCCCGACACGACTTAGTACGTAATTAAAATGACATCATCAAAAATATTAATTATCGAAACAATCGATAATAAAATGTAAAATTTTTGGCATCCGTCGGTATCGCGATCAATAGGAATTCTCGTTGTACACTGATTTTGAATAAAATCGTAGTAAAACACAAGCGGATGATTTTAAATCAAAAAATTTGATTTAAATTAAATATGGAAAAATAAAATAATAATTTTATAATTCCATATAAAGTATTGTCAATGAACAGAGAATACTTAAAAAGTAAAATTTATTTAAAATTTAAGAATCTTAGGATTTACATATAACAATACAAGACAACGTAATACATTGAAAAATTCAAGAAAAACGAATAAAAGAATAAAATAATGCTGGGAAAGTACGGGTTCTTACAGTCTTCCCCCTAAAGGAACTTTGGTCCCTCAGAGTTCTCCTGAATATAGTAGAAGATGCAAACAAGAGGAGGTACAAAGTGTAGAACAATTTCATTGCTCCCCAGGTAATTTCTGCACCACGGCGAATCTTCACAATTAATATTCACTACGCTTCAGTTTCTTAGCTACTTTTCGGATAAATTTTCAAACTCGGATTAGAATAATGACCTTTCAGTACGGAGAAAAATTCAAGAGATAGAATTGTTGGAAATACGTACGAGAAACTAACAAGAATGAACACAAGAATCGCTTAAACGGACAAAGTGTGTTAAAATGAATCAGGATTGTAAATCAACAAGGAGTCGCAATTCGTGCAACTATAAAAGGTGACAATCTTAAAATGTAAGAATCTAGTCACAAGCGAAATAGAAGGGAAAAAATGAGTTACATATGATCATTTAAAATACAAACTGTCAAAATCAGTTGTCTAAGATTGTTGGTATTACATTAAAACTCAGTTTAAGTACTTCCTTGATTAAAATAAAAAATTTACAAGGTGTAGTGATTTAATATCAAACTATCTATATTTATTGAATAAACAGTTGCTATATCCTTTTCTTGATCAGGATTTTCAAAGCAGAAGTAGAACAGTTCAAAACAGTTATCCTGATTGGCTAAAGAACTTTTGGATGAATGTACGAAAGTATCGTTAAAACCTCAGGTTTATCGTTACCATTTTTCTAATTTATTTAGAATCATTGTTAGAAATTATAAATTATATTAATAATTTCATTATAATGATAGTAAAGTACGATATACTCAAATACTTTAAAAGATACAGCTTGATATCCTTTTTAAATACTAGTTATAAATTTACCAAAGAGGATGTATAGATCCGGTACATAACTTGAAACAGTTATTTTGGTAATTTAAACATTTGATAAAATGTATAAAACGTTCTTAAAAATTAATAGAAATTTTAGAAATTCACGAAAGTGTTTAAGGTATCAAATGATAAACACGTAACATTTTCTAGTTTCAAAAAGTGACAAGACAGCAACGAATATGAATCATATAAAGGTCAAAAATCTGTATGCGAGCGATAACACAAGGGAATAAAACAAAAATCGTATCAATTCTTAACAAACGTGTTAGAATAGACGCGTCGATGATAAAATTAATAAGAAACTAAGGATTATAGCAAGTCATCGCTTCTTGAGTGCAGTTGGTGACACCAATAACGGCTTATTAAGTTCTCGATGGTCGATGCATGATCGAAAGAGAAAAGCCACACAATAAATTTTCAAATCACAGAAAATTCTTAAGAAGTCACTTGAGAGTAATTCCAGTAAAATAAACAACATTAGCAATGAAAGGAAAAATCAACACATGATTCACACGAAGGAATTTTCAGACGATGAAGTCTGACACACATAATGACGGATACACAAAATCATTGGTCACTTCCAGTCATATACTCACTATTCGCGTCCAGAGATGTTTCGAAGGTCTACCAAATTAGATAAAGAAGATCGATTGATGTAGAAGCATAATAACGTTGAAACTTTCAAGTCTGGTATCAATGGTAAGAATTTAGGCATATGGTAACGAAAATCGTATCATGAGACTGATGAGGTAACAAGTAAAGCAAAGATTGTTGAGTAGTGAAATCTGTGCTTGAGGCATGTACTTTGTTTAAGAAATGATAAGGGTTCATATGTGTATGTCGTGAATTGTTGCTACTCGCATAAGATGTAAAAGTTTTCAAAACTTTATTTTATCAAACTTTTTAAGGAACATAGTTAAAAAGTTGATTCTAGGTTAAATATTTAAGATGACTACTATTCGGTCTTGCATGGCTCCTTCTAAATTAAGCATAGGTGATAAGGCCATGCATAATTTAGGACTAGCAATACGATGAGCTTCGTCAAACCAGTATTACATGTCATATTATTTAAAATATGCATATAATGCCATTTGTAAAATGGGAATCAAAATAATTTATGAAAATTTCATATAATGCCATTTGTAAAACAGGAATCAAAATAATTTATGAAAATTCATCGTAAAATTAATGTCATTTAATTTTATAGAGTAACATTCAAGTACCTAATAAAGTCCAAGTAAATTATTTTGTAAATTGGTTTGCAAACAATATCTGTTTGAGTTTATATGGTAACTTATAAAATAGCAAGTGAGTTACATGAGGGAAATAAAGGGTAGTTTAAGACAGTCAATGAAATGGTTACAAGGTGCTAAGGTTTCAAGAGGTTTAGCAGGAATCATCGGGAGACACATGTCAAGATGATAACGAACGATGAAAATAAGAACTTCAACCACGGTCCAAATAAGTGGTACGATAGAAGCAAAGAAAGACAATGTAGAATGACAAATAAGTCATATATAAAAGAAAGGATAAAGGAACCCGTATATGCACATCGTAATTTATTTGACAAAAATACACTTTTAAGAAAGTAGAACATCATTTGTCAAATCACTTGGTTCCTAAAAGTTCCAGATTTATGTATGGCCGAGCTCAAGTTACTATATTATACTTGTTCAAACGCAATCATTGTTTTTAGTTTGCAAAATACCATTAGTTAAAGTTTTACGAGCTCAAACAAAATCAAAAACGCTTCAAACCATATTTTTAAATTTTATCAGTTTTGACCTTTTTAGTACATTTGACTTTTTGGGTTTGACTAAACCAATTGATTCACTAAATGACATTTTAAGACTCGAAGTCTGGAGTAATTTGGTATAAAACGATGTTTTGAACAACTTTCTAGTTTTACTCGAGACTTGAAACAGATAAAAAATGGACGAAAATGCCCTTACATTAATTCTATCACAAAATGATATTTCAAAAATACGTAGAATTAAATTCTTAAATTTTACAATCGCAAATGAGCGTAACTTGCTCGATTTTAATGTTTACTGGTAAAATATTATGTCCCAACGTACATCTCAACAGGTAGAAATATATATTTTTATGTCTAAGTTATAAATATCTTCTCGACACGGTTAAATTCCCTGTAAAGTTTCTGTACAAAGTATATTTTTCAACACAGCTTGAAATTAAATCCAATTTCATAATAACCCAGAATTAATGTGCACACAAGACTTGTAGATTTCATAAAGACGAAAGAAGATAAACTGTATAATTAATCATGTAAAGAAAACACAGTATGGAAATGGTTCAAAAATGCCAACGATAAATCTAATAAATCAAAAATGATGCATGACATCCGTGTCTTAGATATCATAATGCAATGCAGGAAGGTCTCTAGGCGGTATGATTTTTCAAAATCACAAGACACGCCGAGAAAGAAATGGAGCATTAACAAGTCGTACTCCTGGAGCGAGCAAGTTTAATGAAAAAAAAGGGTACAGTTTATAGAAGTAGAATTACATTCCAAACACTCGCTACACAATAAAGGATGAATCTCAAGATGACAATGATGGTTTCAAGGTACAACGGACGTTGTAATTCGAAGTCGAAACGTAAAATGATCAATGAAATAAAATGTAGTCCATGTACAATTGTCGTGTAAAACGGTGACGTAAAGGTCAATCAAGATTATGAAAACCCACGATATTATTCAGTACTTATTCAAGGAATGCTTCAAGATGTGTGACTCACATGATGTCTTTTAGTCTTTTTCGGAGACACATTGAGCTACACAATGGTCTATAGACTATTTTCCAATACATTCAATCACAAATGGTCGACAAGCAAATTGGATATCTAAATAGATATCTTTAAAGAATTGAACAATGAAAGCAACACGCACGGTAGTAAAATGAAAATCAGGAGTTTCATCGAAAACAACACTTCTTAATCCCGAACAATGGTATCTTGAGAGTATGCACAACATGTAACAGTGAATCGAGAAAAATAGCCAGTTCAAATCGAACGGGTATATGAGGTCGGTCGTATCACGCATAAAAAAGATAGCAATAGTACTCAGAAAAGTGAAAATGAAAAGTCGGCATCATAGGCGCTCCGAATACATGTACGTAACATCATAACAAATTGAAATCATGGTAACATGATCAATTCACAAGAACAAGAATTCAAGAAAGGTAGTAACAACATATGTAATCAAGTAATCTCCAATGATAATCCATGAAGCACAAAGGCTTTGAAAAGACATAGTAATTATCGTCATCACAGTAAAGTAATATTTCAAAATGAAATCAAGAGATGAAATACTACAACGATAATTAAAAGTAAATAATAAGGATTAGAGAGTTACCCGCGCAGATATCGAACAACTATGGCAGATTCTATGGTTGACACTTAAAACATGAAATATTTGAACTTTCGGTTATAGACTAAGTTTTGAAAAGCGAATCAGTTCCCTATAACCATCGCTCTGATACCAATCTGTGAGACACCCAGAATCTGACATAGAACAACTAGGCAACGAGGGGGTAACACGTCGTAGTACAAGAAAAAAATGAATTATACTTCATACAAAGCTGACGAAATAAAAACATGTACATTACATCATAAAAGGTCAGAGTTTTTAAACATAGGTCCCAGAGTTTTAGAAGCGGAAAATTTTATTATTTTGTCTCTATTTATATCATAAAGTTGCCGAAAAGATAGAATAAACTCCTAACAGTTTTTACTAAAAACGGTCATTTAAAAGCATCACAGAAATCTCCAAGCTGCGATAATATCCTACGGGCTCCCATCTAAGCAAAGCTAAGTAATAATACATGCGATTAAACATGTAAAATTGTCAACATAAAGTTGAGTGATGTTCATAGGTTTAGAAGTAAAGGTGTGGAACCCAAGCATTCATTTGTAAAACAAGTAAATAAGGAGTATGGTTATGATCATTAACCATAGTCTGAAACCATTATTATTATTGTTCAGTTCATGAACCGAAGCTTAACTCAATGTAAGTTCCTCTAGGGAGTATTCAGCCTAAATACTCAAGTATAAACAAATATCAGTGCGTCAAGGTACTTGAGACGGGGATAGTCAATCCCGATGGATCCACCCACAACATTCACGCTTAGTACTCGAAATTAACGGTTCATGATCAGGATAGGAAACTTAAGGCTAGAGACTAAAAAGCAATAATAATATTGAAAACTTGAAAATCATACATGTTCTGGATAGCATACAAGTTCTGGATAGCATATAGTTTTTTTTAATGGTTGTGTTCCACCATGTAAAATCTCACCCCGTTCTTAGAAACCATGTATAAGTAAAAAGGGGCTATGAACTCACCTTATCCACGAGGTAAGTCAATCACGGTACTCAGCAACTGAGTAGAAACAATGGTAGTGAGACGATCACCGACGATATAGATGCCCGGGGAAACACGAAAACCGCAACCTATCACAATAAGGCGCGCGTTAAGACTCGAACTCAATATCGATATATATACCAAATATAATATGACTCAAATGTTATCAAAGTATTCATGTTTCAAAACCATTTACACGAATCAAATGAATCCATTTATCCAACGTTACACGTTTAAACACTTGTACACTTGAAGTCGACCCGTCATAAGACGCCAAGTCAACGCAAGTCAAACTATCCTTTTACATCGCTCGGACCAGTAGCTAAGTCATTTATATAATGACTAAGCACTTGAGTAAGTCACCAGGTCCGATGGTGAATACTCAAACTCACGAAACACAAGCATTGAACTATGTGCCAAAAATTAAAATCAGCAAGTACACCTCGAATGTACACACCGATCTACCATGTCTAGACTTGTCCGTTTTAGCTGAAATTGGTGTCAAGGTCACTTATAACCTGTATAAAACCTCACCAAAATTTGAGCCAAATTTCACACTTTAAAACCCATCAGCTCGACACTTTACTCGACTCCAAATTTGGGACAGATTGTTTACTTGTTTTATAAAATCGTTCATACCGTTTTAAAAGTACTAACTCGACAATCCGTCTTTTGAAACCACTACTAGACTCATCAAACTAAGTTTGTAAACTTTGAAAACCAGTAGTTACATTTATCTAACCAAGCCTAAAGTTCCCAAGAGTCGACCCAAAATCAGCCCCAATTTCGGATTGTGCCGACTTGCGTCTCCCGGTACATGAATACTAAAACTAGCATAACCCCTTTGACTCGTAAAGAGTTATAAGCTCTATCTTATACCAAAACGAGCGTCTCAGAAAACTCTACAATAAAATCAAATAATCTCAGCCTTTCTCAGACCTTAAACCCACGAAAAATCTGTTATAGACCTGCTGTCCCAAAATACCCTTTTAGAAAACATGACAAATCAATTTTCCCACTAAAGCTAATCATTCCCATACCTCTAGGATCACTATAACATCATTCCATCAACCAAACACTCCTAAAAACACTTGCATATAAAATTTTAACAAAGATCAAAGATCAAAATAACCTATTTAACATGAAAACATGATGATCTTACCTAGATCATCACATGCATAATGATTAAAACATCATCTAACCATAAAATCATAGGTTCATGAAAACTTGATGCATGTACATGTTTTTGGTATCAAAAGAATCATAATATGATTTCTAACATGGGTCTTGAATTAGATTTATTTAAAACAAGATCAAAATCAATGTTTTTGGGTGTTTTGTGGTGAAAACCCACGGCTAGGGTGAGAGGGGAGGAAGAGATTGTGTTTGATTTTTATAAAGATGGTTATGTGTGTGTTTTAGTGAAAAAATGGTTTATATATGGTGGTAGTGGAGGGGCTAATATTGACAAATTTGAAACTTTAGGACTTAAAAACAATTAATAGTTTTTAAAGGGTCGAAAATGGTTATTGGTAAATATTGAAAATATTTACGGGGCTCGGGTTTCGTAAAAAAATACTTTTTAAAAGTTACAATGCATCATAAAAATTATTATATGATTTCCTGACACGACTTAGTACGTAATTAAAACGACATTATCGAAAATATTAATTATCGAAACAATCGATAATAAAATGTAAAATTTTGGGCATCCGTCAGTATCGCGATCACTAGGAATTCACATTGTACACTGGTTTTGAATAAACTCGTTGTAAAACGCACGCGGGTGATTTTAAATCAAAAACTTTGATTTAAATTAAATTTGGAAAAATAAAATAAATTTTTTATAATTCCATATAAAGTATTGTCAATGAACAGAGAATACTTAAAAAGTCTAATTTATTTAAAATTTAAGAATCTCATGATTTACATATAACAATACAAGACAACGTAATACATTGAAAAATTCAAGAAACACGAATAAACGAATAAAATAATTCTAGGAAAGTACGGGTTCTTACATCTTAAAGCAAATAGAAACAAGTAAAATATAATGATGAATTAAAATGATTAAAAGCAACATTTGGTAATGACTAGTTTGGGAATTCGATACGGTATGATTGTGATAAACCTATAAGCATATGATTATGATAATTACTTGGTTAATACAATCTATTATATTCAAAAGCTTCAATCTTCGTCAAGACTTTGGTTAAAGAAAACAAGCATTAGACTCAATCACTAAATTAAAGACTTAATCCAATTTCAACTTGTTTGATTCGTGGTTCGTTTCACAAACTTGTTAACACTTATAATTATGTTTCTTAATAATCAACTTATGAAATGGTTAATACAAAAGATAGCCAATCCATAAACAAACTAACTATGACTTGTTGTTAGAAAATTTCCCTTTTGACCTTGAAATTTTTAACAACAAATTGAGTTTTGAAAACCAATTTTTATCTTGTAATGGACTCCTTGTGCTATAAAAGGATGTGTTAAGTTTAGGTTTTTGAAATCTCATTCTTACTGTAAAACCCGCTTTAAAAACTCTAAGATCATTGAGTGTACGAATTTACGGTTAAATTTAAACTTTATAATTAATTAATATACGACATGAATCATGAATATTTAATACGAACGTTTTGGATATTAATTAATTATCGTGAGTATTACGTATGTAAACACGAATATAAATGCATGACGAGTATTCATGTATAATACTTATTATATACAAGATATAAAACACGAACATTTAACGAACACACACGATAATAATTTAAGTCACAAAAAATAAACGAATTGGTTTATGTGTATGTGGTATCCGGCGTCCAAACAAGAAAAGAAGGGGCCCAAGGCCCAAGTCCAATATAAATCCTTATGTACACAAATAAGGATATCATAAAACATAAACACAGAGAATTAACAAAACCTTAAAACACGTTTCTCCCTTCCTTTTCTTTCTTGGCCGCGGCGAACAACAAGAACACAAGGACGATTAATTGTTTTGATCATTGTATTGACAACGGTATCGTGTTCGTGTCATTCCTTTTTAAATCACGTGTTTGGTATCACTCTAATCTTTTCTTGTTTTTATTTAATTATGTTATGATCATTAAAAACAAATCAAGAACATGTAATAAGCATAGATGAACCAAGAATTTAACAAAACATGGGTTTGGGGGTTGGTTTCGTCGCAATCATAGCCAACCGAGACCAATTAGGGTCTCAGTGGTGTTGTTTGTCCAGCAGCTGCAACCCCAAATGGGGTCGGCGTTGGTCTTGAACCACCAGCTGTAACCTTAGGGTTGGTGGTGGTGGTGTTATGCTGCCAGCCGCAAGGACCAAGAACCCCACAGTGGGGAACTTGGCCCAACAGTGGGAAACCGAGACCACCATGGTCTCGGTGGGAAGGCTGTCGCAAGCAAGGGAAACCCCAGCGCAAGCTGGGGGTTGGTTTGGTTCGAGCGGCATCGTCAAACCGATAGCCCTTGGCTCTCGGTGTGGGGTTGTTGGCTCGGACGAGTCACGGCAGCTAGAGGCCGCAGCCTTCGGGTTGTGGTACTCGGTTGTCAGGTCTCGGGTTTTGGGCTCGGGAAATTGACACTTTTGCAAGAACACGTAACTAAACCATTATGTAAAAATACTTTATGTTATGTTTTTATTAATTAATTATGGTTTAATTAAAATATGACTTAGGTTATATTATTTATTTAAATAAACCATGTTATGTTTGTATGTACATTTATTTAAATAAACTTATGTTAAAATAATTAATAATTTAATTATTCATGTACATTGATTTAATTAATTATAAATTAGGTTAATTAATTAATATCTTTTAAAGTAAAGTTTAATAACATGAAACATGTAATATTATTGATTAATATTAACTTAACTTAAACATGGAATAACATTATTAATTAATAATAATAATAAGTTAAGCATAAGTATATATTATTATTTAACTTTACAATATGAATTACACATGATATAATATAAGCTTATTAAAACTATATGTTATACCATTTAATTATTTAATAAGCATACGATTAATTATGGAAATATAGTAATTATGGAAACATGTTAATTATGGAATTATAATAATTATGGCAACATGATAAATATGGAAACACACTAAGTATGGTAACATGCTATTTATGAAAATACACTAAATATGGTAACATGCTATTTATAGAAACATGATAAAGATGGAAACTTTCTATTTTTGGAAAATTACTTATTACGGAAACTTTCTATTTTTGGAAACTTACTATTTAAGGAAACTTACTATTTTTGGAAAGTTACTATATATGGAAACCTGCAATTTTTGGAAAGTTACTATATATAGAAACATGTTATTTTTAGGAAGTTACTCATTATGTTATAACAAGTACTGTAACACATAAAACATGAAATACATGAATCTAACCACATGAAACAATAAGAAACACATGATTTAAACATGAAGTAATAAAACAAGACAAGAACAAGTATAATAATTATGAACACGTCAAGTAAACTAAATAACAAGTATGTATAAGTAAAACCGACTCTTATTCATGTCCCTTCATTATGTAGCTATCGTGAAGCCGGAGTGATCTTCCACGTTCATTTTCGTCTTCATTTACTGGACATAAGGTACGGATATTCCGTCCTTCAATAAGGAGATCTTTCCCATATTAGGATTCCCCGTTTGTAGCCATCTGTTTTCCCCAGTAGTTTGCGTGTCTTAACACATCAGTATATGTTATGATTATTTTAGATTTGTTTGAGCTATATACATGCATGCCGGTTTCACCTAGTTATGGGGGTTCCATAACCATAACTGGAGACGTCGGTGTTATGACTCTTCTACGGTGAGAGTGATTGCTCGTAGCGTCCCTTTACGTTATTTGTCTTTTGTTATTGTTATCATGTGGGGCGAATGGGTGCATCCTAGGACAAGTTAGTATGATTTCATGGTAACTGTGGTGTGTGCCTTGCATCCGTTATAGGAGCTGATCCCTCCACTCATATTATATATTAATTAGAGGCAGCCCCTCTAATTGCACGATGAGGTCATCCCTCTAAGTATTCATGCACGTTGATATAACATGATCTATATGGGATCCATGCATATTTAAAATACATATTTTCAAGATAAACTAAACATAAGTCTTTCAAAAATATAAACCAGTCTTATGAACTTAAACAAGGTTTTCCAGGACTTACACTTATTCCGCTGCTATTCACTTCATTTCATTACTTGCTTATGTTAGTGTTTTACATTCATTGTTAAATATCCGCACATTGAGCGTATTGCTCATCCGTATTTTCTTTCCATGTCCTAATACGACAGGTACTAAAGGGCAAAGCTAGGAACCAAGAGTACGTGCATTGAATGAGGCGCCAGTCTTGTTCCTTCTTTAATGCATTTACTTACTTTTGCTTTGTTGGATATTGTTTAGTCCTTTTCCCTTTCATTCTATAATTATGCATTTCTTGTGTGGAGCTTATGTTGGAAACGATGTTTGTTTCCGATTTTCTTTATGGTCATTTAATGTTTTAGACATTTACCTTGCATGCTTTGATGACACGCCATAATTATTACGTAACGGTCCATTTATCCAAATGGGGTGTTACAGTTATGGTATCAAAGCCAAGGTTTCGGCCTGTAGGCTCTTAAAATTGACATGTAACTAGTGGGTAGTCATCAACGTCTTCCTAAAACTGACAGTACAATTTACACGTTTCATTTCATGCATTATCATTGTTTTATGTTAAGTTTTTGACTAAGAACTGGTTGGTACATGACTGGCCATATTTAGTCGCATGTGTTTTTCATCCGATTTATTTTGTGAACCGACCCATAGGTGTTGACCTTTGCTCATGTCAATTATGTTATGTGGACCGACACAAAGGCATCCACTATTGCCAATGGTTGTTTTCGTTGGCTATGCCTACATAAACTCTTCATGCATTCCTTATGTTTATCCTATGTTCAAATCAACTTAATAGTTTCATTTCCTCTTTTAAACTATCAGATGGTCATGACACAAGAACAAGAACTAGTAGTAGCTATCCAAGCAGCTCTGCAGGCAATGCTTCCTCATATCAAGAACCAGATTCGGAATGAATACAAGAACATTCCAGATCAGAACAATCCTCCTCCTCCACCGGTTACTGTACACACTTGGCTTGAGAGGTTTAACAAGAAGAAACCTAGATCTTTTGAGAATGTTGAGATCTCATCTGATACGGAAAATTGGATTTCGCATATGGAGAAAATTTTTGATGGTATGGGATGTGATGGTGTCTACAAGGAAAGGTTGGCTTGCTATAAGTTTGAAGGAGATGCCTTGCATTGGTGGAGGGCATACAAGCAAATGGAGGTGATGTGTGGTTAGCTGCGTTGACTTGGGAGCAGTTCAAGACTTTGTTTTATGGGCAGTTCTTTTCGACATCTGAGCAGGAGGGTCTCAAGAGGGACTATCATTCCATTCGTAAGAGAACTGGAGAGACTAGCACTAAGTTTATGCAGAGGTTTCTTAGGTTGGCTTTATTTCTAGGCGCTGCTGCGGGTACTGTGGAAGAACAAGCGAAGCACTTCCGCTTGGCTCTACACGCCTCAATAGCAGATCGTTTACATAGTGTTACTTACACTAATGTGGCACAAGTTAATGATGAAGCACGTAGCTTGGAAATGATACATGAGGGAGATAACTACGAGGAACAAGCTCATCCAGAGAAGAGGTATAAAATTCAGTCATCAAGCGTTATCATTTCATTTCAATCTTTATGTTCATTTATACCTTTTCCTATCCAATTGTATCTTC
This sequence comes from Glebionis coronaria, assembly GCA_025667525.1. Lineage (NCBI taxonomy): Eukaryota > Viridiplantae > Streptophyta > Magnoliopsida > Asterales > Asteraceae > Glebionis > Glebionis coronaria. The sequence goes on from CM046875.1 coordinate 230,231,428, forward strand.
AGGCAGAAGGGTGGAGACCGGTCCTAACTGGCCACTCAACAGAATTCCAACAAGGGGAACGGTCAATCTAATGACCGCTATGGATTTGACAGGAGGAACGGTAGTGACAATTACTGTAACAATAACAACCAGTCCAACAAAAGCAGGTCCCTAAATTCTTAAAACTTTCTATGTTAAGTTGTTGTATATTTTACATACTAACTTGTCAGCATCATAAACAGGAACTCTGCGAGTGGACGTGACCAGAATGCTAAGGGTCAGCAGTCCAACAACTCGTCTTCATCTGGTAAACCATCATTTAAACTTCAGTGTAGTCATGTTTATGCCAAATAATCATGTCTCACGCATATTTCTTAAACAGGCTCTCAAGTAGCAAGGGTACCTCCAGGAGGTTACACCTACCCCATATGCACGACTTGTATTCGTAGACATCACGGACCATGCCGTAAGGTTGTCGGAGTTTGTTTCAAGTGTGGACAATCCGGACACATGTTGAAAGATTGCAAGAAGGGAGATACTGATGGTAATTCTAGTGCTGCTCTTCCTAAGCAACCAGCTTCGGGGCATGTCTACACTACCACAATGGACCAAGAGAATAAGTCTTTAGGTACTATCAATGGCATCCTCTTTATGAACGGTCATGCTGCTTGTGTTTTATTCACTACTGGTGCTACTCATTCAGTCATATCCACTACGTATGCCACTAGCATTAATAAAATCCCCACGCCACTGGAGAATATTTTAAGTATATCTACGCCTATGCGAGACTCTGTACGCATTACCCAAGTGTACAGAGACCATCCACTAGAATTTGATGATAAGATTCGTCCAGTAGATGCACTTCTTTTGGATATGTGCGAGTTTGATCTCATTTTAGGCATGGATTGGTTATCCAAGCACCATGCTACTATTGTCATACCTATCGGGTTATCTTCGGCAATGTTCAAGCACCAGAGTACATTCACAATGGTTTCATACCAGGAAAGTCTGTACAAATCATTTCTACGTTAGAAGCTCGTGCCTTACTATCTCATGGTTGAGAGGGCTTCATGGATTCAATTCAGGATATTACCGCCGAAGTTCCATCGATCCAAGATCAACCAGTTGTTTCAGAATTCCCTGGTGTATTGAACTTTCGGGTATACCACCTATCCAAGAAGTAGAGTTTAACATTGAGCTCATCCCAGGAGCTCGACCAATCTCTAAGGATCCTTATCGCATGGCTCTCGTAGAGCTCAATGAGTTAAAGGATCAGATGCAGGAATTACTGGAGTGAGGTTTCATCCGTTGGATGCACCGGTACTTTTTGTCAAGAAGAAGGATGGCAGCATGCGATTATGCATTGACTATCGTGGGCTGAATAAGATCACGATTAGGAACCGTTATCCATTATCGTGAATCGATGATCTGTTTGACCAACTTCAAGGTGCCAAGCATTTCTCCAAGATTGATCTAAGATCTGGTTATCATCCGTTGCGAGTGAAAGAGTTGGATATTCTCAAGACTGCTTTTTGCTCAAGATATGGCCATTATGAGTTCGTTGTCATGCCATTCGGACTCACTAATGCTCCTGCGGTATTTATGGACCTTATGAACCGCGTCTTCCACGAGTACCTAGAAAAATTTGTTATCGTGTTCATCGATGACATCCTCATTTTCTCTAAATCCAAGGAAGAACATGAAGAACATCTACGTATTGTGGTACAGATTCTTCGTCAGAAACAATTGTATGCCAAATTTTCTACGTGTGAATTTTGCTAAACAAGGTGGCATTTCTAGGTCACATTGTCTCTGCAGAAGGGATTACTATGGATCATGCGAAGGTTGAAGCTATCACTAAATGGCCAAGACCGACGTCTTCAACTGAGGTTCGTAGTTTCCTAGGCTTAGCTGGTTATTATCGCAGATTCGTGGAGAATTTTTCAAGACTAGCCTTACCTTTAACCAAGTTGATGCGGAAAGGAGAGAAATTCGTTTGGACTGATAAGTGGGAGAAGATCTTTGAAGAACTCAAGCAGCGGTTAGTATCTGCACCTATTCTTACTCTCCCATCTGGCACAAGTGGATTTCTGATCTACGGCGATGCTTCGGGCAAAGGATTAGGTTGTGTACTCATGAAACGTGGGAATGTGATTGCATACGCATCACGTCAGCTGAAGCCTTATGAGGAGAATTATCCTACCCATGACTTGGAGCTAGCAGCATTAGTCTTTGCACTTAAAATCTTGAGACAATACCTATATGGTGAATCATGTGATATCTTCACTGATCACAAGGGTCTTAAGTATATTTTCACTCAGAGAAAGCTTAATATGAGGCAGAGAAGATGGTTGGAAATACTCAAGGACTACGACATCAATCTTCAGTATCATCCTGGCAAGGAGAATGTAGTGGCAGATGCTTTCAGCAGGAAGTCGGATATGATTAACGGCATCAAGATATACGAGGAAATCATACTTGACTTAGAGAGACTAGACATGGAAATCTTAGTACGTGGACAACATGGGTACTTGGCTAATCTAAGAATTGAGCCAGACTTAATTTCTTGGATCAAGGCAGCTCAGAAAGATGATGGTGAGATTTGGGCTATTATTCAGAATCTTGATCGGCAGACAGGATTTCGTGTAGACGAAGAGGGCATAGTATGGAAAGGAACTAAGCTATGTGTTCCAGAGAATCAGACACTCCGAGAAGCTCTACTGACATAAGCTCACATCTCTCCATTCTCTATTCATCCAGGATCCACCAAAATGTATCATGACATTAAACAACATTTTTGGTGGAGTGGCATGAAGCAGGATGTTTCTACTTTCGTATCCAAGTGTATAACTTGCCAGCATGTTAAGATCGAGCATCAGCGGGCTAGTTGTTTACTGCAACCGTTAGAGATTCCCGCATGGAAGTGGGACAAAATCTCCATGGATTTTGTCACCGGACTTCCGCTTACTTAGAGAAAACATGATACTATATGGGTCATAGTAGTTCGTTTAACCAAGTCAACTCGTTTTCTTCCAATTCGTAAGGATTTCTCAGTTAGCAAATTGGCAGATATATTCCTTAAGGATATCATACGACTTCATGGAACTCCGTCAGACATCATATTAGACAGAGATCCTCGTTTCACGTCAAAATTATGGAAAGGTATGCGGAAATCTTGGGGCACTAAACTTAAGCTTACCACTGCCTTTCCTCCTCAGACCGATGGTCAATCGGAGCGTACCATTCAAACCTTAGAAGACGTGTTGCGGGCTTGTGCATTGGAATGGACAGGAAGTTGGGACGACTACATTTGTTTGGTTGGGTTTTCTTAAAACAATAGTTGACATGCAAGTATTAAGTGTGCACCTTTCGAGATGCTCTATGGCAGGAAGTTTCGTGCTCCAATCTGTTGGGTCAAGTTGGAGAACGAATCCTTGAAGGTCCAGAAATGATAGAGGTGACCAATGAGAAGGTTGCCATCGCGAAGGTGAAGCTACAGGAAGCTTGTGCTCGAAAGAAGAGCTATGCTGATAAACATCATAGAGATCTAGCGTTTAATATCGGTGACCATGTTTTCCTTAAAGTATCACCATCACGTGGTGTCAAGCGTTTTGGACTCAAGGGCAAGCTCAATCCTCGTTTCATCAGACCGTTTGAAATCCTTGAACGTGTCGGTGAAGTATCATATCGTCTAGCTTTACCTCCTCGGCTATCTCATGTGCATGATGTGTTGCATGTATCCTTACTCAGAGGTTACAATTACCATCCGTTGCATAAAGTTTCATATCCATTCGAGCAGATTCGAGAGCATCTATCATATATTGAGGAACCCGAGGAAGTTCTCGACCGTCAAGAACGGGTCATGAAGAGAAAGAAGATTCCATTTGTTAAAATCCTTTGGAGGGATCATTCCGAGCGGGAAGCCACTTGGGAAACGGTGGAGTCTATCCGGACTTCTTACCCTCATTTCCAGTTCTGACTCAGGTATGTCATTTCAGCTTACATGTCTTTCTAGCTTATGTGTCATTTCAGCGTTTGTTATCTCATCAGCTTATGGTATCTCTAATTCGAGGACGATTTATTCTTTCAGAAGGGAAGAGTTGTAAAAACCCGCTTTAAAAACTCTAATATCATTAAAAGCACGAATTTACGGTTAAATTTAAACTTTATATATAATTAATATAAGACATGAATCATGAATATATAATACGAACGTTTTGGATAGTAATTGATTATCGTAACTATTACGTATGTAAACACGAATATAAATGCATGAATAGTATTAATGTATAATACTTAATATATACAAGATATAAAACACGAACATTTAACGAACACACACGAAAAATAAATGAATTGGTCTATGTGTGTGTGGTATCCGTCGTCCAAACAAGAAAAGAAGTGGCCCAAGGCCCAAGTCCAATATAAATCCTTATGTACATAAATAAGGATATCATAAAACATAAACACAGAGAATTAACAAAACCCTAAAACACTTTTCTCCCTTGCTTTTCTTTCTTGGCCGAGGCGAACAACAAGAACACAAGGACGATTAATTTTTTTAACAACGGTATCGTGTTCATGTCATTCCTTTTTAAATCACGTGTTTGGTATCACTCTAATATTTTCTTTGTTTTTATTTAATTATGTTATGATCATTAAAAACAAATCAAGAACATGTAATAAGCAAAGATCAACCAAGAATTTAACAAAACATGAGTTTGGGGGTTGGTTTCGTCCCGACCGCAGCCAACCGAGACCACTTAGGGTCTCGGTGGTGTTGTTTGTCCAACAGCCGCAACCCCAAGTGGGGTCGGCGTTAGTCTTTAACCACCAGCCGCAACCTTAGGGTTGGCGGTGGTGGTGTTATGCTGCCAGCTGCAAGGTCCAAGAACCCAACAGTGGGAAACTAAGACCACCATGGTCTCGGTAGGAAGGCTGTCGCAAGCAGGGGAAACCCTAGCGCAAGTTGGGGGTTGGTTTGGTTCGGGCAGCAGCGTCAAACCGAGAGCCCTTAGCTCTCAGTGTGGGTTGTCGGCTTGGACAAGTCATGGCTGCAAGAGGCCGCATCCTTCGGGCTGTGGTACTAGGTTGTCGGGTCTCGGGTTTTGGGCTCGGGAAATTGACACTTTTGCAAGAACACGTAATTAAACCATTATGTAAAAATACTTTATGTTATGTTTTTATTAATTAATTTTATTAATTAATTATGGTTTAATTAAAATATGACTTAGGTTGTAAAACCCGCTTTAATAATCCTAAGATCATTAAATGCATGAAGTTGCCGTTAAATTTAAACTTTGTAATTAATTAATATACGACATGCATCACGAATATTTAATACGAATAATATGTATATTAATTAAGTATCATAAGTATTATGTACGTAAACACGAATATTCATATACGATAAGTATGTACGTACGATATTAAGAAAATGTTCAAGAAACGAAAACACGATAAGTAAACACGAACATACACGAATATTTTTAAACAAGAAAAATAAAACCGAAAGTAGAAGGGGTGTTTGTTGTAGGTGGCCATAAGAGAAGGGAGGAAGGGTTGGGCCAAGCCCGGCCCATGAACTTTTATTAATTAGTAAATAAAAACTACAGGGGATTTTCATAATCACTTTTTACAGAAAAAAATCAAAACCCTACTCCCTCTGTTTCTCTCTTGTCGCGGCTCACCCAAAAGCACAGGGGATTTTTGGTCTCAAGTTCAATTCCCACTAGGTACAAACAACCTTGAAGTGGCCACGCCAACCTCCTGAAAAGGGAGGGCTTTACTTGGTTTGAGTCTGTGTGGCAGTGGGCTCAAACCCCGTGGATTAGTCGGCCAATGAGTCGGAAATCACGGTTACCAAAATAAAATAAAATTATACGGTATAGTGTTCGTGTCTAAACCCTTTTCACGCATATGGTATCCTTGAATTCTCTAATCTTTTTATTTTATTTTCTATGTTAATAGATCTTTAAAAACAAGTATGAAAAACATGTTTAATAAAAAGATCAAATAAGGGGATCGGGTATTATATGGTTTGTGGTTTGGGTACACGCGAACCGAGACCAAGATTGGTTTCGGTGGCGTTCGGTGACCAACCGTCGCACCACTATGGTCGGCGGTGGTGGTTTGTGTTTAGCCAAGACACCACACCCCCATCACGGGGGGGGGGGGGGGGGCGTGGCTTTGGTTTAGCATCAACCGAGACCCCCAAGTGGGGGGCTCGGCGTGGTTCTCGGTTAACGAAGGACCCTATTCGACGCTAGGGTTGGTGTTGGTTTCGGACACAGCCACGAAGCCGAGGGCTTCAGCTCTCTGTGTGGGCTGTGGTTCGGACGGGGCATGACCTCCGGGCCACGGCTTTCAGGTCGTGGTGCTCGGGTGTCGGGTCTCGGGATTATGGTTCGAGAACTTATATTTTATGAACAAGTAATTAAACCAACATGTAAAATAGCTTATGATTTAATTAATTTAGTATTAATTAATTTTGGTTTAATTAAACTTAGGTTATGTTTATTTAAATAAAATCATGACAAAATATTTATGTATATTTATTTAAATAAACTTAGGCTATAATAATTAATTAATTTAATTATTTATGAACATAGATTTAATTAATTTAAACTTATGTTAATTAATTAAAATCTTTTATGATGAAGTTGAATAACATGAATTATGTAAGTATTATTAATTAATAATAACTTATAATAACATGACATGACATTATTAATTAATAATAAGCTAAATATTTAATTATTATTTAATTTATAATATAATGATATAAAATAAGCATATGAGTAATTATGGAAACATATTAATTATAGAATTATATTATTTATGGAAACATGATAAATATGGAAATGCACTAAATATGATAACATGATATTAATGGTAATACATTAAATATGGTAACATGCTATTTATAGAAACATGCTAAATATGTAAAATTTCTATTTTAAGAACTTACTAATTATAGAAACTTTCTATTTTTAGAAAATTATTATTTAAGGAAACTTACTATTTTTGAAAAGTTACTATATATGGAAACCTGCTATTTTTAGAAAGTTACTATATATAAAAACCTGCTTTTTTTAGAAAGTTAATCATTATGTTATAATAAGTAATACAACACTTAAAAAATGAAACACATGAATAAAAAACACATGAAACATTAAGAAATACATGTGTTAATGCAATAATTCCTAAAAACGTTACTTGCACTTTTTGGTCTTTCTTAGTTTTGATTACGACAATATGTAAAAACAAGCATTTACGAAAACAACGAAAAACGAATTCTTGAGTTCAAGTATTTTTCATTTTACCCATTTTCACTTAAGGTATGAATAAACAAGTACTAACCTTAATCAAGTGATCAAATGATTTAATCTTTTCTTAAAACTCACTTTTTATTAAGTGTGACAAGTTTTTATTAAACTTTCTTTTTAAGAAAATGTTTTATTAAATAATATATTTGAAAATTTGAAAATGGCATATTCTTATTTGATTAGGAATATTCTATCAGGATATTTTTTTAATCCAGATAAGACCTCCACCACTAAAGGACAAAAAAGGGAGCGGAGTCTAGGCGGCGGTTCCCTAGTGTGACAACCGTGGTTTTGAGGTTCGTCACTTGGTCTTATTTTTTAGGTTATTTTATGTGTGACTACTTGATTGGTGTGTTTACGTGTTTATTTTGTGTGAACGAGGTTGGTGTGGTTATCGTTTATGAGTATAGAGTACTCATAAGTAAATCGAGGAAGGTTCATTTCATGTTCATGAGCTCACACTTTAGTGACTATGAAATGAAATGGTAATATTTTGGTGTTTACGTATACGTATAAGTATTATAGTAATAGTATTTTTTTTAGGATTTACGGTTTAGCATTTAGAGGTCTCGGATGAGGTAATTGGTCATATGAATATTTTTCGGGATGATTTTAAGTCATTTAGGACTTAGTTATAAAGTTTATTTCAATATTTGAGATTTTTTTTTAAAAGTGTATATTTTACGTCTTTTACGGTAAAACGCGTAAATTTGACTAGTTTTACGGTTTTGAGGTTTTGGAAGCTTTAGGAGCTGAAATAAATTAAGGAAAATTAAGGTAATATTATTAATACATAAATTAATAATAAAAAACGAAAAAAAAACGAAATTAGAGGGGGGGGTTAGTCGGTTTTGGACGCAAGAGAAGGAAGGGAAAAAGGAAAAAAGGGAAAAAAAGGAAAGTGGACAATTATACTTGGGCTAGGATTTTAATACTATATAAAGAACACAACACATCATAACAAACGAAATTTTACTTTCTCCTAGAGATTTTGAATCGGCCTTAATAGAAAAATTAGGGTTCTTCATAATTTTGGGTGTTTTCATAAATTAGAGGTAAATCTTCATAATCCCTTTTTAAATTAAATTGTTTTTATGTTTAGTTAATCATTCTTATGATGGATTTAGGTTAGGGTTTATATAAAATCAGTAAATTAATGATGTGATAATCATAATATAATGATCATATAATCTAGGGCTTGTATTAGATGGGGTTATGGGTAATTAATTAGTTCAATTTGTTTAAACCCGTTTTTAAAAACTGGGCAGAATTTTGAGTCAATTGTTTTGATCATATTGGGAGTTCTACAAACTCTTATTTTACGATACAAGTATCCCTGAAAAGGTAATTGAAGTGGCTTTCCAATGAAAGAAACGAGAACTAAATTAGAGGTAGGGAAGTGGGACAAAAACAGGTTACAACAGTCGGAGGTCAAAACAGTTTTGAATTCAGCCTGTTTTCTTTTTAAGTTTTGGGTTGTTTGGGGTACTTAGGGTTGCATTGGGATCTTCTAACGAACATGAGAGATGGTTTATATATTATAGTAAGTATCTGCACTTGGGCTAAGATTTTGATTTAGGGTAAGACCCTCTAATGGTAACAAACTTTTCATACGTTTAAAATCAGTGAATTCTGGATAGGTAGCAATATATATACATATATCGGGGCCTTAACAGTAGCTTTAAGGTTAGGGCAAGTGGTAGGTTTTAGCTAACATATGTAAAAGTATGAATATTCCTTTTACCTAAACCATGGGTATGTTTAAGTGGACGTTTAACTTAAAGTTTTGAGACCTAAAAAATGGGACTGTTTTGTGTAAAATAAGAACGGGATAGTTATTAAACTTAACCAAGTTAAGGACTTGTTAGGGAAGGGTAATGGGGTGATTAGATCTTATCAATGAGATATTTATATTGGAATAGGCTAGATTTCCATCATAGGTTGATGAGCCATCTTAGTCATTGGGTCATGTATTGATTGCGTGTTTTTGGTTTGTTAGCTTGTTGCTAGTGCGAGGACTTGTGAAGAAGCTATAAGGTGAGTTTCATAGTCCCATGTTTACTATTGATTTTGACTTCCAGATGGGATGGAAGAGACACTGTGTTATGTTGTTTATAAATTGATGCTGTGAATGTTTTTAAGGTTTGAGATGGACTTGTGTGTACATTATGTGATTAACTGCTATGTGATTCTTGTTCGTGTATGATTTGGATGGGAAAGGTACATAGGTGTATGGGCGCCTATGGTACCATGGTTGTTGGTAAGGCGTGATGCCTTAGAAATTTTGGTTGTTGGTAAGGCGTGATGCCTTGGAAATTATGGTTGTTGGTAAGGCGTGATGCCTTGGTAATTGTGGTTGTTGGTAAGGCGTGATGCCTTGGAATTGTGATGATTGATTGAACTTGAATGCTAGTTGGTAATACATAATTGTAGCGTATTGTCCATATGTTATTGTGTTGATGGTTGCTATTCACAGCTTGTAACTGATTTTAGCATTGGAGTCTAAACCTATGACTCTCACCAACTTTATGTTGACGTGTTTTAGTGTCTCTTTCAGGTGATGCTTTGGGTAGGCGTGAGAACTTAAGTGGCTAGGATTTGGAGAGCGTAGGAATGCATATAGAAGGATATCCCCGTTTCCTTCTTAGTTTTTATTTGTTCATTTAATAAGTGATACTGTGGCACACATATATTTGTTTGGTTATGTTATTTGTTTGTCTTGGGTAAGAGGTAGGACTGTTACCGACTTACCTAGACTCCTGAGTTTGATGAGATATTGTCATGACTTTGTGTCTCCATTTTATGACATTTCTTATTTCATATAGTTATCTCTATAGACACGCCATGTTGTGATGATATCCATATGTCGCGCCCCATATTCCGCCATGGTGGGGTGTGACAGAATGGTATCAGAGCCAATGGTTATAGAGAATTAGGTTGCCTAGTCGTGTAGCCTAGTCTATAGCTTAAGGGTCCCTGCATATAGGCGCCATAGGAGTATGTGTGCATTTTACATAAATTGATGTGTTGGGATGTTATTTATTGCGATGTTTTGACTAGTATGAATTGAACCATAGTAAGTTCATACTTAGCCACATGTTATTTTCTTTTCGGGTTTGTGACTAGTGCGTGATGAACCATAATCGTCCACGCTAGTCATTGTTGTATTTTTCTTAAATTGTACATTATATTACATAATTTGCTACAAGGTAGTTTCTATCTTTTGTCGAGTTATTTTACATACCTAAGGTATGTTATTTTTCTTTTGATGTTTAAGTCATGTTCCCTAAGAATCGTGTGGTGGTTCGAGTTACTAGGAGTAAATGGGTAAGAAGGATTTTAAGCTGTTTCCACTCTTATGGGCGACATGACTTATAACTGATTATGTTTTTGTTTTGGTTTAGTCTATGCAGTTTAGCTAGACTATGGATTTATGAATTTCAAGGGTTTTACTATGTTATTTTAATAGATGGAGTTTTGGACCTATTTGGTTATGTGATTATGAGCTTATGTGAGTAGATGGATTTATGTGTTATATGTTGTATTGATTCTTATAAGTGTCATCATAGGAGGGAGTGCATTGGGGAAAGGGTAATTGTATAAGTATGGTGGCCAACATAGTTATACAAGTACCACAACTTCAATGGGTTCTCAAGTATGATTGCATGAAAGAGGGTTAATACATGCTTGTATATGATGAGATGTAGAATTTGGGTATATATATATATATATATATATATATATATATATATATATATATATATATATATATATATATATATATATATATATATATATATATATATATATATATATATATATATATATATATATATATATATATATATATATATATATATATATATGTTTACGTAATGGCTGCCTATGAGATGGCTATTGTTCTTTTTGTGTTATATGTTTTGGGTTATAGTTGTGTTGTGTGATTTTGGGGTCACACGATATGGTTTGGTTTTGGAGGTGGGCTTTATGCCTTGTTGTGGCACGGTGAGATGGTGATTACTCGTATGGAAAAACGAGCGTATAAAGCGATTGATTGACTTGCGTGTATGATAACGAGTATGTTTGGGAGATTCAATAGGTATATATATGCGGATGTATATATACTAGTAGATGTTATGTTATGATTTACGGTCGTTCAGTAGTTATTATAACTTGAACGTACCTAGTGCTCTCTTGTGTTTAAACAATTTATTAGTGCTCGAGTTTGGTGGAGTTTCAACGACGTTTTGAATCTTTTGAAGTGTGTCTGGTAGCGTATTCTTTGATTTTCATATTTCACGTGTACGTTTTAAAATGGTGTTCTTGGTTTTAAGTCTATTGAAATAACTTGGGATTTCTTTTGAAATAATGAAATCTTTTGTGTTTGGTCTTACATTTCTTTTGGCCGGTATATATTGAGAAAAAGGGGGGGACTTGGAAATCTATTATAGGGTTAGATAGTTGGTTGTATTCGATAAAGTAAGGGTAAGGTGTTGGAGTCGTGTTTGAAACAAGATGTAACATAAGATTTATTTTAATCAACACTTATTTATTTCAAATTCTAAAAGACTTTCCTTAAAATAAAGCGAAGTAAAATTTCTCTACTTACATAGTTTTTAATAATTGGGTTTAACCGATTCACGTCATTTATAATTATTAATACAAGGTTAAATTGAGTTTATGAAGATTTCACATACAATTATATCTGTCATTTAAAAGGGGTACATTAATCACTAAGTCTATTCTTTAGTTTTTTTAAAACAACTAGTATAAAACTGATTTGGTCATAACTTGTTCGTTTTTAGAGCTTTTTGAGTGATTCAAAAGCCAAAAATTATGTACTCGGAACATACTTTTCAAATATTCAGAAAGTATAGTCATGGGAGGTCAGTATCTTGGCCGGAATTATTGTACAAGTGTCGGGTTAAAGGTTGAGTTTGAATAGTAGTTATTTTTATGATTTGGGATGCACGGGATACCTAGTTTTTGAGTTGGGTTTTGAGTTCGTCAAGAGGGTTGTTTGTAGATTGTTTGAGTCACATAGATGTGGGAGGTAATAACAAATAAATAAATAAAAAGATATATATTCTTTTGGAAAAGTCGATCTTTTGCACGGTTTAAATAATATGTCGTGGGGCGTAATATGTTTTGGTTGCCATTGGGTGTTTCTTGGATTATTTTCGTTGTCATGGGTCATTTTGAATTGATACACGTTTTGGGTTGAGTTTTCTTTTGAGTCTGATGGTTTTTGACTTGATTTAATTGGTGCACGTGAAATGTCGTTAGTTATACGTTGGTTTGATTCGTTGATCGTATCTGGTGGATTCAGGATGTAGTTTTGGTTTCGTATTGTTTGGGAGCGTTGAGGTAGTCATATGAAAGACTTGGTCGCGCCTACACGCTTAAGTAGGTGACCATGAGAGAACGGTCGGAATACCCTTAGTGGGGATGAATGAGTTAAAAGTTCGTAGACGAACTAATGTGGTCATGAGGACTCTTAGGAGTGCCAAAGGAGATGAATAGATATATGTGTAATGTATGGATATTGGCACAAGTAACATGCCATAGAGAGTGTTGGAAGGGGATACAATACCTCAAAGGTATTTATGATTGTTCGTAGGGCATGTAAGTTTTCTGAAAATTTCCTGAAATTTAGTAGGTTTGCCTATTATTTTGAGATAGAACCATGAATAGAGCAAGTAGGAGAAGTGAGAGGAGTTGGAGTTAGTTCCTTTCCAAGGAAATTGTTGATGGAATGATTTCAAGAACAAGAGTTGATGGAAATTACAACGGGTGCAAGGTAAAAGTTGAGTTGCTTAGTAGTAGATTGGATGTGGAAAGCGGTTGAGTGGTCTGATAAGAGGAAGCATTGGTCTTTTAAGATGCGTGTAGAATTTTGCAAGTAGAACGAGGTAGGAATTTATTCGTATTGCCGCTAAGAGACGGTGCAAGGAGGACATAGTTGAAACTGCTAAGGATGTTGTATGAACACTTTGGGTTTACGGTTATGCATTTAGCTTCGCCAAAGCACTAGCGGTTTTCATGGAGTCAATGAACCGAGTGTGCATGAACGTATATAAACGAGTTGTCATCGGGAGCATCGACGACATCTTGATCTACTCAAATCTAAGAAGGAGAGTGAGGCGAATTATGTGTTGGTTTTGGAGTGGAGTTATACGTGAGATTTTCAAGTGTGAGTTTTAGTATTAAGTTTACTATGATGAGCAGTTAGAGATGATGGCATATCATGGAACCAGCAAGGGCGAAGTGAAGAAGGATGAGAAAGCGTTTTGGAGGCAGAAGAGGTGGATTGGATAATGAGCCGATCTTGGCATTATCGGAAGGACTGGATGAATTCGCGAAGCATGACGATACGTGGAGCAAGGATTGGACGCGTACGAGGACGACAAAGAAAGGCGATCGCTTATACGTTGCAGGAACTGAAGATTTGGAAGAACTGGATAGAATTAGTTAGTGGAGCTGGACTGTTATATCTGCCTAGAATGTTAGAGGCATTTGGTGTACGAGACGTGGAGAATGATCTAGACGGATCATGAACGTCTCCAACACATATTTAATCATCTTGATTGAACATTTGGCAAAGAGGATGGGTGGAGTTAATTGATGGAAGAAAATTGCAAGGCCAAGTACCATCTGGGAAAGGCAAGCATGGCTGATGAGATATGGAATAAGAAGAATGAAGTGAAGCTGAGACGAACTTGAACTATATGGGTGACGTATTAGGGTGGTTTGGATGAAGGATGTAGGTTGCACGAGTTGAGTTTTCTAAAGCAGAGAACGCGTCAACAGGTATGTTGCGTGGCTTGGACAATCATATGGAGAAAAGGGACGTAGACTAGGAGTAGCTTAGAAAGGGCGATGTGAGGACGAAGTTGGTGGAAGGGATACATAATGCGGTGGAGGAATAAGTACGACGAGAGTTGGGTGATAGTCGATAGACTAACTAATTCATCTCATATTTAAGGAGGAATGAGAAGTCACGTAGTTGGGAAGTTGGAAGGACTAATGGATATGTGAAAGACCGTCATAGGTCACTTTGTAAGGAAATTGGAATTTTAAGTAGTTTGGAGTACGGACTGAAGGGCGTTGATGAACATGATTGGATATGAGTATATCCAGCTAACTGGGAAAAGGATAGGCAAGTGAGATATTTATACAACCTTAGGAGTTATACTGAGGGCATGAGTGATTGATTTAGAGGGAGTCAGGAAACTCATTAGCGATGGCTGAGTTTTCATATAATGATGATTATCATACTAGAAGTCGATAAATGCCATTTGAGGCACTATATGAAAGGATAGGATGAGTTGTCCCCATTGTGGACTATAATTGGTAAAAGAGGCTACTAATGTGGTAATGGTGTTTGTGGACAGAATGAGAGCAACAAGGGATGCTACGTAGAAAAGGAGGAAACCACTAGATTTAGTGACAAAGTTATGTAGGGAGTTTCACCCATAGTAACGGGTGGTATGTTTTGGTAAAATGGAAGAGTTGATGTAGAGTTTTGTAGGTCCATTTATGATCTTTGGAAAGATCGGGCCATTAGCTTATGAGCATAGAATTACCTGGGGAAAATGAGTTGTATACATGATACATTTCATGTATTGAGATTGGTAAAGGTTGTTTGAGAATGCATTTTGCACGTACGGTTATTCGGGACTTGTATTAATAAGAGTCGTTGTTTTATCAAAGAGTCATATGTGAGATTTATTGACTATGTGGTCAAGAGTTTGGCAATGAGTTTAATTATTTTTGGTTTGTATATGTGGTATTTTGAAACTTGAACTGAAGTTCACGTGGAAATGAGAGGAGATCGTTTAGAACCAGTATCCTCATGTGATTTGTTGTTTGTGTGTTTGATCCTAAGGAGTAAATCTCGGGACGATATTTCTATTAGGAGGGAGTGATGTGACAACCGTGGTTTTGAGGTTCGTCACTTGGTCTTATTTTTTAGGTTATTTTATGTGTGACTACTTGATTTGTGTGTTTACGTGTTTATTTTGTGTGAACGAGGTTGGTGTGGTTATCGTTTATGAGTATAGAGTACTCATAATTAAATCGAGGAACGGTTATTTCATGTTCATGAGCTCACACTTTAGTGACTATGAAATGAAATGGTAATATTTTGGTGTTTACGTATACGTATAAGTATTATAGTAATAGTATTTTTTTTAGCATTTACGGTTTAGCATTTAGAGGTCTCGGATGAGGTAATTGGTCATATGAATAATTTTCGGGATGGTTTTAAGTCATTTAGGACTTAGTTATAAAGTTTATTTCAAAATTTGAGATTTTTTTTAAAAGTGTATATTTTACGTCTTTTACGGTAAAACGCGTAAATTTGACTAGTTTTACGGTTTTGAGGTTTTGGAAGCTTTAGGAGCTGAAATAAATTAAGGAAAATTAAGGTAATATTATTAATACATATACTAATAATAAAAAAAAATAAAAAAAAAAACAAAATTAGAGGGGGGGTTAGTCGGTTTTGGACGCAAGAGAAGGAAGGGAAAAAGGAAAAAAGGGAAAAAAAAGGAAAGTGGACAATTATATTTGGGCTAGGATTTTTATACTATATAAAGAACACAACACATCATAACAAACGAAATTTTACTTTCTCCTGGAGGTTTTGAGTCGGCCTTAATAGAAAAATTAGGGTTCTTCATAATTTTGGGGGTTTTCATAAATTAGAGATAAATCTTCATAATCCCTTTTTAAATTAAATTGTTTTTATGTTTAGTTAATCATTCTTATGATGGATTTAGGTTAGGGTTTATATAAAATCAGTAAATTAATGATGTGATAATCATAATATCATGATCATATAATCTAGGGCTTGTATTAGATGGGGTTATGGGTAATTAATTAGTTCAATTTGTTTAAACCCGTTTTTAAAAACTGGGCAGAATTTTGAGTCAATTGTTTTGATCATATTGGGAGTTCTACAAACTCTTATTTTACGATCCAAGTATCCATGAAAAGGTAATTGAAGTGGCTTTCCAATGCAAGAAACTAGAACTAAATTGGAGGTGGGGAAGTGGGTCAAAAACAGGTTACAACAGTCAGAGGTCAAAACAGTTTTGAATTCAGCCTGTTTTCTTTTTAAGTTTTGGGTTGTTTGGGGTACTTAGGGTTGCATTGGGATCTTCTAACGAACACGAGAGATGGTTTATATATTTTAGTAAGTATATGCACTTGGGCTAAGATTGTGGTTTAGGGTAAGACCCTCTAATGGTAACAAACTTTTCATACGTTTAAAATCAGTGAATTCTAGATAGGTAGCAATATATATACATATATCGGGGCCTTAACAGTATCTTTAAGGTTAGGGAAAGTGGGAGGTTTTAGCTAACATATGTAAAAGTATGAATATGCCTTTTACAGAAACCATGGGTATGTTTAAGTGGACGTTTGACTTAAAGTTTTGAGACCTAAAAACTGGGACTGTTTTGTGTAAAATATGAACAGGATAGTTATTAAACTTAACCAAGTTAAGGACTTGTTAGGGAAGGATAATTAGGTGATTAGAGCTTATCCATTAGGTATTTATATGGGAATAGGCTAGATGTCCATCATAGTTTGATGAGCCATCTTAGTCATTGGGTCATGTATTGATTGCGTGTTTTTGGTTTGTTAGCTTGTTGCTAGTGCGAGGACTTGTGAAGAAGCTATCAGGTGAGTTTCATAGTCCCATGTTTACTATTGATTTTGACTTCCAGATGGGATGGAAGAGACACTGTGTTATGTTGTTTATAAATTGATGCTGTGAATGTTTTTAAGGTTTGAGATGGACTTGTGTGTACATTATGTGATTAACTGCTATGTGATTCTTGTTCGTGTATGATTTGGATGGGAAAGGTACATAGGTGTATGGGCGCCTATGGTACCATGGTTGTTGGTAAGGCGTGATGCCTTGGAAATTATGGTTGTTGGTAAGGCGTGATGACTTGGAAATTATGGTTGTTGGTAAGGCGTGATGCCTTGGTAATTGTGGTTGTTGGTAAGGTGTGATGCCTTGGAATTGTGATGATTGATTGAACTTGAATGCTAGTTGGTAATACATAATTGTAGCGCATTGTCCATATGTTATTGTGTTGATGGTTTCTATTCAACTTGTAACTGATTTTAGCATTGGAGTCTAAACCTATGACTCTCACCAACTGTATGTTGACGTGTTTTAGTGTCTCTTTCAGGTGATGCTTTGGGTAGGCGTGAGAACTTAAGTGGCTAGGGTTTGGAGAGCGTAGGAATGCATATAGAAGGATATCCCCGTTTCCTTCTTAGTTTTTATTTGTTCATTTAATAAGTGATACTGTGGCACGCATATATTTGTTTGGTTATGTTATTTGTTTGTCTTGGGTAAGAGGTAGGACTGTTACCGACTTACCTAGACTCCTGAGTTTGATGAAATATTGTCATGACTTTGTGTCTCCATTTTATGACATTTCTTATTTCATATAGTTATCTCTATAGACACACCATGTTGTGATGATATCCATACGTCGCGCCCCATATTCCGCCATGGTGGGGTGTGACACCTAGTGCCTACGCGGTTCCTTATCGATAAGGAACCGCCGGATGAGATATGGAACATCGGCCAGATATATCCGTTGGCCTTTTGTCCTATAAATTGTGGACCATTCTCAGCTTTTCAACTCACCTCTTTTGCACATCTATTTCCAGATTCAAACACTCTTCTTTAATCACTCAAATCTTTGATCATTTCTTTGATTACTACTTGTTTAAGAAGTGAATCTTGTTCTTACATCCCTTCCTCTCCAAGTGAAAAGAGAAGAACACTATCCTTGTGAAGTGTTGAGTCCACCACCAAAGACCCATTCAAGATCTAATTTTATACATTTGTTGTTGTGTCATAGTTGTGAAGATCCAAGTAGTTGTGTCTATTTGGAAGTTGTGTATGTACTAAGTATAGTTGTGTAGATTGGTCCTAGCTACGATTAGGGCTAGACTTTTAGCTTAGAGTCAGAAATTGGTTAAGCGACGTGTACGGTTTTCTCCACCATAAGGAGCTTGTTGTGTAGTGAACTCTCGAGTAAGGAGTACTCGAGGAGTGGAGTAGGAACGAGGAGTGAGCTTCGTTGCCGAACCACTATAAATCCTTGGTGTTCGGTTTGATCTTTCTTTACCCTTAACTCTTTACATTCTTTATTCTTTGTGCATATATTTTTGTTAGTATTAGTTACACTATCATTGTTCATATTGTGCATAAGAAGATTTCACATATTTCCTCAAGCCTAAGTTTTTTGAAAAAGTATTTTTGAAAACCACCTTTTAACAAGTAAATATAAGAAACTATTCAACCCCCCCCCCCCCCCTTTCTAGTTTCTACAATTGGTATCAGAGCGAGGTTGCTCAAGAATTTTTAAAGTATATTGTATTTTAAAACTTGAATCGATCTATCGATTCCAACAAATACCTAGAAGGGCAATCTATTCAAAGACCACCACTTTTTGAAACCGGTAGTTTTATTTATTGGAAAAATAGATTTGAAACTTATGTGAAATCAAAAGATTTAGATCTTTGGCATGTTATTACCAATGGTGATTTTTTACCTTATCAATTTAATGAAGTTTCTAAAACAAAAGAACTGGTCACTTTTGACAAAGCTAATGACGACACTAAAAAGAAACTTTCAAAAAATAATGAGGCTAAAATGGTGATTTATAATGCTTTACCTAAGAAAGAGTATGAAAGGATTTTTATGTGTGAAGCTGCTAAAGATATTTGGAACACTCTTTTAGTAACCCACCAAGGTAATAGCCAAGTCAAAGAAAGCAAAATCGATCTTATTGTCCAAATATGAACAATTTGTCATCTTAGAAGATACTATTGATAGTGCATTTGCTAGGTTTAACACCATTATTACTAGTCTAAAAGCACTTGATGAAGGTTTTTCTAGCAAGAACAATGTTAGGAAGTTTCTAAGGGCTTTACATCCAAAGTGGAGAGCAAAAGTCACGGCGATTGAAGAATTGAAAGATCTCTCAACTTTATCACTCGATGAACTCATAGGCAACTTGAAGGTTCATGAGATGATAATTTTTAAGACTCGGAATTAGTGAAAACCAAGAGTGAAAGAAAGTCTCTTGCACTTAAAGCCAAGAAGGCACAAAGTGACCATGATAGTTCCTCGGATAGCGATGACGAGGAGTATGCATTGGCGGTGAGAGATTTCAAGAAGTTCTTCAAGAGACGAGGTCAACACGTTAGGCAACCCAACAATGACAAGAAACCATTCTCAAAGAATCGGTTTGTCAAGAACGAAAAAGGTGATAGGAATTGCTTTAGATGTGGTGATACAAATCACTTCATTGGTGATAGTCCAAAGCCCTCTCGTGATAAGAATCACACGGCGTTCGTTTGTGGCTCTTGGAGCGATAGCGGTGAAGATGATGATGACAACCCCAAAGAGGAGAAATTTCTTATGGCTCACACTTCTAAAGAGGTACATTCCGAAACCGAATATTATAGCAATGATAGCTCCACCTTTGATGATATTGAATTTGAAGGCAAATATGATAGTTTACACAAACTTAGTCTTAAATTCATAGAAACGAACAAAACCTTAAAATCAACCAAAACTAAGCTTGAAAATGAGATCAATGAACTTAGGGAGAAATTGGCAAAACTTGAGAAAAATAAAGAAGTTGATTTAGGTTGCTTAAGTTATGAGAAACTTAGATTAGAGAATGAAGATCTCAAGAGCACCTCCACTAAATTGGAAAAGTTCATGAAAGGTACTAGTGCTCTTGATGATATGTTAACAAACAAGTTCATTCAAAGGAAAGACTTGGTGTAGGTTTTAACTCAAATGAAGCCTCAACTAGTGAACCTAAACAAGTCAGATTTTCACAAAAATCACCCACTGTACGCGGTCCCATATTGTATGGGGCGGTTCCTTATCGCTATGGAACCACCACCATAGATAAGGTACCACGGCCAGAACAAGAGTTTTGTGAAAATCATGAACTTTCTGAAAAGTCAAAATCAGGTGAAAAACCAAAACATCTTATTGTTAATAAGGTAAAATTACCCGTACTTGACGACAATGCCATTGATAAGTTCTACAAGCCATTAAGTAAACCTCTCATGGGAAATAGAAGTTTATCAAGACAATCTTCTACTCCACCTAGAGTACGGAATGAGTCTAAGCCTAGAAGTAGAACGACAACGCCTAGAAGAGATAATCAAAACAATTCACGATCTAGAAGTAAAACCCCAACACCTATAAGGAATGATCATAACTCTAAACCTAGATCAAATACACCCAGGAGAAATAACGAACAACAAAATGGTTATATGAATTACTATCCGCCTCTATTTTGTTCTCCATGGGGAACCCCTCCTTCATTCATGCATCCCAACCAAATGCAAGGGATGTTTGGAACTAACAATTTTGGACCCATGAGATATTGGGGACCAAATGTTTGATCTTGTGTGTTGTTACCTAGATATGCTTGGGAATTGATTTGGAGCCCGACGAGTGGATTAAGGATAGTGGATGTTCTAAACACATGACGGGTAATCGAATTTGTTCTCGTACTACAAAGCATATGATCGAGGTAATGTCACATTCGCAAGTAGTCTACGTGGTAATATCATTGGCAAAGGTCAAATTTGTGACAATAAGTGTAAGGTCATCTTTTCGGAACATGACAGTGAAATCGCAAAAGATGGAAAAGTCATTGCAAAAGGTTTTAGAAAGCATGGTCTTAATGTCATGAAGGTCAATAAGAAGTCAAAAGACAACATATGTCTTGCGACTATAGATGATATTTCTACTCTTTGGCATAGGATATTAGGTCACGCTAATATGCGCTTAATTCAATCTTTAGTCTCTAAGGAGTTGGTAAGACACCTCCCCAAGATGAAGTTTGATAGTCACTTTTGTGACGCTTGCAAAGTTGGAAAGAAAGTTCACTCAAGTCACAAAGCCAAGAATTTGGTTTCAACCTCTCGGTGCTTAGAGCTCCTACATATGGATCTCTTTGGACCTTCCGCCATACGGAGTTATGGAGGTAACCTTTATACCCTAGTTATAGTTGATGACTATTCTAGATTCACTTGGACTAGATTTTTGGCATCTAAGAATGAAGCTTTCGATCACTTCGAAATCTTTAGTCGAAGAATTCAAAATCAACTAGTATGTCCAATTGTCTCTATTAGGACGGATCATGGTAGGGAATTTGATAATGAAGTGCAATTTGGTGCCTTTTGTGAAGCTCATAGTATTACCCATAACTTCTCGGCTCCTTGCACTCCACAATCAAATGGGGTAGTTGAAAGGAAGAATAGGACTCTCCAAGAGATGAGTAGGACGATGTTAAACGAGCAATCTTTGCCTCAAAAGTTTTGGTGCAATGTCGTGGACACATCGACTTATATTCTCAACCGAATTCTTATTCGACCTTTCCTAGGAAAGACCCCCTATGAGATTCTTAAAGGTAAGAAACCCTCATTGGAATACTTTAGGTGTTTGGAAGCAAGTGCTTTATCCTCAACACCAAAGACTACCTTACCAAGTTTGACCCAAAGTCTTACGAAGGTATCCTTTTAGGTTATTCCCAAACTAGCAAAGCCTACATTGTCCTAAATAGAACCACGGGGGTTATTGAAGAATCACTCAACGTAACCTTTGATGAAACCCCTCCTTCACCCAAGACACCACCATTGGTTGATGATGACTTGGATGAATTAGAAGTAGTTAAAGCCAAAGAGGTTAGAAAAATAGGAGTTGAAGACCTTAATGTTGAAAAGGAAGTAAACATTAAGGAGTCTAGGGATCATACTCTCAATAATATCATTGGTGACTTAAATCAAAGGACCCTAAGATCTCAAGTCCAAAACCAAAGCAACTTCTTTTGTTTCGTCTCCTTGATTGAACCAAATAATGTTAAAGAAGCTTTGACGGATGAAAGCTGGCTCATTGTGATGCAAGAAGAATTGAATCAATTCGTTGCCAATGATGTTTGGGAACTTGTTCCTCCACCTAGAATTTCTACCATTATAGGAACCAAATGGTTCTTTAGGAATAAGTTAGATGAAAATGGTGTTGTGTCTCGTAACAAGGCTAGACTTGTAGCTCAAGGCTATAATCAACAAGAAGGGATTGATTATGACGAGACATATGCACCGGTAGCAAGATTAGAATCCATTAGAATCCTTTTAGCCTACGCTTGTGCCTTAGACTTTAAGCTTCAACAAATGGATGTAAAGAGTGCGTTTCTTAACGGTTTGATCAATTAGGAGGTATATGTGGCTCAACCTCCCGGCTTCATTGATTTTGAGAAACCGGATCATGTTTACAAGCTTAAGAAGGCACTTTATGATCTCAAACAAGCACCTAAAGCTTGGTATGATAGACTTAAAGCGTTTCTTGTTAAACATGAGTATACCATGGGGATGGTAGACAATACGCTCTTTACAAAGAAGAAAGGTCCTCACCTCATAATCGTACAAATATATGTTGATGACATTATATTTGGCTCAACTTGTCAAGAATTGTGTGATGACTTTGCCAAAATCATGCATGATGAGTTTGAAATGAGTATGATGGGAGAACTTAACTTCATTTTAGGACTCCAAATTAAACAAATGGATGATGGTATTTTCTTTAGTCAATCTAAGTATGCTAAAGAAATGCTAAAGAAATTTGGATTATAAGAATCTAGACCAATAAAGACCCCAATGGCCTCGGATACTAAACTCACCATAGATGATGATTGTGAGTCGGTAGACAACACCAAATATATAGGTATGATTGGTAGTTTGTTGTACCTAACGGCAAGTCGACCGGATATCATGTTTAGTGTTTGCCTTTGTGCTCGCTTCCAAGAGGCTCCCAAAACGTCTCACCTCGAAGAGGTTAAGCGTTGTTGGAGCATGCTCGTGTCATAACAACTAATTATACGGCTAGACACATATGGGCCTATGGGGTCACACACATATACACTGAGGTACCATTTCAATATATCGTGTTTATCGTATTTATGGTATATAAACAACCTTCGTAACTCGAGATCATTATTGGGCTTCTAACGACTAGTAAAGTACTTAGTTATTAGACTTGTAAAAGTGAATGGCAAGGTCCATACAAAGCCCATTGAGTCCGGCCCATTAAGATGAAAAAAGGAAGGAGTTACATTTGTGATAAATATTAGTTATTAGGGAATAACTCAAATTTATTACATTAAACACATTACCAAAACTCCTTCCTCTTTCCTCTAATTGGTTTTTGCACGGTTTTGAGATAAAGAAAACGAGGGTTTATGCTTTGTAATGATCTCCATCTTTGATTCTTGTTTATTCAAAGGGTGTTACTAGGTTACGGGGTTTAAGACTAGCATCTATTGGTATACAAGGATGTGTGGTGTGGATACATCATAGAAGTGATCTCCTTTGATCACTTGGTTTCATTTAGTTTCTTGGTTAGATCATGTGGTGATTGTCTCCAATCATTTGTTGCCGTTCGATCCTACCGAATCACGTTACAAAGGTATACTTTTATTGTTTATTCTTTAGATTAATCATATGACTATATGGATCCGTTGATAGGTGATCTTTCCGCTGCGTTTATTATTTATTCATATCATATTTATATGGATAATCACCTATAGTGGTATCACGAGCCATTATAGATGTCATATGATTATCGGGTATGCGTAAAAATGGCTAAAAATAAGTATTTTTGATGGCTTTGTTAAACCAATTTTAAAACAACCCCTATGGCCTTATTTTCGACTTATTACAGATTTTTAGAAGGTCTTATAATCTATTTTTAATGGTCTAATAGCCACGGGTTACGCATATTTTAATGGGTTTGTTACCGGTACGTGTAAAATGACTTACAACGCGTTTTTTGGAACGATTATTGAATCGAGTTTTAAACAGCCCTTATGACCATTATTTCTGTAAATATATGATAATTACAAGGTTAAATATGGTTTTAAGGTCCTAAGGTCATTGGTTACACGTACCAATCGGGGGTTTAATTAATTGTTGATTATTGCTTCGATTTCGTTGGCTAACAAATGTATCTTGTTGTTTATTTTATATCCATGGAAAATACATGCATGTTTGGTCATGGAATTAGCCAACACCTTGTTATATTCATAATCTTATGGTATTATTAGTTTTGTATGCAAAGCCGATGAAAACCTAGACCAAATATGACATGTTGTGTATTGATTTGTATTTAATTTCAGTTTTGGGGATTTGCCATTGTTTCGACTTCAGTAATATGTTTTTGATGTTGGTTATAGCCATTGTTTGGGCACTTTACAGTAGGTTAATGATAGGTTAAATGTTTTTAGTCAAAAATCATTTGTAACCGATGCTTGGATGGGAATGGCTAAAGAATTAAAGACATATTGTGATATTCGGAGCTGCTGAGTGACCTGCACTAAAACGTGATTTCCAGGAGTTCTATAAGGAGATAGAATCCCAAATTTGGTGTGCTGATTCACAACTCATGGGCCTTCAATAGTCTCAACTGGACCTCAGGCTAGGGAAGACTCCTTCTATGGGTTTTGGGCCCTAGAAGTCGACTGAATTTTTTTGGCAGATTTGGGCCTCATGTTCATTTTGGGTTCTACTTGCTCTTGATGGTCTTGGAGCAAGTGGGAGCCCACTTTGTGGTTGTGTTGACTTACCCTTAGTTGGATTCTTGGTCCTCGTGATGGCTCACGAGATCAAGCTTAGGTTTTTCATAGGTTCGAGGCTTTGCATACTTGTGGTTGTGTGGTTGCTTATTTGCTTGATATCTTGCTATAACTTGCAAATGTTTTTATAAAACTTGATACCAATCACAAACAATTTATAAAACTAGATCTTTGATTTAGTCTAATGTTTAAATACGATTTAAAACAAAAAACTTGTTTTCATAATAATTCATAACATGTTATGAATGTTATTTATTTTATGTATTGTCTAAACTAATAATACTTCCACTTAGGTTTTATATTAGTCTTTAACATGGACAACTTGACACGAATAAATTAAAACAAGATTAGAATTAAGTTAAGAAATGTTTTTAACTTGTGCTACGATGGATGAATGCATGCTTCATCGTACACACTTTTGATTTGTAAATCAAACTTTTATACCCGTCTCAAATTTAAGTCATGTCGTCCAATCGTTTGAGATCACTTACAATTAATTTTTGCATCTTGTGAGACGGATGTGAATTGTAACCCAAGGTGATTATTATCTATGCGTGAGACCTAGACTTATTCTCGCATGTTCTCAAATTGGATGACTTAATCGGTACAACGGTGAGACCTTGACCGAGGCAAGGATGGGACTAAACATGCCAGTTTGACATTTAGTGAAATGTTTGCTTGTGTCATGAGTCCCATAAGGATCTAAGAATTTCAAAATATTTGCAATTGATGAACGTCATCTACCTGTTGAATCTATCATTGCTAGCAGATCAACTGATGTGGTGGTGGAACCTCAATGAGGATCTTAGCCTTTTCGTAAAATTAATTGTTTTTATAAACTTGGGTAGTTAATTTTAAAAAGATAATTATCGAAAATACTAAATATGAACTTTGTATTTCTATTAATGATTTTCTGCAACACAAACCGTAAACAAAGTTTGTTTCCTTTTGTGTTAGAGGAAAACAAACTAAGTCTTATTTCCTTGTAAGAATAAGACTCGTTCCCATCCTTTCTCCTTGTATGAGAAACCTGTAATAGGAACACTTGAATCTTCTCAATTCTAATCAATCTTAATACACACCTACTCAAGAAATCGCATTGTCTTGTAAGTCAAAACGATTAAGTACGGTTGCATATCGTAAAGTGTTAAGATATTGTATGAGTCTTGATTTGAAATTGAAGTCTCATTAAACTGTGAGAGGAAAGGAAATTACTAGCATGTTTTTATAGTATATTTTCCTTACACAAACAAGTTCCATAAGATTCTACACACTTTTGAGGTAAAGTAGAAAGAGGAATTGCATGAAAAACTTTCAAGTTAATGGCATCGATGGAAATCTCATCACAAATATAGTAGAACTTTATACTTTTCTTTGAATATCTATGTACATGTTTACTAGTCTACGAGACTCACATTGGCTATAATGTGTAGACATTCAAAGAACTAGAAAGTATACAAATTGCTACTTGCTTTTTCACTAGTATAGATACATTCAAAATGTTGTCTAAACTAATGGGAGCAATGCGTTTTTTTAACCATAGGACACACTTGTAAAGTTGTCTTATTCAGTGGGAGCTATGAGCTTATCACCTTGTAAGTGACCCACTTAATTTCTAGATTGTCTTGAAATAACATCATAGTTTTCTAATCCTTATTGCATATTATTTAAAAGATAACTAGTCGCTTTTCTGATGTCGCCTCCCGAAATGTTATCTAAAAAATAGTTATGCATGATTGCTTATTAAATGATGAAGTTCTACATAACCCTTCTATACAAGCTTGATTTAAGTATGACTTAAATCTTATTATATCTGTGATATTTTAATATTATTCATATATGATGTTGTGCCATGCTCACGTGGGAGAATTATTAGAGTGTGCAAGGTACAACACAATATGGCTTATAATATTCTATTAGGACTTATACATATTGATGTATGTTGCCTAATAGAGAACTAATGTCAAGAAATAATAAAATTACTTCATCGCATTACCTAAATGTTTTAGCTAATAAGCATATGTCTTCTTGTAAAGAAATAGATATGAAGTATGTAAATTAACTTGAAAATACTATTGAAGCCAAAAGTAGGCATTCAATAATACTTTATTTCTAGTATATTTATGTCTTCAAGTAAAGACATAAACATGAACTTCCTTGAATTGTTCAAAGACTTATAAAATAAAGTAAGTACTTGACTTGTTGTGTCTTCCTGTTAGGGCATATACAATGAAGTTATTGGATTGTTTAATATATTATAAAGTACATTAGCGACCAACATGTTATGTTTTCTTGTTAAAACATGAACATGAAGTTCTTGAACTACTAAAATAATCATACTTTATAGCATGCAATCGGCTTGAATATTTTGTTTATGTAATTTGGTTTGGCCAAATTATAAAATATGGGAGCCAAAGAGTATTATGTTATCAAAGGAATTGTGATACTGTCTCATATTTGCAACACGATGTCTCATGTGTAAAATCAAATACTATTGTTATTATTTGATCCTTGATAACATTAACTACTCTCTCTCTCTCTCTTGTATCTTATTAAGGTTAACAAAAATTTGAATATGCCCGTGCTTATTCAATATGGTTCCAAACAAGAAGGTAACTAAGAAACCATCAATTTATGGAATGGGATGACTCCCAGTAAGTCTTAGTTGAAGTCTTGAATTTGTTAAAATCATGTTAGATGTGTTATTAACAGAACTTGAATCAAGAAATTTCAGTCTATTTTATACATCCTAAATGAGAACAATTCATTGTTGCTCGACATGCTGTGTACTTGGAGAAAGTCTCCTCTTACAAGAAGCAAGTGGGAGCCTTTATGCATCTTTGAAGAAAGTAATGAATAAAATACAACCTTCTGAATACACTAGTGAACGACACAATTGAGGCTGAGCAAGTAAATGCAAAAGCCACAAAGTGTTGTAACTTTCATTCGCATATCCGCAAGGATACCTCAAGCACCTGAAGATATGAAGGTCATGTCAATGTTGAGTAATCTAAGTTTGAGGATCATAGTGAACCTCATAACTATGGAGACTCATTTTTAGATTTGGAATCTAATAAATGACTCAAAACTATGAATGGTTAGATGTAGTCCATAAAAGAAAATCAATTTTGGAATTTGATTAGCTTTCACTAATCAGTAAGACTGATAGGTTATACATGGTCTTCTATGAGAAGATAGATATGGACACAATTGTACACATTTATACACACTTTCTTTGAATAGAGTTTTAGGCATGCTCAAGCAATTGATCATGATTTAAGGCTTTATTTTATTTACGAGTGTTAAATTAATAAAGATATTAATTACCATACTTTATTTCATGAATATGAAATATCGCAATTGGTGTATAAACTCTATAAATCCAAGTGTGGATTAGAGTATGCATCTAGGAGCTGGAATGTTAAGTTTGAATCAAGGATATGATCATGATTAAAACAAAGATAACTCTTTAAGCTAGTATGAGCATATTGTTTTATTTGTTCTTAAATCTCATATGTTGTTAACATATTGGAAATAACATTACATCAAAGCTAGGTTTTAATGTTTAGTTTGGAATATATTTCTATTGAGAGATATAGGAAATAACACATATAACCTTAGAACATATGCTTATTAGGAAAAGGCATACGCGGTTAATAAGTCTAAATATGACACATCACTGAGAAAGTCTCAAAATTCTATCTCATGTGATAAGATTGATTATGTACATGGAAACTTTTAGTTTAACTAGTGGATTCATTACATATGATATGTGATGTATTAGACTAATGTTAATACTTGCATGAATGCAAGATGAACTGATCACAAAGTATCTAAGTGAAAGTCATTAGACTACTATATACTTGATCATCATTTACGGATTTTAGCTAAGAAGATTAGTGTTGAGTTTATACACTAATGCTTACTTCGATTGAGATGGTACTCAATACTAGTTATAGTAGGATTTCATCTTCAATGATAATACTATTACCTAGACGTGCTTGATGAAAAGCATTGTTGCACTACTCATTAGTAAAATAAGAATACTTTACACTTTGGGAAGCTGTTAAGAAGATTGTCTTAAATAGGTGTTCTACTTGCTTCAAACAACCTATGTAATGTACTATGGCGATGCTAGTATTACTGTATTAGCACTTGAGCGCACATATACAAAATGACAATCATCGTATTATTCAAAATCTTCACTATTATGTGAGTTTCTGAAATAAGTATTCTCAAAGTTCACTCAGATGACAACTCAACAGGTCCTTGTGTAAATTCAATGTCTTATAGTCATACATGTTCATCATGCTTGGAACATTGGACTTTGACCTTAGAGTAGTCTCATGTATATCTGTTTTTTTTAGTATTTGGATAATGAAACGTGAAGCAGTTTTACTAAATAATGAATTGATATACTTGGTAGATCGTCTTCATTTGTACTACTGTGTTCTATATTAGCATGTTTAATCCATGAATAATTTAGTTATTCCAAATTATCCATTGTCAGTTGACGATACGGGAGTATTGTGGAATTAAGACAAATGTGAGTTGGTCATATTCATTAGGAATGAATATTAATTGATGATGCCGCCAAACTCATATGTGTTCATTGGATTGACCCAACCTACGAGAATTCACTACATGGATCGTCGTCAATAGTGAATCTCGCAAGTGGTTGAATCTCTCATCCTTAGACTTGAGATGCAAGTAGGTTTTGTATGTGTGGAATGTCAATCTTTGATATGGTTAAACGCTGTCCTGAACAAGGCTGCTATAAAGACCATTTTCAGGTGCAATGTGAAACACATGAACGACACGTGCAGTCAAAATAGGATTTGTTCCTCCACTTTTATTGGAGTTAGATACTACTGGGCCCCTGGATGAAATGTACAGATGTATGTGTGGCCACACCCAAATGTAATTAAGATGATTCTTGATTAATGTGGTAATCTAGTTCAATTTCTATATCGAGAAACAGAATAGTTAAACTTAAGAATGACTGTTGATCCATGTCTAAAGTTTAACAGAGTATCTGAAACAAAAGGATGACTGATATCTAAACCATTTAAATAAGATGTTTGAGAAACTACCCCCATACGTTTCTAGGGGCATTGGCGTGTTGCTAGACGCTAACCATTCCTTGTATAATTACATGATTATTATGACGTGCGCAAGTGGGAGTTGTTGGAGCATGCTCGTGTCATAACAACTAATTATACGGCTAGACACATATGGGCCTATGGGGTCACACACATATACACTGAGGTACCATTTCAATATATCGTGTTTATCGTATTTACGGTATATAAACAACCTTCGTAACTCGAGATCATTATTGGGATTCTAACGACTAGTAGAGTACTTAGTTATTAGACTTGTATAAGTGAATGGCAAGGTCCATACAAAGCCCATTGAGTCCGGCCCATTAAGATGAAAAAAGGAAGGAGTTACATTTGTGATAAATATTAGTTATTAGGGAATAACTCAAATTTATTACATTAAACACATTACCAAAACTCGTTCCTCTTTCCTCTAATTGGTTTTTGCACGGTTTTGAGATAAAGAAAACGAGGGTTTATGCTTTGTAATGATCTCCATCTTTGAATCTTGTTTATTCAAAGGGTGTTACTAGGTTACGGTGTTTAAGACTAGCATCTATTTGTATACAAGGATGTGTGGTATGGATACATCATAGAGGTGATCTCCTTTGATCACTTGGTTTCATTTAGTTTCTTGATTAGATCATGTGGTGATTGTCTCCAATCATTTGTTGCCGTTCGATCCTATCGAATCACGTTACAAAGGTATACTTTTATTGTTTATTCTTTAGATTAATCATATGACTATATGGATCCGTTGATAGGTGATCTTTCCGCTGCGTTTATTATTTATTCATATCATATTTATATGGATAATCACCTATAAGCGTATCTTCCGATACATTAAAGGCACTATACATTTAGGATTATGGTATCCTAAAGGGACCGGCGTAGAAACCATTGTCTACGTGGACTCGGATCATGCGAGAGACTATGTGGACCGGAAAAGCACTAGTGGAGTTTGTACCTTCATAGGTCGTTGTTTAACTTCTTGGTTCTCCAAGAAACAAACCGCTCTTGCAATATCCACCACGGAAGCCGAGTATGTGAGTGCCGGAAAAGCATGCCAACAAGCTCTATGGATGAAGCAAGCGCTTGTTGATTACGGGATTTCTCTTGATGATGTTCCCATCATGTGCGATAATAAAGGTGCTATAGACCTTAGCAAGAATCCCGTGCAACATTCGCGAACCAAACACATAGAAATTCGACACCATTTCCTTAGGGATAATGTTCAAAAGGGGAACATTTCAATTGAGAAGGTACCCTCCGAAGACAACTTAGCCGACATCTTCACTAAGCCACTTAAGAGGGAACCTTTTAATTACTTGCGTCTAGGTCTAGGATTAATGGAACATCTTCCTTAATTACCTTCTTTTCTTTTTGTGTGTTTTTTTACCACTTTGAGTCATTGAGTCTTCCAAACTCTTTTTGAAAAACCCTCTCTTCTCCTTTTCAAAATTCTCTCAGTCTCTTTCGAAAATGGTTGAGAAATGCTTTTGACATTGTTAATTCAATCTAAAAACGGGTTTTCATGGATTCTCGCTATTAATCTAGAGCTTACATAATTCATATGTATGATTCTCTCAAACATAGCAAGAACAAGATAGAATCATGGAGGATCATTGTGTCATGACTTAAGGTCTTGTCTTACACACCTCCTACATCGATTTTTTTAATCCATGTATTTTGGTCAAATCTCTATTTGGTAAGTTTGCATATGTTTTCTTTGTCTATCTTTGCTTTTAAGCATATCCCTATGATAAGTTAGACTAGAAAAATAAGATTTGCTGAAAAATCTTCCTCTAAACACCAAACACAGCCTCTGTAGGCGGTTCCATATGTGAACCGCGGTGCCTTAGTGATAAGGTACCGCCAGTCATGATAAGGAACCGCATACAGTGCCTTCCTTTTTCGGGTTTTTGTCTGAAACTCCGGATTTGATCCAACATTTTTGAGAATCTTTGTTTCAAACCCTTTGACCACCCCAAAAATACCTTAAGCCTTCCCTATTTAAACCATAAGCATTTTGCCATACTTCACATCCCAAAATGTCTTATTCTCCCAATGAAAGCCTTGAATCTCCTCCATTTTCTCCAATTGCTTTCAATCCCAACTCACCCAAGAACCATTACAATCCAAACTCACCCAAGAACACTCTTAACCACATCTCTCCTACCAAGAATGTTGATTTTGGAACATCTTTTCTTCCACCGCCACCCTTTAGTGTTCTTCCTCCTTCTCATGATAATGTCATGCACCATGAAACATATTGTCATTGTTGTCAATATCAACATCTTGCTATGGCACACATCTATGAGGAGTTGAGCTACATCAAGAGTCTCTTAATCAAGCCTCCTCTTCACTATGATTATGAGATCTCCAACAAGCCACCACAACCACCCTCCGCCATTACCTTGTCTTTCATATAAGCATTGGTTGCTTATCCACAAGACACCAAATTTAAGAAAATCTTAGAATTCTAGAATAACTAGGATTAGATTTATGCTTTTGGCTTGTTTCTTTTTCCATACATCTTTGTATGATGTTCTTTTAGTAACCTATCTTGGATCTTTGTCTTTATGTTTTCTTCTCTTTTATTTTGTGACCTATTGATATATCTTGTTGGTTGTTTCTTTTGTTCAACTAACCCTTCTAAGTAGCTTTTTTCCATATCTCGATTCCTCGGTGCCCCAAGCTAGGGGGAGTAAGCACCAAGGGGGAGTCTTTGCAAAGTCCTTCTCTTCAACACCGACTTGTGCAACCTTTTTGCTTCGACAAAGGGGAAGAAATGAATAAACTCGTCTTCGAAAATCTTGTTTTTGTGTGATTGAGTTTATGTATTGTCGGAATCAAAAAGGGGGAGATTGTTAATGCAATAATGCCTAAAAACGTTACTTGCACTTTTCGGTCTTTCTTAGTTTTGATTACGACAATATGTAAAAACAAGCATTTACGAAAACAACGAAAAACGAATTCTTGAGTTCAAGTATTTTTCATTTTACCCATTTTCACTTAAGGTATGAATAAACAAGTACTAACCTTAATCAAGTGATCAAGTGATTTAATCTTTTCTTAAAACTCACTTTTTATTAAGTGTGACAAGTTTTTATTAAACTTTATTTTTAAGAAAATGTTTTATTAAATTAATTATTTGAAAATTTGAAAATGGCATATTCTTATTTTTTAATCCAGATAAGACCTCCACCACTAAAGGACAAAAAAGGGAGCGGAGTCTAGGCGGCGGTTCCCTAGTGCCTACGCGGTTCCTTATCGATAAGGAACCGCCGACTGAGATATGGAACCGCGGCCAGATATATCCGTTGGCCTTTTGTCCTATAAATTGTGGACCATTCACAGCTTTTCAACTCACCTCTTTTGCACATCTATTTCCAGATTCAAACACTCTTCTTTAATCACTCAAATCTTTGATCATTTGTTTGATTACTACTTGTTTAAGAAGTGAATCTTGTTCTTCCATCCCTTCCTCTCCAAGTGCAAAGAGAAGAAAACTATCCTTGTGAAGTGTTGAGTCCACCACCAAAGATCCATTGAAGATCTAATTTTATACATTTGTTGTTGTTTCATAGTTGTGAAGATCCAAGTAGTAAGTATAGTTGTGTAGATTGGTCCTAGCTACGATTAGGGCTCGACTTTTAGCTTAGAGTCGGAAATTGGTTAAGCGACGTGTACGGTTTTCTCCACCATAAGGAGCTTGTTGTGTAGTGAACTCTCGAGTAAGGAGTACTCGAGGAGTGGAGTAGGAACGAGGAGTGAGCTTCGTTGCCGAACCACTATAAATCTTTGGTGTTCGGTTTGATCTTTCTTTACCCTTAACTCTTTACATTCTTTATTCTTTGTGCATATATTTTTGTTAGTATTAGTTACACTATCATTGTTTATATTGTGCATAAGAAGATTTCACATATTTCCTCAAGCCTAAGTTTTTTGAAAAAGGATTTTTGAAAACCACCTTTTAACAAGTAAATATAAGAAACTATTCAACCCCCCCCCCCCCTTCTAGTTTCTACAACATGATTAAAACATGAAATACTAAGACAAGACAAGAAAAAGTATAATAAGTATGAAAACGTCAAGTAAACTACATAACAAGTATATATAAGTAAGATCGACTCTTATTCATGTCCCTTCATTACGCAGCTATTGTGAAGTCAGAGTGATCGTCTACGTTCGTTTTCGTCTTCATTTACTGGACATAAGGTACGGATATTCCGTCCTTCAGTAAGGACATCTTTCTTCCTATATTAGGATTCCCCGTTTGCAGCCATCTGTGTTCCCCAGTAGTTTAAGTGTCTTAACCACATCATTATATGTATGATTATTTTAGATTGCCTGAGCTATATACATGCATGCCAGTTTCACCTAGTTATGGGGGTTTCATAACCATAGCACTGGAGGCACCAGTGTTATGACTCTTCTACGGTGAGAGTGATTGCTCGCAGCGTCCCTTTACAGTTTTGGCCAGTATTATTATTATCATGTGGGGCTAATGGGTGCATCCTAGGACAAGTAGTATGATTTCATGGTAACTGCGGTGTATGCCTTACATTCGTTACAGGAGCTGATCCCTCCACTCATTTTATATATTAGTTAGAGGCAACCCCTCTAATTGCATGACAAGGTCACCCCTCCAAGTATTCATGCACGTTGATATAACATGATCTATATGGGCTCCGGGCATATTTAAAATACAAATTTTCCATATAAACTAAACATAAGTCTTTTAAGAAATATAAACCAGTTTTATGAACTTAAACCAGGTTTTCTAGGACATACATCTATTCTTCTGCTATTCATTTCACTTCATTATTTGCTTATGTTTATGCTTTACATTCTATGTTATATATCCGCACACTGAGCGTATTGCTCAACAGTATTTCTCTTTCCATGTCCTAATACGGCAGGTACTAAAGGGCAAAGCTAGGATTTCAAGAGTACGTATATGGAATGAGGCGTCAGTCTTGTTCCTTCTTTAATGCATTTACATACTTTTGCTTTACTGGATATTGTTTAGTCCTTTCCCTTTCATTCTATACTTATGCAATTCGTGTGTGGAGCTTATGTGGATCCGATGTTTGTTTCCAAATTCTTTTATGGTCATTTAATGTTTTAGACATTTGCCTTGTATGCTTTGATAACATGCCATAATTATCTTGTGATATTCCATTTATCAAAATGGGGTGTTACATAGGTTATAATGTTTATTTAAATAAACCATGTTATATTTGTATGTACATTTATTTAAATAAACTTATGTTAAAATATTAATAATTAATTATTCATGTACATTGATTTAATTAATTAAAACTTAGGTTAATTAATTAATATGTTTTAAGGTAAAGTTTAATAACATAAAACATGTATTATTATTGATTAATATTACCTTATGATAAACATGGAATAACATTACTAATTAATAATAATAAGTTAAGCATAAGTATATATTATTATTAAACTTTACAATATGAATTACACATGATATAATATAAGCTTATTAAAACTATAGGTTATACCATTTAATTCATTAATAGGCATACGATTAATTATGGAAATATAATAATTATAGAAACATGTTAATTATGGAATTTTACTAATTATGGCAACATAATAAATATGGAAACACACTAAATATGGTAACATGCTTTTTATGGAAATACACTAAATATGATAACATGCTATTTATAGAAACATGCTAAATATGGATACTTTCTATTTTTAGAAACTTACTAATTATGGAAATTTTCTATTTTTGGAAACTTACTATTTAAGGAAACTTACTATTTTGTAAAGTTACTATATATGGAAACCTGCAATTTTTGGAAAGTTACTATATATAGAAACCTGCTATTTTTAGGAAGTTATTCATTATGTTATAACAAGTACTTTAACACATAAAACATGAAATACATGAATCTAAAACACATGAAACTATAAGAAACACATGATTTAAAGATGAAGTAATAAAACAAGACAAGAATAAGTATAATAACTATGAACACGTCAAGTAAACTAAATAACAAGTATGTATAAGTAAAACCGACTCTTATTCATGTCCCTTCATTATGTAGATATCGTGAAGTCGGAGTGATCTTCAACGTTCGTTTTCGTCTTCATTTACTGGACATAAGGTACGGATATTCCGTCCTTCAGTAAGGACATCTTTCCTATATTAGGATTCCTCGTTTGCATCCATCTGTTTTCCATAGTAGTTTACATGTCTTAAACACATCAGTATATGTTATGATTATTTTAGATTTTCCTGAGCTATATACATGCATGCCAGTTTCACCTAGTTATGAGGGTTCCATAACCATAGCACTGGAGGCACCGGTGTTATGTCTCTTCTACGGTGAGAGTGATTGCTCGCAGCGTCCCTTTACGTTATTTGGCCTTTGTTTCTGTTATCATGTGGGGCGAATGGGTGCATCCTAGGACAAGTTAGTATGATTTCATGGTAACTGTGCTGTGTGCCTTGCATCCGTTACAAGAGTTGATCCCTACACTCATACTATATATTAATTAGAGGCAGCTCCTCTAATTGCATGATGAGGTCACCCCTCTAAGTATTCATACACGTTTATATAACATGACCTATATGGGCTCCGGGCATAATTAAAATACAGATTTTCAAGATAAACTCAACATAAGTCTTTCAGAAATATAAACCAGTCTTATGAACTTAAACCAGGTTTTCTAAGACTTACACTTATTTCGCTGTTATTCATTTCGTTTCATTACTTGCTTATGTTTATGTTTTACATTCATTGTTATATATCCGCACACTGAGCGTATTGCTCAACCGTATTTTCTTTCCATGTCCCAATACGGCAGGTACTAAAGGGTAAAGCTAGGAACCGATGTTTGTTTCCGGTTTCCTTTTTGGTCATTTAATGTTTTAGACATTTACCTTTCATGCTTTAATAACACGCCATAATTATTACGTAACGGTCCATTTATCCCAATGGGGTGTTACACTTACATTTTATTAATAACTTTAAGGTTTTTGTAACCTAGTACTTTCATAGAGTACTCATATTATCAATAATATTAAAGCTTTTGATAAACACTTTACTCATATATAATCTATTCTATATGTATAATATCTATTGAATCAACATACTCTTAGATATTCACTCAAAATTTATACTAAAACTAAAAAGAATTATTTTATTAAGTCTAAATCTATAAGCTAAATTTAATCGATAAAAAAAATCAATGATGGATTAAAACACAAATAAAAATCTTAACCTTCATTTGAACCAACAAACTCATTTTGTAATATCCTTCCGTGTCAATGAGATAAAAACTCACTAATTCTCTCTCAATCACACAAACAAACTTTATGTGAACTAGTCTTTAATCTTATATCATTTTAACATCGTATATATATATGTGTGTGAATTTAGTTTTATGAATATGAGAGGACTTTTTACAAAATGGTTTAACCTACAATGAGCTCAAGCTTCTCTAATTTGTACTTTCATATGAGATGCTTATAAATTAACGGAATTAGTCTCTATACTAGGTAAAGTATACGAGTTAACCACTCTATATATCTAACTATGACCATAAGCTAGTCAAGTCGTGCTCAAGCTTGGCATGACTTAAGCTCGACTAGAAAGTTATAAGATATAGTATAGTTTTTTTAAGCTAGACTTGATAATTTGAGGAGCTTTAGTAATATATGATTGAGCTCGTTTTGGAAAACCTAAATTATGTTTAAACCATAATTTTGGAACTATACTCATCGAAAAAAATTCAAGCAAACACTCGATAAACTCGAGAGCAAATTAACTTATACATAAAATTCAAAAAACTTAGGTTCAAATAATCTTTCTACAAATATTTAATTGCTACATCAATATTCACGTTAGCCTTTGATGGAGGCTTAAGTGTTGAAAAACGGGCTGACTTGTTTCTGGAGGCCCGAGATCGCGTGACGAAGAGGGGTTTAGTAAAACGGGCATAACTTTTGCATCCTAAGTCTGTTTTTAGCCCGTGACCTGTTAAAACGTGGGTAAACAGGAGGTGGACGACGCTGTAACCATCTTTTAGCTAGTTGCGGATTTTTCAAGGCCCGTAAAGCCTTTTTACTATCAGTTTTTTTACATATTTTTTTTTCACTTTCAGTTGGACTTTGTCTTTGGACTATGGTCCAGCCCGTTGGATTTTTACGGTTTTTCTTTATTTGCAGTCATTATTTTATGAATCTGTTGTAACCCTAGCAAGACGGTTATCAGTTTAATAAAAGTTACACCACTGGCTGTCGTGTTGCCGTGTTTTACCCTAATTTTTGGGCATTCTTCAAAATCAACGATTATTAGCAGAATTATTTTTGGCATTCTTTTTGAATCAAAAGATCCAATTACTTATCTTTGTTACTTTGTCTTTTAGTCTACATCAGTTGGTATCAAAGCCAGGTTTCCTATTCCTCGCCTTGATGATTTGCTTGACCAAATTAGTGGTGCTACCATTTTCATGAAGCTGGATTTGAAGAGTGGGTATTACCAGATTCGTCTTAGTCCTGGTGATGAGTGGACGACCGCTTTCAAGATCCGTGAAGGGTTGTATAAGTAGTTGGCCATGCCTTTTGGTTTGTCAAGCGCACCAAGGACATTTATGCGTGTGATGAATCAACTGCTCAGGCCTTTTATTGGCAAGTTTGTGGTTGTTTATTTTGATGACATTCTTATTTATAGTGCTTTTCATAATGAACATGTCAATCATGTGAGGCAGATCTTGACCTTGCTTCGGAAGGACAATTTTTATGCAGTCATGAAGAAGTATGTGTTCATGACCCCTAAAGTTTTGTTTTTAGGGTATGTTGTTTCTGGTGATGACATACAGGTAGATGAGTCTAAGGTAGCAGTTGTTCAGGAGTGACCAACTCCAACTACCATTATTGAAGTTTGGAGTTTCTATGGTCTTGCTTCTTTCTATTGGCGGTTTATCCCTAATTTCAGTTCCATTATGGCCTTTTTGACAGACTGTATAAAGGGGAAGTCATTTATGTGGACGGGGATTATCCCTAATTTCAGTTCCATTATGGCCCCTAATTTCAGGTTGTCAATGAAAAGCTTACTACAGTGCCAATACTGGTATTGCCTGACTTTTCTAAAGTTTTTGAGCTTCATACTGATGCTTCTAAGGTTTCAATTGGTGGAGTTCTTAGTCAAGGTGGATGACATGTTGCCTATTTTAGCAAGAAGTTGATAGGGCCGAAGTCGAGGTACTCTACTTATGACTTGGAGTTTTATACAGTGGCCAAGCTGTGAAGCATTGGCGCCATTATTTGTTTCATAAGGAGTTTGTTTTGTTCACTGACCATGATTTCTTAAGGCATATTCGTACTCAAGTTAAGGTTTCACATAAGCATGGGCGTTGGTTGGCTTTTCTTTAGAAATTTACTTTTGTGGTGAAACACAAAACGGGTGCTTCCAATCATACTACTGATGCCTTAAGCAGGAGGAGTAGTTTACTTGTAACCATGCGATGTTCCAAGACTTATGTCATTCGTGACATGGTGACTGTGGATCCATTCTTTTCAGTTATTTTGCAGGATTTGCAATCCGGAGAGAAAAAATATTTTGTTATGCATGATGGGTTCTTGTTCAAAGGGAATCAACTTTGTATTCCTGATTCAAGTCTTCGCTTGCAAATTATTAAGCAGTTGCATGGTGAAGGACATGTTGGTCGTGATCGCACTTTACAGTTCGTTCAAGCTTCTTATTTTTGGCCTACTATGAGGAAGGAAGTGGATCGTTACGTCAAGAGGTGTCGTATTTGTCAAGTTTCAAAGAGGACAACTACTAATGCATGACTTTATATGCCTTTGCCAGTTCCTTTGCAGCCTTAGGTTGATATTAGCATGGATTATGTGTTGGGGCTACCTCGTACTCAAAGGGGTAATGATTCAATATTTTTTTGTTGTTGATCATTTTTATAAGATAGTTCATTTTATTCCTTGCAAGAAGACAACAGATACAGTTAATGTAGCCCAACTTTTCTTTAAGGATGTGTACCGTTTACATGGTTTACCTTCCTCCATTGTTTCTGATCGGGACACCAAGTTTTTGAGTCATTTTTGGCGTAGTTTGTGGAAGATGGTGAATACTCAACTCAATTTTAGTAGTGCTTATCATCCTCAAACTGATGGGCAAACTGAAGTTGTTAACAGGTCCATTGGTAACCTGTTAAGGTGTTTGGTGGGTGATCATGTGAAGGCATGGGATCAGAAGTTGTATCAAGCTGAGTTTTCTCATAATCATGTTGTTAATCGGAGCATTGGGTCTAGTCCATTCCAGGTGGTTTATTCTGCTCAGCCACGTGGTCCTCTTGATCTCATGACTCCTCAAGTTTCTAGGTCTGTTCCGAAGAAAGTGCAGGATTTGTTGAGGGGTTGCATGATGTTCATAAATCTGTTCGTGACAACTTGGTTCGAGTTAATTCGAAGTACAAGCAGGATGCAGATCAAATGAGGAGACATGTTGACTTTGAAGTAGGAGACTTTGTGTGAGCTGTTTTGACTGAGGATCGTTTTCCAGTTGGTGAATATAATAAGTTGTCTGCTAAGAAGATTGGTCCAGTGGAAATTGTGAATAAGATGAACTCAAATGCTTATCGATTGAAGTTGCCAAGCCATATTCGTTATTCTGATGTTTTTAATGTGAAGCACTTGTTGCCTTACCATGGTGATTCTTCAGATGATGATACAGCTGGGAATTCGAGGACGAATTTTTCCTATCCAAGGAGGAATGATGGAGGCCCAAGTGTTGAAGAACGGGTTGACTTGTTTCTGGAGGCCCGAGATCGCGTGACGAAGAGGGGTTTAGTAAAATGGGCATAACTTTTGCATCCTAAGTCCGTTTTCAGCCCGTGACCTGTCAAAACGTGCGTAAAAAAGAGGCGGACGACGCTGTAACCACCTTTAGCTGGTTGCGGATTTTTCAAGGCCCGAAAAGCCTTTTTACTATCAGTTTTTTTACATATTTATGTTTTTTTTTTACTTTTAGTTGGACTTTGTCTTTGGGCTACGGTCTAGCCCATTGGATTTTTAGGGTTTTTCTTTGTTTGCAGTCATTATTTAATGAATCTGCTGTAACCATTGCAAGACGGTTATCAGTTTAATAAAAGTGAAACCACTGGCCGTTATGTTGTCGTGTTTTATCCTAATTTTCGGGGATTTTTTATAATTAACGTTTATTAACAGAATTGTTTCTGACATTCTTTTTGAATCAACAAATCCAATTACTTATCTTTGTTACTATGTCTTTTAGTCTATATCAGCCTTTAGCTTGTTCATATAAATAATGTATATTATACATGTCTTAGAAAGGCTAAAAAAGTTTGATAAAAGTTTGAGTTGGAACTATTTAATGCTGGAGCTCGATTTTTTATATATTTCGAACTCTTTAGTGAGCTTGTGCATGAAATTAAAATCGATAAAAACTCGAGTCCAACACAACAAATTCAAATTGCTTAATAAAAATTTATATCTATACATATTGACAGTAAGTTTGACAACCTGAATGCGGCATGGTTCTAACTTACAAAGCAAGTCACCCTTAACAGTTCACATGATGGAAGAAAAGCAAAAAAGAAGAAAAAAATTACAACAACAAAGATAGGGGCATATTAGTAATCTATGTAGAACACATGGGCGTTTATTATACTCCGTATTGATGAGATGGCATTTATACATGATCTCATCGTTCTTTTCGGGCTTTAAATGCACTAAAATGTCATAAAATACCATATATATGCTTTTGTTTGTTTACTTGTGTATTTTAGGTATGGATATCGTGAAAAAGACAAAAGATCACAAGAAACAAGGAAAAACGGACACGAGAAACAAAGCCGTACAAAGAACCGGGCCCTAATTCATGAATTATCCAAGATTTACCCTTGAAGACTTGAAGAAATACAAGATTGATCCTCAATTAATGAAGAAATGACACTTAAAACCCTTGTGAATTCATAGTTACAAGTTTCGTCCCTTAAGTTTGTCAAAATTGCAAAAAGGTCCTTCAACTTTGAAGAAATGGCAAGATTAGTCCCTCAACAATTCTAATTTGTCATTAATGGACCCTCATGAAATCAAAGATACATTGAAGACCTTTGAAGATCAAGAAAGTCTAAATTCAGTCCCTCAAGTATGGAGAAATGGCAAAAATAACCCTTGATATCTTTTTGGAAAAGTTTTGTGCCAAAAGTGTGAAGATAAAAACTTATTTAACAAAGGGGATGAAGTTTTATTGGCAGAAAACATGTTATACACCTTTTGCCAAAGAACAAGGACCAAAGATGCCTATTTAGAAGTTTAAACTCCTAAACACGCGCCGAACAATAACCCTCCCCTAAAAACGGATCAAAAGAACTTATTGTAGCACGTATGAACCCAGATTTTACTTTTTACCAACAAAGGGTAAAATGAAATTGGGAGTTCCCCCGTGTGATTCACACATGCAGAAACCCATCCCAACATTAAATCCCTCTTCTCCACTCCCCAATGGACCCCACACCCCAAACCGTTACCCCATCACATCACACCCTCCTCTCCAAGTAAGGACACGTGTCAAGATCAACAGCCTAGACTCTCTGCTTAACTAGCAAGCTAAAATGAACGTCCTTGATCATTTTGGACAGCTCATATCAAGGATTCGTCTAGAAGCACTCAAGGATAATATTGAGAAATCACATCTAGGGTTTATGAATAGTGTTATTTTAGCATTTGCCTATAAAAGGAGACCTCAACCTTTGAGAGTCCCTTTGTTACAGATTTTGGCTATCAATCTTTGTAATTCCTTTTTAGTTAAATAAAATTTGATTTTCTGAAAATTTGTGAAATCTCTTTTGTGTTTATTAAAAGTTGGTGTTAGAATAGCTGAAATCTGAGTTCCATTTGATCTTTTAGACCTTCCTTAATCTTGTGGTTAAGTCACGTCTATGTTTGAAGGTTTTCAAAGGTTCAAAAACCTTGAAATCCTTGTTAATGTTTTGGTTATTCTCTTGTACTAACCCTTAGCCAAAAGCCTTAAGCTCCTTCAAGCTTGTTGACACCAAGCCTGAGAAGATTTTTAAGCTCTTGGTTGAGTTGTTTGCTCATTTGTGTTGAAGAAATATCATAATCAAAACCTTGTTCTACTTTGAACATCAGCAGGTTTTGATCTTCCTTTTTGAAGAACCTTGGTCTTGTTCTAGTTGTTGAACAAGGTCCAAGGAGCATAGCTGGTCCTCCTAGGATGTTGTGGAGGATAGGTATAATCCCTTGTTTAAGTTTCCCCTAAAAATTTCATGTTATTGCCTGTTTTTGATTTTGAGCTTTGATTTTGTGTTCTTGTGTTTGAGGTTGTGATTTTTGTGTTTGAATCTGTTAGTTGTCACCTAGGAAGTGTTTTTGATTCATAAAATCAGTAGGTTATTAGTTAAAATCACAAGTTGCTTTGAAAAATGGTAGATTAAGGGTTGTTTGGGATAACAGCCTGTTTTGGATTTGTGTTATTTTGAGTTGATGCTTTGTGGTTCTTTGTGTTGGAACATATCTCACAAGTGCTAAGTGATATTTATCTGCAAGCTTTGTGCATATAAACACCTAAATCCTAAAATAGGCTCTAAAATCTTGTATACTTGTTGAAATTAGTTGTGGCTTATGGGACACCTAGATCTAATCATAGACTAGGGTTAACAAGTGATTGAACCTAGTTAGTTACACCAGGGAAGTAGGATTTGAGTGTTGAATTTGGATATTTGGTCATTTATATCAGCAAAGTGTGCAAGTGTTCTTGAAGTTCATATCAGCAAGTGTAATCTGCTTTGATCGTGTTCCATACTTTGATT
Source organism: Glebionis coronaria (assembly GCA_025667525.1). Classification (NCBI taxonomy): domain Eukaryota; kingdom Viridiplantae; phylum Streptophyta; class Magnoliopsida; order Asterales; family Asteraceae; genus Glebionis; species Glebionis coronaria. The sequence goes on from CM046875.1 coordinate 230,275,393, forward strand.
CAGTGATTGATTTAAGTTTGTTTGTGCTTAATCGTAGTTTATATAGCTTGTGTATGCATCTGGTTGAATTTGGAGTGCTTATTCTTGCTTAAACTGCTTAAGTGTTCATAACATATTATATTCCATGTATGTGCTAGATCTGAGCATTGTTTGATTTTTCTGTGCTAATTGGTGATACTGATGTGTGTTTTTGTGCTTGATTGTGACTCCTTGTGATTAACTGATCACTTGGGTGCCCTTGTCTTCCAATAAAACATACAGAATCTCTCTAAAAAGCCAAGTCAAATAGTCAAGGCAGTGGGAACCAGTTCCTACTGAAAGTTCCCCCTACTAGTGTTAATTGGACATCAGCTTATCAATAATCTATTCTAGCTTATTTTAACCAGCAACAACTTGGATTTTGTAATAGGTGCTCATTATTTGACCCATTTGTTCAAACTGGAGCAATTGGTGGGTTGACTTTAGGGTTTGACTAGAAAACCAACTTAATTGACTTTTTCATAAGTGCTTATTGGCTTATTCCAGCTTATTGGTTTTGCTTATTGGATTTTGGTTGATTTATTTGGCTTATTGAAGTCATTTGTAACATTTTTCAAGTTGAATCAAGTCCTGAGGTGCCCTAGAACTAAAACCCGACTATTTTGTCTTTTAGTGGATTTGTACTTTGCTTATTTTTGGCTTATTGAATGTGCTTTTTCAAAATTTCTTTTTACAGATCTCTTTAGTATCCCAAAAGAAGGTTGTGTGTCAAATTAGAGCTTATGGCATTAGCTTATTACTTAATGTGCTTATTGGCCCAATAAGGATAAGCTGTTTGTTCATTAAGCTGTGATAAGCTCACTTTTAGCTTTTGGGTCTTTAGAGTTTTGTGTTTAGAATTGAGTTTTGAGTCAGATAGTGCTTTTCCAAGTCATTTGGGTTTATTTTGACTTTTTGGGCTAAAAAGCCCATTAAGGTAGACTGTTTTTGCTTTTAGCCCATTTGGGGGCCCAATAGGGGTAATTTGGTAATTTCACTTTCATTTTCTGATTATTTAGGTTAAAATAAACTAGTTTGCAAGTTTTTAGAATTTTTTATAATTTTTGGATTTTTAATATTATTTTATTCTTATTTTTCAAATTTCACATTTTTGCACTTTTTATATTTTTTAGCTTAAATACATTAAAATAGGAATTTTGCAACTTTTAGATTAATTTAATAATCTTTAGATTAATTTTTATAATTATTTTAAGTTTTAATAGTTTTTAAATCATTTTAAATAGTTTTTCTTAGTTTAAAAATTTATAAAAATAGTTTTTAATCTTTTTAGGTCATTTTAGGGCTTTAATTAGCATTTAAAAATTAATATTTAATTACTTAAAAGGTTTGAAAACGTTTTGATCATTGGTAAACTCTTAGTTTATTTATTTTGATTTTTGATGAATTTTTGGTAATTTTTAGAATTAATTTTTATTTTCACTCATTTTACGGTTTTACGTGTAGTCGTAGTAGTAATTAATTTCACGTCTTCGTCATCCTCTTTTCTCATCCCCTTCTAACCAATATTAATCGCAAACCAATTATGAATTATTCACACACATACACCTCCTTGGGAAACGAACTTTCACTTCATTAGGGTCATTTGTACACGGTTTTCCTAAACCGTCGTATTCAATACTTTTCCTATTTACCTCCTTTTTCCTAAAGGTGTGATAAAACACTACAATCATTTTGGCGCCGCTGCCGGGGAGGTGTGTCGTGATTAATTTGTCTTGTTGTTTTTAATATTAACCATAATAGTATTTGTATTAGTAGAAATCTACTAATACGTATTATCGGTTTTTTGGTTTTTTCTTGTGAAATTATTATTACTATATTGTATTAAGTATCACAATCAATTCAAAATATCTCCAAAAGTGTGAAAACATAACCTTAATTGAGATTTGATCTCCTAATTATTGTATTCGAATCTCAAACAAAAAGAAAAAGGCAAAAATAGATAAATACTTTCGTGAAGCTCGATTTTGAAAAATACAAACTATAAGGTGGGTATAAGGCGGGTATTATAAAATATACCCTAAGCAAAAAGGCTCTTAAGTGCTTCACGCCGCCTCGCTTCCCCGCTTGCTTGTGAGTATTTTGAGATTGAAGGCTAATCGAGGGTTTTGCCGCCCAAATTATTATTACGTATAATATATTTGCTTTGTTTCTTTGTGATTAAACCCTCTTGAACAATTTGGTTTTCACCAAAGTTCTAAAGTCATTCGAAGGCGTTCACTCCACATGATCGTTTTCATTCCATTGAGTCTTCTTTAATCAAGAGTTTGATTCGAGGAGAGATTTGGTAGATTGTTGTCTACGAAGATACACCAAAATCCAAAAAAAAAATTAAAAACAATCAAAAACACAAAAAAATTGAAAATTCACAAAACACCCAAAAAGAATCTTCTTTGCTCACCTCCCATTCTTCGTGAAGTTTATGATCACTCGTAATCAAGCAAAACGAGCTCGTAAACGTCTTCAAAAGCAAGCAAATCAAGAGACGTTGATTGTAGAACAACCTCCAATTGTTGAACCTATTGTAGAACAAGAAGTCGTCATGGCTAATCGTACTATGATGGAGTTTCTTCAAGCACCCACCGAGGGTTTTGGAGAGGCCATTGTGATTCCCGCTATCCTTGTGGAGAATTTCGAGATTAATACGGGTTTAATGTCGATGTTGCAAGCTAATAAGTTTAGAGGTCATGAGAAAGACAACCCGCATTACCACATAAGGATATTTAATCGTCTCACCGCAACTAGCAAGTTTAAGGATGTTCCACATGACGCCATTAAGATGATGTTGTTTCCATACTCGTTAGATGGACCCGCTAAAATTTGGCTTGAGAAAGAACCGCCAAATTCAATTTTTACATGGGGTGATCTCGTTTCTAAGTTTGTGAACACATTTTTTCCACCATCTAAAACAACACATTTGAAAAATGAGATTTCAAGGTTTGTGCAAAGAAATAATTAAAGTTTTTCAATGGCATGGGAACGATTTAAAGAAATGTTACATGAATGTCCACACCATGATTTTTCGGAATTGCATCAAATTGATACTTTTATAATGGGCTTAATGATCATGAACGAGATTACTTGAATGTCGCCGCAGGTGGTATTTTTTGTGCAAAATGACCGATGAAGCTTTAAAGATTATCAAGAATAGATATAAGGTTTATAGCCCTCGTAACACACCGAGTGTTGCCAATTTAGGATCGTCATCGTCGTCATCGTCTCGTAGCATTAATGCCTTACATGATGAAGCTAATGAGAAAAATCGGTTTTTCAATAGATTTTCTAATCTTATGACTCATTGGAAAGCTCAAGAGGCTTTGAATTCCGCTTCGGTTAAAGCGGTTGAAAAGAGTTGTTTGTCTTGTGGTGGAGCTCATAATCTTTCCGAGTGCATTACCGCCAGTGGTAACACTTCGAGTGCTTACGTAGCAACGGGAACTTATAACCAAAACGGCCAAGGTTCCCGCCCAAATCAAGCTCCACCAAATCAAAATGCTAATAACTATCAAAACAACAATCAAGGTGGTAATTATCAAGGCAATTCATGTAACTACAACAAGGGGAATTATCAAAGTGGGAATGGACAAGTCACTAATCAAAACCAAAACCGTGATTTTCAAAACACTACACAAGGTTTTCAAAATGCTCACACTAAAAATCTTCAAGGAGAATTTTTGGATTATGCTAAAGCAAATGATGCTAAGTTTGATGACATGCAACGTGAGATGATTAGCTTAAGATCCGAGTTGAAAAACGAGCTTAAAAATGAACTTGCTAATGAACTTAAAACTCATGCAAATAAAATGGAAGGAAATGTCCAACGTCTTCAACAAAATCAACAAAAGATGGAACAAGGACAACATGAGATTAAGCAAGAATTGTTAAAAGCGGATGCTAGGCAATAAAAATTTGAGGACCGAATGGCAAAAGTGTTTGAAGCAATCATGTGTAAACCCTATTCCTCAGGTGGTCTTCCTAGTGATACCATTGCAAACCCGAAGGGAGAAATGAAGGTTATTACTACACGAAGTGGTAAAACTTTCAAGGAACCAATCTCTCGTCCAAGTACTTCTACGGAGAAGGAAATCGATAAAGAGCCCGAGGTGATGGTCGAAAAGGAGCATATTACAATCCCATGAAGTACCGCTCATACCACACCTACGGTTGAACCAATACCAATTGTGGATCCCGAGTTTCCAAGGCCGTTGCCTAATGTCCAACCCACACCACCCTTACCTTACCCTTCGAGACGAAACAAGGAGAAATTGCAAGAACGTAACAAACAACAAGTCGAGCTTTTTATAAAAATGTTTCAACAAGTGCATTTTGATGTGAGTTTAGCCGGCGCATTGTTATACATGCCTCGTTTCGCTTCCACTTTTAAAAGTATGATGAGCGATAAGGAAAAGCTTTCAAAGCCTGCTAATTGTTCTTCGGTTTATCTTAACCGCATACCGGAAAAAGTTGGTGACCCCGGAAAGTTTCTCATTCCTTGTGACATACAAGATATGAAAGAATGCCTCGCCTTGGCCGATCTTGGTGCGAGCATTAATTTGATGCCATTTTCCATTTGGAAATCGCTTTCGCTTCCGGCTCTTACTCCTTCGAACATGTCTATCGAGATGGCCGATCATTCTACGATTTTAGCATGTGGAGTAGCCGAAGATGCTTTCGTGAAAGTGGGGAAGTTCTACTATCCCGTTGATTTTATAGTAGTTCACATCCCCGCGGATCCTCAAGTTCCTCTAATTTTAGGTCGTCCATTTTTAGACACCTCGAGATCGCTTATCGACGTTCATGCAAGAACTATCACTTTGAGATTCAACGAAGAGGAACTTGTTATAAACGCTACTCAAAACTCAAAACCTTCTCATGTTTATGCAATCGCTACCATCAATCACATCGATTTAGTTGATGTGGTTTGCGATGAGTTTTCACAAGAAGTGTTAGGTTTTTCTGATAGTTGGTCAAGTGGCAATCCCACTACTTTGGATCCAATTCTTGCTAATCCTACACCAAATCTCACTCCATTCCAAGGAGGCGATTTCACTTCAAATGAAATCGACAATGAAGATGAGGTGTTGATTAGTGATGATACTTCTATTCCACCATTTCTTCTGCCGATGGAAGTTATGAGTGTTAAACCAAAATCTTCAATCGAGGAACCACCTATCCTTGAATTGAAAGATCTTCCTTCTCACCTTGAATACGCATTCTTGGAAGGTGATGACAAGTTGCCGGTTATTATTGTAAGAGGTCTTTCTAATGATGAAAAAACCGAGCTCTTGAAAGTTCTTAAAGCTCATAAAGGGGCAATTGCGTGGAAAATTTCCGACATTAAGGGTATTGACCCAAAATTTTGTACTCACAAGATTTTAATGGAGGAGGACTAAAAACCCGCAATTCAAAGTCAAAGAAGGGTAAACTCCAAAATTCACGATGTCATTAAAAAGGAAGTGTTAAAACTCCTTGACGCGGGAATGATTTATCCTATCTCCGATAGCCCGTGGATGAGCCCATTCCATTGTGTCCCTAAAAAGGGAGGAATGACCGTTGTGCCTAATGAAAACAACGAGTTAATTCCCACTCGTGTTGTGACCGGTTGGAGGGTGTGTATTGACTACCGAAAGTTAAATGACGCCACTCGTAAAGACCACTTTCATTTGCCCTTCATGGATCAAATGTTGGAGCGAATCACGGGAAATGAATTCTATTGCTTTTTAGATGGTTTTTCCGGTTACTTTCAAATCCCTATCGACCCTCGTGATCAAGAGAAGACTACGTTTACGTGTCCTTATGGAACGTTTGCTTATCGTAGGATGCCTTTCGGACTTTGTAATGCACCGGGTAGGTTTCAACGGTGTATGAGGGCAATTTTTCACGATATGATTGAGAAGTCGATGGAAGTGTTTATGGATGACTTTTCGGTATTTGGCAATTCGTTCACGTCATGTTTATCTAATCTCGAGCAAATGTTGAAACGTTGTGAAAAAACCAATCTTGTGCTTAATTGGGAAAAATGTCATTTCATGTGTAAACAAGGAATCGTCTTAGGACATAAGGTCTCTAAAGAGGGGATTGAGGTCGATAAAGCTAAGGTAGACGTCATAGCCAAGTTACCTCATCCCAAAACCGTTAAGGGAGTTAGGAGTTTCCTAGGCCACGCGGGCTTTTATCGTCGTTTCATCGAAGACTTTTCGAAAATCTCTCGACCTATGACACACCTTCTCGAGAAGGATGCTCCTTTTAATTTCAATGAGGATTGTGTTAGAGCTTTCGAAACTCTTAAAAGGAAACTTACTGAAGCTCCCATTCTTGTTGCTCCTAATTGGGAATTACCCTTTGAAATCATGTGCGATGTAAGTGATTATGCTATAGGGGCCGTCTTAGGGCAATGCTATGAAAAGCATTTCCGTCCTATCCATTATGCTAGTAAGACGATGACCGAGGCTCAATTAAAGTACACCACAACAGAAAAGGAATTCCTTGCCGTGGTCTATGCTTTTGAGAAATTCCGACCTTATCTCGTCTTAACTAAAAGCATTGTGTATACCGACCATTAGGCTATCAAGTATCTCTTAGTTAAGCAAGATGCTAAGCCGAGATTTCTTCGTTGGATGCTCCTCCTCCAAGAATTTGATGTCACCGTGCTTGACAAAAAAAGTAGCCGAGAATCTAGCGGCCGATCATCTCTCTCGTCTAGAAGATCCTCACAAATATTTTTTCGAGAACAAGGAAATCACTGAAACATTTCCTCTCGAGACTCTCGATGTAGTGAATTCTAAAGACACCACCCCATGGTTTGCCGACATTGCAAATTACCATGCGGGGAATTTCATAATCAAGGGTATGACGACACAACAAAAGCGAAAATTCTTTCGTGACGTCAAGTTCTATTTTTTGGACGACCCTTATCTCTTTCGGGTTTGTGCGGATCAACTCGTTCGACGTTGTGTTTTTGGTGCCGAAGCTTCTAATATCCTTAGAGCTTGTCACGAGGGACCTACGGGTGGTCACCATGGTGCTAATCTCACGGCTAAGAAAGTGTTCGATGCCGGGTTCTTTTGGCCTTCTATATATCGTGATGCACACGCACTTGTGAAGTCGTGTGATTCGTGCCAACGTCAAGGAAAATCGTCTCAACGTGATGAAATGCCGCAAAACATAATTCAAGTGTGTGAGATTTTCGACATTTGGGGCATAGACTTTATGGGGCCGTTCCCATCGTCTCATGGTAACAAGTATATCCTCGTCGCGGTGGACTACCTTTCTAAGTGGGTGGAAGCTAAGGCTTTACCTACTAATGATGCTGGTGTGGTAGTGAAGTTTTTGAAGCAACTATTCTCTCGGTTCGGAACCCCTCGTTCTATTATAAGCGATCGTGGAACCCATTTTTGTAATGACCAATTCGAGAAGGTTGATTGTAGAGGTTTTACTACCCTTTAGGAAAAGAGCGTAAATAGCGGTAAGTATCGACGAGTGATTTAGGAAAACCACAAGTAATGACCCACAATCACTTAAAAGAGATGAAAGATTCGTTTCCCAAGGAGGTATGGTGTTGTGAATTAACTTGTATTTCTTTGAGATTAATATTGAGAAGATGGAATGACGGTTTCTTGGAAATTACACTATGACGTAAAAAATGAAAACGTAAAACAGTAGAAAAACCACTAAAATTAAAAATTATTAAAACCAAAAACAAAATCAAGAAAAAGATTAAAAAGACTAAAATAAGTCTAAAATAATATAAATAAAGACAAAAATCCAATAAAGATATTTTAAAACCTTTTATTAATTAAATAATTAATTTTAAATGCTAATTAAAGCCCTAAAATTAAATTTAATTAATTCAAATGTCAAAAATATGATTTTATTGAATAATTACTCAACTTATATTATTATAAGACTAAAAAGTAATTTTCTAAAAATTAAAACCTATTAAAATTATTTTTAAAACTCTAAAAATGATTTAAAATAAATAAAAACTAATTAAACTTAAAATAATTATAAAAATAAATCCAAAAGTGATAAAAATAATCTAAAAATGGAAATAGTCCTATTTAATGCTATAGAACCTAAGAAAAATGAAAAATAAAGAAAAAGAAAATTTTGAAAATTAAATAATAATAAAATAATACAAAAAAAAAATAAAAGTCACTTAGTTGCGCCGCAACGTTTTTGTCTTGCGCCGCAGCTAGTGTTACGAGATCACCAGATCAGCAGCACCTTCAGTTGCGCCGCAATGCTTCTGTCTTGCGCCGCAACTTGTGAAACGGGAAAAACAAAATCTGCAGCTCCTTGAGTTGCGCCGCAATACTTCTGTCTTGCGCCGCAACTTGTATGACAGACCTGGTTGTAATTGCTGAACCAAACAAGTGCACACTTGTACACTTGTGATGCCAAGAGGTCTTGGCTTGATGCTTTGTTTGGTGATTATGTTGGAACAATTGGGCACCCTTGTGCTCAATGAAGCACAAGGAGTCAAGTAACACACAAATAACAACAAGAATCAACAATCAAAGATCATGCACAAAATCATGAAAAACCAAGCAAATGAGGCACAAGCAGATTTTTAACACCCCTTTTTACCTTTTTAAACACTCAAAATTCACTCCAAACTTGATCAAATGATTACACAACAATAAAACAATCTATCTCAAACCTTTTTCAATTATACTAACACCTATTTAAAACATGAATCAAATTCTTACCCTGCTTAAACCTGTTGCCAAACACCCTTTAAACTTTTTGAAAACCAATTTTTCCAAATCAAAACCTTATGAAACCTAACCAAATTGTTATCAAAGCTTCATAACATGTATATCAACTCAAAATAACATCAAATCAACAGCTAAATCACACTTAAACACATAATCAAATAATATCATACAATTAGCTATTTTTGAACTTTTTCAAGGTAAAAGGAAGATACCTTAGGTTCTTACATCCAAGAACCTAGAGGATGAAAATCCTCCTCCAATCCAACCCGGGTTGGAGCTGAACTAAATCAACAAGCCTTCAACCTATTTGAACACAAAACAAACAAACAAAATGGATAAAACAAGATATATCAATATTTTGTTTTTATTCTCTTTTTTTTTTATAACTCTTCCAAAACCTTTTTAATCTTCTTAAAATATTTCTATAACACTTAAATCATCAACAAAATGAACTCCTAACACCAAAAACCTTTTGAGAAGATTTTACCAAAATCTCTCAAAATCTCAAAACCTTAAACAACTTTGAAAATCAAAGTTGCTTAACCATAAAACAAAGTGGAACTCAGAATCAATCTCCTCACAACACACAAACTTTTAAAAACAATAAAAAAGGAATTACACTTGAATATTTCAAAAACCAAACTTTTTATTTCTTTAAAAAGGAATTACATGTGAGAGACTAGAAACTGGAACAAGGGCTTCACACAAGTTGTGAGCTCCTTTTATAGAGTCTATAGAACATCCTAGAAGCATAAAAACATAAAACCCTAATACATAGAAAATCCCAAATGTGCCCTTGAATGATTTTGAGTGCATATGAGCTGTCCATTTGATCTTGGCCTTTAAATTTTGCTTTGTGAGCAAGCATAGCATCTTGGACGTCCATTTTGCCACGTCACTAGTCTTGGAGGCTAAGGAATGATGTGATTGGTGGATTGGGGGATTGGGGGTTTGGTGCACATGAGTGGGATGCAGGTTTTTAGGAGTGGGAAGGGTTTTGGCATGTGTGAATTAAGTGTGTGCAAGTTTAATTGAGTTTTACCCAAGTAAATGTGAGGGTAAAATCTGGGGTAGTAAGAATGATGAATAGTACTCATTTGATCCGAAATTGGGGGTTTGGTTGGGTGTTAGGCGCATTTTTTTTAAAATGTTTCAAAACTGGCACTTTGGGTCCTTGTCTTTTGGAATTTTTGGCTTTTAAAGATTTTCAGCCTAAAATCTCCTTTCCTTTGTTATTAACTTTCATCACTTGACAATTTTGGCACAAACTTTCCATAAAGATGTTTCAAAGGCAATTTTTGTCATTTGGTGATTTTTCAAGGACTAATCTTGGACAATGTTGATCTTCAAAGGTCTTCAATGTGTCTTTCACTTCATGAGGGACCATAATTGGCAATTTGAAATTGTTGAGGGACTAATCTTGCCATTTCTTCAATCTTGAAGGACCTTTTTGCAATTTTGACAAACTTAAGGGACCAAACTTGTAATTATCAATATACAAGGGTTTTAAGTGTTATTTCTTCAATAAATGATGATCAATCTTGCTTGTCTTCAAGTCTTCAAGGGTATTTGATGAAAATTCCATGATTAGGGCCCGGTTCATTGCACGGCTTCGTTTCTCGTGTCCGTTTTTCCTTGTATCTTGTGATCTTTTGTCTTTTTCACGATATCCATACCTAAAATACACAAGTAAACAAACACAAGCATATATATGGTATTTTATGACATTTTAGTGCATTTAAAGCCCGAAAAGAACGATGAGATCATGTATAAATGCCATCTCATCAAAGGTCTTAAAGAAATATAGAGTTACTCATCATCTTTCTATGGCTTATCACCCGCAAACGAGTGGGCAAGTCGAGGTTTCGAACCGAGCTTTGAAGAGGATTTTAGAGAGGTCGATTGGAGAAAACCGTGCTTCATGGTCCGACAAACTCGATGACGCTTTATGGGCCTTTAGGACCGCTTATAAGACACCTATCGGTTGTACTCCTTATAAGTTAGTCTATGGGAAGAATTTTCATTTGCCCATTGAATTGGAGCACAAGGCATATTGGGCTCTTAAGCATGCAAACTTTGACTTAAAGACCGCGGGAGATCACCGGAAAATACAATTGAATGAATTGGATGAACTAAGAGACAATGCTTATAAAAATTCATTGATTTTCAAATAAAAGACTAAAAAGTTTCATGATGCAAAAATTAAAAACCGGGTTTTTAACGTTGGTGATCAAGTGTTACTTTTTAACTCTAGACTTAAGATATTTTCTGGGAAATTGAAATCTCGTTGGTCGGGTCCTTTCACCGTTACACAAGTGTTTCCTTATGGGACCATCGAGCTAGCTCAAGATGATGTTCCTAACTTCAAGGTGAATGGAATAGGCTTAAGCGCTACTTTGGTGGGGAAATTCCTTCAATGGTTGACCTCGACCAAGTCACCTTCCCCAATGATAATTAGCATTGAGGGGATCGAGTCGAGCTCATGACTGGGTAATAAAAAACGAGGTGCCTCGTGGGGGAGATCCCATGCTTATCCTTTTATGCTTACTAATAACTAATTAGAGGGGATTTGTGCCCTTCCAACTCGTTGTCTCGTGGTTGTTTGTGATTGTGTTATCTAGATCATCATCATCATTTACGATTGAAGACTCTCGTGTTCGTTTACGTGAGCCTCCATCGTTTGCTTGAAGAAGTTTTTCACGAATCCATTGACATATCCTTTATTGTTCTAACAATTATCTTTTAGCATACTTAATAAACGGCTTTAGATATATTGTTGATCACCCTTTCCATGCTAGATCCTAAGCATTCGATTCTTCGTCTCTAGTATGGGGGTGCTCCTCCTTTAGACTCGAAACATTAAGGACAATGTTTACTTTTAGTATGGGGGGGTGAATAGATACTTGCTTTGCTACGCCCTCACGTTTTCCAACTTTCAATGTTTTGTTTTGTTGCTAATAAGGCTAAAAATGGCCAAATTTTAAAATTTTTCTTAGTTTTCATAAGTGTTTTTAAGACACCAATGTATATTTTCCGATGGGTAGAATAAGAGCTAATTTTTGACTTGATGGGAATTTGGAGCCCTTTACATTCCTTAACTCGCTCAATTCAAGTTTTGCTAGACTTTTATATAGGGAACTTTAAAACGCGAAAGTCTTAGCTCATTCGGGTTAAGAACAAGAACTTTTCGCAAGTTCCTATAATTGATCCTAGAAAGTCACTTATCAAGGGAACTATAAAATGCATTCTCTAAACTTGAAAAAGTCCAAGAAAGTGCAAGATCCTATAGGTGGCTTGAAAACCCAAAACTTTGATTTGATATAGTCTTAATGAAAGCTAATCCAAATTTGGCTTAATTTTGACTTGCATGGCTAAGTATTCACGAGTCTCTTTAATTAGAGGTCTTTATATAGTGAAGAACGAGAAGTGATAGAGTTAGACAAGTGATCATGCTAAACGTAGAACATGAAAATGTTCTTTCAAAAACTCATATGTTTTTAATTGTGGCTTTTTCTTCCCATAAGATCAATGCATTAGGAATAAAAATAATTGCAATAAGTAAGGTCGTACGATTTGAAAGGTTACTTAGCCTCTAGCGCAAGATCGTTTAAAAGTTGCTCGGGGTTGAATAGAGTTCATTGCCAGGGCATAACTTATTGAAGCGGGACGCGAAGATTGGTGAAGATCCAAAAAGGCCCTAACAAGGCATGAGGAGCTCTATTTTGTTGCTAAAGATCCAAGATGATGTGAAGTATCATTATTCCTAAATCAATATGAAGGATCGAGATACACGACGAAAAGAAATTACTCCCCTAAATATCATGGAGAAAGTCTATCCAAAAAGACCCTTACAAGGTATGAGGATAAATATATCCAAGTCCGAAAAGGAGGCGGATCGTTGTATATCAAAGTCCAAAATAAAGATTGAAGAAAAAAGATGAAGTCGTGGTCCAAATATGAAGAATCTCTCAAAAACGTCAAGTGAAGAAATTCCAAATATATGAAGAGAAGACCATAATTTCAAGAACGTCTTCCCAAGATTTGAAGTATGAAGTACATGCCATATATCGGTCCAAGAAAGGTCTCAAATCGTGAAATGAGTTATGCCAAGATATGAACTTAAGGAAATACACGAGAAGCCGTTTTAAAAGATTTTGTCCTTCGGCTAACTATGATCAAGTCGTGCTACTTTGCTTTCGGACTAATAGCTACTCAAATAAGTCAATATGAATCACTTGTGATCCATGACAAATAGTTAAAAAATGCTAGTAACCCATTTCCTTTTATAATAACTAGGATTGTGGGGGGAAAAAGTATTACACAATTTGGACGTATGAGTAGTGTTAGCATTGTGACTTGTACCAACAATGATCTCGTTTTTGCACTTTGCATGGAATGTATGACAATCAAGGATGACGAAATTTATTCTAAGGGACATTTACTTGTTTCTATTCTTTGACCCTAAAAGTCACATTCGTGTTGAAAATCATACATTATGTCTTTACACATCTTCGTAGTATTGTTGCAAGTCTTTTACTTTCCAATAAAGGTTAATAAATTGAATTTTGGTGATGCTTAGATACTTTATTCTAGCATTGCGTGAGGGCACGACAATGGCTTAGTATGGGGGAGTGATGAGATGGCATTTATACATGATCTCATCGTTCTTTTCGGGCTTTAAATGCACTAAAATGTCATAAAATACCATATATATGCTTTTGTTTGTTTACTTGTGTATTTTAGGTATAGATATCGTGAAAAAGACAAAAGATCACAAGAAACAAGGAAAAACGGACACGAGAAACGAAGCCGTACAAAGAACCGGGCCCTAATTCATGAATTATCCAAGATTTACCCTTGAAGACTTGAATAAATACAAGATTGATCCTCAATGAATGAATAAATGACACTTAAAACCCTTGTGAATTCATAAATACAAGTTTGGTCCCTTAAGTTTGTCAAAATAAAGGTTCTTCAACTTTGAAGAAATGGCAAGATTAGTCCCTCAACAATTCTAATTTATCATTAATGGTCCCTCATGAAATCAAAGATACATTAAAGACCTTTGAATATCAAGAAAGTCTAAATTCAATCCCTCAAGTATGGAGAAATGGCAAAAATAACCCTTGATATCTTTTTGGAAAAGTTTTAAGCCAAAAGTGTGAAGATAAAAACTTATTTAACAAAGGGGATGAAGTTTTGTTGGCAGAAAACATGTTATACACCTTTTGCCAAAGAAAAAGGACCAAATATGCCTATTTAGAAGTTTAAACTCCTAAACACGCGCCAAACAATAACCATCCCCTAAAAACGGATCAAAAGAACTTACTGTAGCACGTATGAACCCAGATTTTACTTTTTACCAACAAAGGGTAAAATGAAATTGGGAGTTCCCCCGTGTGATTCACACATGCAGAAACCCATCCCAACATTAAATCCCTCTTCTCCACTCCCCAATGGACCCCACACCCCAAACCGTTACCCCATCACATCACACCCTCCTCTCCAAGTAAGGACACGTGTCAAGATCAACAGCCTAGACTCTCTGCTTAACTAGCAAGCTAAAATGAACGTCCTTGATCATTTTGGACAGCTCATATCAAGGATTCGTCTAGAAGCACTCAAGGATAATATTGAGAAATCACATCTAGGGTTTATGAATAGTGTTATGTTAGTATTTGCCTATAAAAGGAGACCTCAACCTGTGAGAGTCCCTTTGTTCTAGATTTTGGCTTTCAATCTTTGTAATTCCTTTTTAGTTAAATAAAATTTGATTTTCTGAAAATTTGTGAAATCTCTTTTGTGTTTATTAAAAGTTGGTGTTAGAATAGCTGAAATCTGAGTTTCATTTGATCTTTTAGACCTTCCTTAATCTTGTGGTTAAGGCACGTCTATGTTTGAAGGTTTTCAAAGGTTAAAAAACCTTGAAATCCTTGTTACTGTTTTGGTTATTCTCTTGTACTAACCCTTAGCCAAAAGCCTTAAGCTCCTTCAAGCTTGTTGACACCAAGCTGAGAAGAGTTTTAAGCTCTTGGTTGAGTTGTTTGCTCATTTGTGTTGAAGAAATATCATAATCAAAACCTTGTTCTACTTTGAACATCAACAGTTTTTGATCTTCCTTTTTGAAGAACCTTGGTCTTGTTCTAGTTGTTGAACAAGGTCCAAGGAGCATAGCTGGTCCTCCTAGGATGTTGTGGAGGACAGGTATAATCCCTTGTTTAAGTTTCCCCTAAAAATTTCATGTTATTGCATGTTTTTGATTTTGAGCTTTGATTTTGTGTTCTTGTGTTTGAGGTTGTGATTTTTGTGTTTGAATCTGTTAGTTGTCACCTAGGAAGTGTTTTTGATTCATAAAATCAGTAGGTTATTAGTTAAAATCAAAAGTTGCTTTGAAAAATGGTAGATTAAGGGTTGTTTGGGATAACAGCCTGTTTTAGATTTGTGTTATTTTGAGTTGATGCTTTGTGGTGCTTTGTGTTGGAACATATCTCATAAGTGCTAAGTGATATTTATCTGCAAGCTTTGTGCATATAAACACCTAAATCCTAAAATAGGCTCTAAAATCTTGTATACTTGTTGAAATTGGATGTGGTTTAAGGGACACCTAGATCTAATCATAGACTAGGGTTAACAAGTGATTGAACCTAGTTAGTTACACCAGGGAAGTAGGATTTGAGTGTTGAATTTGGATATTTGGTCATTTATATCAGCAAAGTGTGCAAGTGTTCTTGAAGTTCATATCAGCAAGTGTAATCTGCTTTGATCTTGTTCCATACTTTGATTCAGTTATTGATTTAAGTTTGTTTGTGCTTAATCATAGTTTATATAGCTTGTGTATGCATCTGGTTGAATTTGGAATGCTTATTCTTGCTTAAACTGCCTAAGTGTTCATAACAGCTTATATTCCATGTATGTGTTAGATCTGAGCATTGTTTGATTTTTCTGTGCTAATTGGTGATACTGAAGTGTGTTTTTGTGCTTGATTGTGACTCCTTGTGATTAACTGATCACTTGGGTGCCCTTGTCTTCCAATAAAACATACAGAATCTCTCTAAAAAGCCAGGTCAAATAGTCAAGGCAGTGGGAACCAGTTCCTACTGAAAGTTCCCCCTGCTAGTGTTAATTGGACATCAGCTTATCAATAAGCTATTCTAGCTTATTTTAACCAGCAACAACTTGGATTTTGTAATAGGTGCTCATTATTTGACCCATTTGTTCAAACTGGAGCAATTGGTGGGTTGACTTTAGGGTTTGACTAGAAAACCAACTTAATTGACTTTTTCATAAGTGCTTATTGGCTTATTCCAACTTATTGGTTTTGCTTATTGGATTTTGGTTGATTTATTTGGCTTATTGAAGTCATTTATAACATTTTGCAAGTTGAATCAAGTCCTGATGTGCCTTAAAACTAAAACCCGACTATTTTGTCTTTTAGTGGATTTGTACTTTGCTTATTTCTGGCTTATTGAGTGTGCTTTTTCAAAATTTATTTTTACAGATCTCTTTAGTATCCCAAAAGAAGGTTGTGTGTCAAATTAGAGCTTATGGCATTAGCTTATTGCTTAATGGGCTTATTGGCCCAATAAGGATAAACTGTTTGTTCATTAAGCTGTGATAAGCTCACTTTCAGCTTTTGGGCCTTCAGAGTCTTGTGTTTAGAATTGAATTTTGAGTCCACAGTGCTTTTCCAAGTCATCTGGGCTTATTTTGACTTGTTGGGCTAAAAAGCCCATTAAGGTAGACTGTTTTTGCTTTTAGCCTATTTGGGGGCCTAATAGGGGTAATTTAGTAATTTCACTTTCATTTTCTGATTATTTAGGTTAAAATAAACTAGTTTGCAAGTTTTTAGAATTTTTTATAATTTTTGGATTTTTAATATTATTTTATTATTATTTTTCAAATTTCACATTTTTGCACTTTTTATATTTTTCTTAGCTTAAATACATTAAAATAGGAATTTTACAACTTTTAGATTAATTTTATCATCTTTAGATTAATTTTTATAATTATTTTAAGTTTTAATAGTTTTTAAATCATTTTAAATAGTTTTTCTTAGTTTAAAAATTTATAAAAATAGTTCTTAATCTTTTTAGGTCATTTTAGAGGTTTACCAATTGAAAAATCTTTATTTGAGCTTTTTGATAATTAATTTGATTTTTAGGCTTTAATTAGCATTTAAAAATTAATATTTAATTCATTAAAAGGTTTGAAAAAGTTTTGATCATTGGTAAACTCTTAGGGGCCGTTTGGTTCAAGATATTAAAATTCTAGAATTCTAAATTCTAGTATATTAAAATTCCTCAGAATTTAAAATTCTAGAATTTAAAATGCCTAAGCCTGTTTGGTTGGCAGAATTTATAAATTTTTGAAATCTTGATTTTAGGTTGAACCAATTAACGAATAAACATTTTTTATATATATTTTCTATTTAAAAGATTAAAATTCGAATTTTCACATTTTATATAAAATTTAAAAAATTTATATAAATTTTATAAAAAATATATAATAATTTTATCTACAATTTATAAATATATATATATAAATATTATAAGAATTTATATAAATTCTATAAAAGCATTATAGAAATTTTTTAAATTCTTATACAAAATTTATAAAAACTTTTTATAAATTTTATAAAAATATATATATAAACCTTATAAAAAGTTTATATATTATAAAAAAAATCATAAATTTTATAAAAAATAAAAAAAATTTATATAAATTTTATAAAAATCTTATAAAAAATTTATATACATTTTGTATAAGTTTTTTTAAAAAATTCATTAAAATTTTAAAAAAATCATTTAATTTTATATAAAAAATTATATATATTTTATAAAAAATTCATTAATTTTATAAAAAAGTATTTAAATTTTTAAGAAATTTCAATAAATTTATAAAAATTATATATATATTTCATAAAAAAATTCTATATAAATAATTACTTAAATTTATATAGATTTTATATAAATTTTTAAAATTTTATAATTTTTTATTTAAACATAAAAACCGAAATAATAACGACAAGAAAAAAAGTTAATGAAAAATAATTTTCAAGTAAATTAAAATTCCTCACTTTTTGGAGGAATTCTAATATCCCTCATTTTGGGAATTCAAGGAATTTTAAATTCCTTCTTTGGTTATACCAAACACAATATTTGGGGATATTAAAATGTAAAAATTTTGAATATCCCCCAATATCCTTGAACACCCCGAACCAAACGGCACCTTAGTTTATTTATTTGGATTTTTGGTAATTTTTAGAATTAACTTTTATTTTCACTCATTTTACGGTTTTACGTGTAGTCGTAGTAGTAATTAATTTCACGTCTTCGTCATCCTCTTTTCTCATCCCCTTCTAACCAATATTAATCTCAAACCAATTACGAATTATTCACACACATATACCTCTTTGTGAAACGAACTTTCACCTCATTAAGGTCATTTGTACACGGTTTTCTTAAACCGTCGTATTTAATACTTTCCCTATTTACCTCATTTTCCTAAAGGTATGGTAAAACACTACAATCACGTATTATTCTAGGATGATAGTAGAAAAAAATTGACATAGGATTCTGTACATGTACGTAGCTTCCTGGATTTTGCATCAACTTGTGAAATACGGAGTAATAATATATTAGTAGATGTATATCAAATTATTCAGCTTTGCACTTCTAAAAGCCATATCGACTTAAAAAAATGTAAGCAACAAACTCTTTTTCTTTCTCAGAACATCAATCAAAATGTGCGTGTGTTCATTTAAGATCGAGTATACATGCAATGCATATTTGTGATCAAGATCGAGATGATCGATCGATCAATGTGACAAGATGTGTTTAGACATTCCGTTTTCATAATGCGTATAATCCAAAAATTACCGTAGTTAATGAATAAATAATGATTGTCGACAGGTGCCATTAATAATTTTGAATTTGAGTGATGTTTGCTTCTATTATTATTTTGTTATAATATTCGCATGTGTCTTTATCAATGAAACCCAAAACAAGATATCTGATGATTCTCGATTGTTAATTGGTTGCTAACCTCATATTGATAGAACTTTTTTTATTATTTTATGAAAAGGGCTAAAAAAAGGAAAGAAAAAAGAAGGTGCAATGATGCGCAATGAAACAGTAAACCCCTGCAGCAGTTGCCTCCTTGTAAAACTAAAACCACCAGCTATTGCCTTTCTGTCATAAAAAACCGTGTTTAATACTACTTCAAACACATGATATGTTTTATCTATAACCAGTAGCTTTTATACCATGCACAACAACATAATCAACACAATCATAACTTTATTAACGTAAATATATTTGAGTAGGACAAATTACACAAAAATTATCTAACTTATAATCAATTTTGCTTTAATGTACTCAACTTATTTTTTCTCAATTTAATGTATTAAACTTTATTTTAGTTACAATGTGTAAAACCCGTATTTAAATTAATAAATATTAAATACGCAGTTTTGTTTTTTAAATAAACTTTATATGTGTAATAAACATACGGAAATAAACGCGGAAATTTAATACGCGAACATGCGTGAACATTTAAAAATAAAAACTTAAAAAATAAATAAATAAATAAATGATATAAAGGCCAGCTTATATTTTAAAAAAAAGTATGAAAGGTTTATAAAAATAAGGTGCCGGTTTGGTTATAGTAAAAAGAAAAGATGAGAGGTTGGGCTCAAGCCCATTAGCACAAAATATGGGACGGGAGTTTACCCTACCATTCTTACAATCAGTAACAAAAAAAAAGACGCCTGGTGCTAGGGTTTGTTGCTGCCGAGACAAAAAAAAAAAAGAAAAGAAAAAGAAAAAGGATTCGGCTAGGGTTCAAGTATTCAGAGTATACTCCGTCATTGGTGTAGATCATTAAACGGTAATCATCCTCGATCCTAATTCCTTTTGTTCATCACGTTTTCTTTTATTTTGACCATCTCGTGGGTGTTTGGTTTGCACAACCGAGAGTATAAGACTCTCGGTGGTTTTGGTTTTATTCTATAATCAGTTGAACCCCAAATACATCAAGGGAACCATTATATATCAAGGGTAGCGCAGGTGATGCCCAGTCGAGACAAAACAGTCTCGGTGGTGTTGTTTTGGCTGACCGAGGATAGAAACCCCAACTGGGGCTGTTTGGTTTAAAAAGTGAGGCCGGGTCCTTGTTGGCCTGATCCCTCTTCCCAGCCTTGACCCATACAGGGGCGGCTTGGGCTGCATTCGATCAAATCAGTTGAACCAAAAATAAACGGGCTGTTTTTTTAATAAGGGTGCGTTTGGGATTATGTAAACAGTGGGAAAATCATAGCCAAGCAGTGGGAGCCTTATTCAAATCAGTGGGAAGAAATGGGACAGAAAACAGTAAAATATAAATGACATTAGCGACAGTTTGGCGACAATAAATTATGTCGCAGATTTGTTCTGTAGGCAGTTTTAAACTCAGTTTTTGGCGACAGTTTTTAGCGACAGTTTTTCTGTCGCTAATTGAAATAGACAGATTTTTACATTTGTTTTAATCGTTTTAGTGCGACCGAGAAAGGGGGTATCTCGGTAGGCTCGGGGCATAATTATAATAACAAAATGAAGATTTTTATATTATACATTTTGATTACTTGTCTTATAAATGTTTAAATTGTATTTTAAATGAATTTAATTAAAATAGTTTATAATGTTTCAAAGGGTATAATTTTATTATATGTTGAAAATACGTTTTACGTATTAAGAAGGATCGGTCACTCCAACAATAGTCCATGTAATAGCTCGTAGTTTAGTTACTTATCTTAATTAAACAAACAAACCAAAGCCTAGCCTACAACATGTGTAGGCCGGCCCAAATGTAAGCCCAAGCCCATGACAAGGGCTTGGGTATATAAACCCTCTCCATTGATGGAGAGGGTGTGTGGTTTCATATTTTTCACATAGTAAACATTTCTTTCTCTCTCTAGCTTTGTGTGAAATCCACCATCTCTCTATCTCTTTCTCTCTCTAGAAACATAAGCAAGATTTACAATCCTACAAATGGTATCAAGAGCCATGGGATGATTGTATTGTTCATGTGTTTGTGTTCTTGATTCATACGCCATTTTTGATCCATTTTCACACGTCCAAATTTTTTTTTGTGTTTTTGATGGTTTTTTCTTGATACAAATCTTCTACATAGTTGTGGTAGGGATTTGGTATAGTTAGTTTGGCTAAAAACACAAAATTTTTGGGTGTTTTGATAATTTTTTGGCTTAAAATCACGAATTGGTTGAGTTTTGTCCGAGAAAAGTGGAAATTATTCCGATCAGGTCATCGGAAAGGGGTTTATAGTACATTCCGATCTGTATAATCGGAATAGGGTTTAGGTATTCCGATCACAGCATTCCGATTGGTATTCAGATTGGTATTCCGATCACGGCATTCCGATTGGTATTCAGATTGGTCTTCAGATTTGGTATTCCGATCACAGTATTCCGACTGGTATTCAGATTGGTATTCCGATCACGGCATTCCGATAGGTATTCAGATTGGTCTTCAGATTTGATATTCCGATCACAGCATTCCGATTGGTATTCAGATTGGTATTCCGATCACGGCATTCCGATTGGTATTCAGATTAGGTACATTCCGATTAGGGTTCATTCCGATCATCATTCCGATCACTATTCCGATCACTATTCCGATCACTATTCCGATAATCACAAATTTTTCCATATTTTAGGGGATTTTTGGTTTATTGAGAACATATTTTAGGGGATTTTAACATTGTTTCTCGACTTCAACTCACAACAACAAACACATTTACTTTCTTTCATTCATCGATCAACGTTTGTAAATCTTAACTTATTGAAATGGAGTACACATCTCTTACGGATAAGTCCATCCTCTCGGGTACGGATAATCGTCCACCAATGTTGGTGAAGACTATGTATGAGGAATGAGCTTCGCGAATGGAACTTTATATGTTGAACAAGGAGAATGGACATCTAATTTGGGCATCGGTGCTCAATGGACCATTAGATTATGGTACCGTGACGGAAGGTACGACTACTCGTCCTCGCACAACGGGTGAGTTGACTGGAGATATGAAGATTCAAGATAAATGTGATAAGTATGCTACAAACATCATTCTCCAAGCCCTTCCTCCAGATGTCTACAAACTCGTCAGCAAACACAAAGTTCCCAAAGAGTTATGGGATAGAATTCGGGTTCTAATGCAAGGCACCTCGTTAACTAAACAAGAACGAGAGTGTAAGCTTTATGATACTTTTGATAAGTTTTCCTATGTGCCAGGGGAGACTCTCAATGATTACTATCTGAGATTTACCCTATTGTTGAATGAGCTCAATATCTATGGCATGACAATTCCTACCTTTCAATTGAACACCAAGTATTTGAACACTCTTCCTTCAGAATGGAAAAAATACGTGACGGATGTTAAATTGGCTAAGGACTTGCATAACACCAATGTGGATCAACTTCAAGCTTTTCTTCAACAACATGAATGCCATGTGATCGAGGCTCGGTTGTCTACACCTCAAGTTCATGATCCACTTGCAATGTATGCTTCTCAACAAAACATGGCTTATACTTATCAACAACCATCATACTTGCATCAGCCACCACCACACATCTATCAGCAACCATCCTATCAACCACCAATGATGCCACAGCAAGAATATCAACAAAGTGTTCATCAACAATCTTTTCCACAGCAACCACAATATCAGACATCACCATCACAAGCCAACACTTCTCCAATGGGCTATACTCCTCAGCAAGGATATTTTCCAATAGAAGCACAACCAGCACAAGCTTTTTACTCTAATGAACTTCCACCAATCCAAGCACCGGTCTTTACTCCAAATGACGGCATTGCAGTTGTTTCCACTTCTAATGCAGCTTATCAAGCGGACGATCTTGATGCATACGATTCTGATTGTGATGACATTCACTCTGCCCAAGCTGCTCTCGTTGCTAATCTCTCTCACTACGGTTCTGATGTCATCAGTGAGGTACCATCAACATCTAATAATATTGATGATAACCAACATCAAGTTGGGCATGAAAATGACAACCTCGAACAGCATTCGGGGACTAGTAACTCAAATGATGTGGTACCCAATCCTACACATTTGAGTGAACCTCAACCAAATGCTACGACGGGTATGAAATCTTATGCTCCACATGATTTGGTCATGGTGCCTAAACATATAATTGATCAAATGCATATGGCCCTCAGACAATCCGTAGATACGAATTCCACCCTAACTGCTGAGCTTGCGCTGCATAAAGAAAAGGTCAAAACTTTTGAAATGGTCCCTCAAGAAAAGAAAATAACATGTTCTAAATTTGACCAATTTCGTTTTGAAAAGATTGAACACTTGAAAGAAATAGAATCATTAAAAGCTAATCTTTCCAATGAACTAAAAGAAAAAGAGTCGGTTGTCAATGATTTTCAGAAACTTAAAATGGATTTCGAAACTCTCGAGTCTAAAAAGGTTGAATCGGAAATTAATGCTACCAAACTCCTTAAATTCAAAGAACAACAGCTTTTAAAACAATACTCTTCCACAGAAAAGGTTCATCTTTTAACTAAATCATTTAAAGAACTCGAACTTAAACGTCTTCAAGATTTACCACCTAATCCCGGTTATGCAAAACAAGCTCAGGAATATATTCCCGGTCTTTATGATATGACCATAATTGGAAAATCGAAAGAAGCACCTTTTGTTCGTAGTACTGAGGAGACACAATCACTTGGGGATGAAACTCATTCTAAAATGCTTTCAAAATTCCATACAATTGATTATGATCAACATAACAAAGATCAATTTTCGAAAAAGACATCATTCGTTTACAAAAGGAATTAGCAGAATTAACAGTTCTTGTGTCCCAAAGTTTGTCAAATGAAAACCTTCCTAGTACGTCTCCTACACTCGTCAAAAAGGATTTAACAAAGTTAATTCCACCGGTAAGTAAGGCGTCCGTTAACTTAAATACGGTTCACCAACACTTAGTCGATTTTGACAAGGTCATTTTGGAACGTACGACGGCCACGGCCATAACGGAAGGTGAATGGAACTTTGAGCACACTAGAGCTGCGTTTCGAGATGAAATTGTTCCGTTTGTAAAGAATGTTAAAGCTTGTCTTCGTAATATTGATCAAGATTTGTTTTTGGAAATAGAAGAAGTTAGACGTGTTTTCAATGAAATGGAAGATGCTTATGAAAACAGTTTACTTGAAATAGAACGGGTTTCACGCCATAATGATCTGCTTCTGAATCAAGTGATGTCTCATGATATAGTTTCTGTCTGTGTGAATACAAGTGTTGATAATGATTCTATTGTGCATAATGTTGAATCTGTGGATACTGTGGTAGATAGTACTTGTCATGAATCTGACGCTGAATTTTTAAAGCTTCAAGATTCATATTCTTTGCTTTCAAAACGTTTTGATGAGATTCAAACACATTGTATTTCGCTTGAAAGCAAGCAACAATTTATTCAAGAAATCTTTGAAACGTCATTCGAAGGTGTCAATATCGATGATGCAAACTTTGAAAAGAATTTTCGATTGAATTTACAATCAAAACAGCATCAGCCAAGTGACAAGGTTGCTCAATCTTTGCCGATAGACATAGAGAAATCTAAGGAGCTTAACTGTGTGAACGTACTTGAGGCCGCTGAGAATTTTAAACTTGATCTAGATAATCGAGTTTCCAAGATTTTGTCCAAAGTTGATAACTTAAAACAGAAAAATACACGACTCTTCGATTCAGTAAAGCCCGCATGTGTTGATACCACTGCACAGAATCAATCATTGATTGAACAATTGAATCGAAAGTCGGTGGAAATATCTGATTTGAGGGAACAAATTTGTGATAAGAATCTGGTCTTGGCTGAGTTAAAGGAAACACTTCGTACTCTAAAAGGTAAGAATGTTGTGGATAACGTAGCCACTGTCTCAGCATCGTCCTCTAGTGCAATCAAAAGGAACCTTATAGCCATCACACCACTTAATAAGGGCCCTAGAACTAAACCATCTCAAACTTTGGTCACTAAAGATAAGGCGGAATCAAAACCAGCTTCTAATATTCCCGTGTTGCCTTCTACAGGAGTAAGCACCACTACTAAGGCTCAAAGATCTAAGCTTAAGAGAAACAAGAAGAATGATAGGATCTTGCCCCCATCTAGTAGTCAAGTGAAGAAGAAAGTAGAAGCCCATCCTAGGAATGTTATTTCTGTTTTGAATAAAAAGAATCATGTAGCTAAACCTAAAGGCTCTGCGGTTGTGCAGCATTCTAAGCCTAGTGTGAATTCTAATTTGAAATGTTGGAATTGCAATGAATGTATGTTTTCTAGTCGTCATGATTCTTGCCTTAAGTACCATGTGAATGAGATGTATGCCCGGAAAAATGGATTAGAATGGAAACCGACTGGGAAAGTGTTAACCCAAGTTGGTTGGATGTGGCGCCCCACTGGTAGAACTTTCACTATAGTAGGAAATATGTGCCCTTTGACTAGGATCACTCCCACTAAAGCGAAGAAAGCGTGCCCTTTAACTAGGAGTACCAAGGCTACCAAAACACAAGCGTGTCCTTTAACTAGGAACACCGACACTACTGTAGGAACAAAGTGCCCTTTAACTAGGTCTATTCCCACTGTAGTGCCCCCGAATAATCCAAAACCTAAGAAAGTTAGAATAGTAAAACCTGTTAGTGCTAAAACTCACATTAGAAAACGCAGGAAATCTAAGGGTCTCAAAAATGTTAGCAATTCTGATAATTCTATATCTGTATCTGCTAACACTCCGGAACCAATAGTTTCCAATGCATTGTCTACTGTTGTTATTGAAAACAGGTGGTCCAAATTGTTCTCTGGTATTTGGACTCTGGTTGCTCCAAGCATATGACCGGAGATCGCTCTCAGCTCAGAAATTTCGTTAGCAAGTTTCTTGGTACGGTTCAATTTGGTAATGATCATATTGCAAAGATAATGGGTTATGGTGAATATCATATTGGGAATGTTATAATTTCAAGAGTGTATTATGTGGAGGGTCTCGGTCACAACTTGTTTTCTGTGGGACAATTTTGTGATGCAAACCTAGAAGTTGCTTTTCGAGAGCATACCTGCTTCATTCGTAATTTGGAAGGGGTTGATTTATTGAAAGGTACTCGAGGGAATAATTTGTATACTTTGTCTCTACAAGACATGATGGCCGCCTCTCCCGTATGTCTTCTCTCCAAAGCATCAAAGACTAAGTCATGGTTATGGCATCGACGGTTATCTCATCTTAACTTTGACGCTATTAATCACTTGGCGAAAAACGAACTTGTTCGTGGTCTTCCTAAACTATCATTTCACAAGGATCATTTGTGTTCCGCGTGTACAATAGGGAAAAGCACTAAGAAATCATACAAACCCAAGACGGAAGACACCAACCAAGAGAAACTTTATCTGTTGCATATGGATCTTTGTGGACCAATGCGTGTTGAAAGTCTTAGTGGCAAAAAGTACATCCTCGTCATTGTCAATGATTACTCTTGGTTTACATGGGTGAAATTTCTTAAAGCAAAAAATGAGGCACCTAAATTCATCATCGGATTTCTCAAGATGATTCAAGTGCGTCTCAACACTACTGTCCGACGCATTCGTACAGATAATGGAACCAAATTTGTGAATCAAATCTTGCGTGATTATTATGAAGAAGTTGGCATCTCTCATGAAACATCCGTTGCACGCACTCCACAACAAAACGGTGTCGTTGAAAGGCGAAATCGCACACTTATGGAAGCTGCTCGAACGATGTTAATTTACGCAAATGCTCCATTGTTTTTATGGGCAGAAGCAGTATCTACAGCAGTGTACACCCAAAACCGGTCACTAATTCGTAAATGTCATGGTAAAACACCTTATGAGCTTCTCCATGGAAAAGTACCAGATTTATCATATCTTCATGTATTTGGTTCTCTTTGCTATCCAAATAATGATGGTGACAATTTGGGAAAACTTCAACCAAAGGCTGATATTGGTATTTTCATTGGTTACGCACCCGCAAAGAAGGCATACCGAATCTACAACCGTAACTCTTGCAAGATCCTCGAAACTATGAATGTTGATTTTGATGAGCTGACAGCAATGGCTTCTGAGTAAAGCAGCTCTGAACCCGCACTTCATGAAATGGGACCCAGTAACATTAGTTCTGGTCTTGTCCCAAACAACCCTACTTCATCATCATTTACACCACCTACTAGAAATGAATGGGATACGTTGTTTCAACCGTTCTTTGATGAATTCTTTACTCCTCCAACTATTGTTGCTCCAGAACCTGAGGTAATAGCTCCGGTAACCGAAGTTGTCGCTCCAGCAACCGAAGCACAATCAGATACGTCTACACCCACAATTGGTCTAGATATACCATCCACAAGTAATTCTCAACCAACACCTGTTTCAACTACCCATGTCATGCCTATTGATGATGAAGAGGATGATGATGATCACGATTTGGAATTCGCTCAAATGCGTGAACTTCCATTCTTTGGTGTACCAATTCCCGCCTCTAATCAAGCCGGGTCGTCCACCTTAGAAGAAGCTCCATCTACAGTTTACTCCAATCCACGGATTCGTGAACATGACAGCAAGTGGACAAAGGATCATCCTATAGATTCTATTATTGGTGACCCTAATCGTCCAGTATCCACACGAAGTCAGTTACAAGAAAGTGCACTGTTTTGTCACTTTGATGCTTTTCTCACTGAAGTTGAACCTAAGACATGGCAACAAGTTTTTACTCAATCCTGTTGGATAGAAGCTATGCAAGAAGAACTTAACGAATTCATACGTCTTGATGTTTGGGAACTTGTCCCATGCCCGGATCAAGTGAAGTTACTCACTTTGAAATGGGTTTACAAGGTGAAACTCGATGAGTTAGGCGGAATATTGAAGAACAAAGCTCGTCTAGTAGCTCGTGGATACAAGCAATTATTGGGCATCGACTTTATGGAATCCTTTGCACCTGTTGCCCGTTTGGAAGCTATTCGACTATTCCTCGCCTATGCAGCCCATATGAATATGATCGTCTATCAGATGGATGTGAAGACGGCATTTCTTAATGGTGAACTCAAGGAAGAGGTCTATGTTCAACAGCCGGATGGTTTTGTGAATCCTCAATATCCTAATCATGTGTACAAGCTTAAGAAGGCTCTCTATGGGTTGAAGCAAGCTCCTCGCGCATGGTATGATCTTTTGTCACAATTCCTTATCACGCAAGGCTTCGCTAAAGGCAAGGTGGATCCCACGCTGTTTATTCAGAAACGAGGTAAAGATATGATTATGGTACAAATATATGTTGATGATATTATATTTGCAGCCTCGACCCAAACTTTATCCGACGAATTTGGGACACTCATGTCTTCCAAGTATAAGATGTCAATGATGGGAAGGTATCATTCTTCTTAGGTCTTCAGATATCTCAGAGTCCCAGAGGCATCTTCATCAATCAATCCAAGTATGCCCTTGAATCGCTTAAGAAATATAAGATGGAATCTTGCGACCCCGTGGATACTCCAATGGTGGAACGAACTAAGCTTGATGCAGATCCACATGGAGTTGCCGTTGATCCGACACTTTATCGTGGAATGATCGGTACTCTTCTGTATATCACAGCCAGTCGACCTGATCTTCAGTTTGCTATATGTATGTGTGCCAGGTATCAAACTAGGCCTACTGAGTTACACTTAGCTACTGTTAAAAAGATCTTTCGATATCTTAAAGTAACCATTAATCGGGGACTTTGGTATTCGAAGGACTCTTCTATTTCACTAATGGCATATGCAGATGCGGATCACGCGGGTTGTCAAGATACAAGGCGTAGCACGAGTGGAACATTGCAACTACTAGGAGATCGTTTAATCAGTTGGGCATCGAAAAGGCAGAAAAGCGCTGCAATTTCAAGTACGGAAGAAGAATACATAGCTATGTCCGGTTGCTGTGCTCAAATTCTTTGGATGAGATCGCAATTAACCGACTATGGTCTAGGTTTCAACAATATTCCGATGTACTGTGACAACAAGAGTGCAATTGCCTTATGCTGCAACAATGTTCAATTCTCCCGGTCAAAGCATATTGACATTCGCTACCACTTCATCAAGGAGCAAGTGGAAAATGGAGTAATAGAGCTTTACATTGTCCGATCTGAGTATCAATTGGCGGATATTTTCACGAAGGCTTTAGATCGCGCTCGAATTGAATTTTTGGCCGACAAGCTAGGAATGAGAACCTTCTCGCCTGAGACTCTAAAGGAACTAGCAGATGAAGCGAAAGAATAGTCTTGGTAAAACTATTCTCCGTATCCTTGGTGATCATCTGTATATATTGTTTATATTTTTATCCACAAAAGCAAAATACAAAAATATAAAACCATATAAAAACCATAAAAACTGAAAAATCCAGAAAAATCCAAAAATATTTTTACTTTCTTTTTCTAAGGCATGTCTTTTGGTACGATAATATTTACGGCCTTAGAAATGTTGATTAATATTGACACGGCGCCATAAATAGAGTTCGTACAAAAGTTGTAAATATTTCATAGAACATGCCAAAATGGCTTGTAGTTATTTCAGACTGCAACCCGGTTTTCATATTAAAGTCAAGTATTTCTTATAAAAGCTTTGGCTCACAACGGGAATTAATTTTCTCGGGCAAGGTTTACTTTACAACCTTGTAAGGGATCAAGTTTACTTTATAACTTGGTCTAACACAAATCTATGTACGCCTCAGTGCATTTATTTGTTAAAACAAGAGAAGTCTTGTTTATGTGAAGCTATCATCTCTACAACCATGCTATCTACAATTGGTATCTACATCCTCGACGATGCGACTACTCAACCGACGACTACAACTCTTTCAATAGAACACGGGTCAGCAATTGAGGGGGAGCAATTGTCAAGCATTCAAATCTTCGATGCCGAACGTGTCAAGTTCACAAGTTGGTGTCAAGACAACAATACCAATCATACATGTGGTGTCAAGAGATGACTTCAGACGTGACGAGGCGACCAACATATGCTGACAAGAACCATTTGATCTTATCATATGATGTTCTCATCAATCAGGTCCAACCTTGTCAATTCTTTTTTAATATGGTGAATATGTGATCATGTTACAAATCGGTATCATATCTAATACATTTGATACCATGAAGATAAAAAGGACTCGCATTTTTCTTCTCAAAACCTTTGTTAAAACTTCATTAAATCAATTGATATTAAAAACATCAATTGGGTTAATATTTTTAATATGGGGGAGATAATGTGATTTAATATGGTATATTATCACAAATGGTTTGACTTAATGTGCTGGCTCATCCCGACATGTGCGAAATGTTTTCGAATATCGTGGCATATGTTAAGGGGGAGCAAAATGGATTTTCTATATCAAAATGGATTTTCATGGTGACATATACTTACCCAAAACCCATTTATTTCACGACGATGAAGATTGTGGTGACATAAGGATGGTAGGATAGGTTAATTCCTATGATTCTTCCAGAACCGGAGGAATCTTCCCAAGGACATTCCATAGCTAGAAATAGTAGTCCTTAGGAAAGTTGGAGAAAGATTGTGAACGTAGCTGAATGCCGACCAAGTACTTAAGTTAGCACTGGAACAATCACAACAAGGTGCTAGTTATGACGTATTGGTAAGCATTGAAGGGGTTGAAGAATGAAAAAGAATTGTAAAGATAAAGGGTGTAAAGAAAGAAGCCCTCCTTACAACTTTAGGCAGAAACCGGGTCAATACATATGCTATTGAGATCATTGTTAATGATTCTTGATATTGAAGACAGACATCATGGACCCAGTGATGCAATGCACAACCCATCCCAGCCAACTCAGATATCTCTCAAAAGGTATTTGTTTTAATCACACGGAGACAACACGTTATCTATTGATTTATTCACTCCGAATAAATTGGTATTGAAAAGGTGGCACCCCTCTCCAGCCTTCGATCACTAAAATCCAAAATGCACGATCAAGTCTAGAGCCATTTGAGATCATCAAATATCTCATTAGGACACACTTTCATATTTCCTTGCTTCTTCACACACTGTGAAAAGTAAGAAAGTTATTAAGAGTCCTACGCAAAATCTTCATGATCTTGCATGAACATCCGATTAATACGAAAGTATTTACAATGAAGATGGAAATCCTTCTTGAGCGAATATCAAAAAGCTCATGGTAGGTGACTTGTGCGATTCTTTATGAATCAAACTTGTGATAACTGGAAAGCAACAGTGGTTTAATTCTTAACTGAATTTAAACACGTTCCAGGCCTCTACGCAATATCTTAGTGATCTTGCCAGAACACTCAGAGTGATACCTTAGTGTTCACAGTGATGAGTGGAAATCCTTCTAGTGTTAACCTCAAACAGCACTTGGTAGGTAACTTGCAAGATTCTATACGAATGAAGCTCGTGACAACTGGAAAGCAACGATGGTGCGGTTCTTAACTGAATTTCACTTGTTCCAGGAACATGAATTGACAGCTTCAAATCATGCAGATATTATTATCCAAATGATTCACTCTTTATGTTCGCAGTCAGCTTTGGACGGTCGAATAAAGAGAACGGGTTTACCCGCGAAATCCTGTCAGGAAGTTACTTAATTGAAACTATCCGTCACGGGTACGATATCTAATATCGTCCAGCGGTCTTCACCGACCGGAGGTAAAATGCTACGATTTAGAATGAAATGTTCAAAGCCATTTCGTTCGTGTCTACTTATGTTGCGGCATTTGAAGACGGTGGCATTGCGGAATCCAAGAAGAAGTCGTCCCCGCATGCTTATAATTTATGCACTTAATACCTCATTTAATTCAAGAAAGCCTAAAAGTTAAGTCTTCCGCTGTATCGAACTCTGAAGCATTCAAGAATTACGAAGGTATAAGTATGTGGGACATGGTGTCACGAGGAGGCGAAGATCACAAGTGATGGATGCACAAGATCAAGGCAAGAGATTAATGCTCAAGATTGATATCAAAGATCACATCAGCATGTTCACCAGAAAAGAAAAAGATAAAGAAAGACGAAGACTACGAGCTCAAGACAAGCATAGTATGCTAGGTTTATTTCATTATTGTAACTCGGGTAACGCCCTTGTTTGGAGTGACCTCCCTTAGGGGGAGATTGTTGGAAATACGTTTTACGTATTAAGAAGGATCGGTCACTTCAACAATAGTCCATGTAATAGCTCGTAGTTTAGTTACTTATCTTAATTAAACAAACAAACCAAAGCCTAGCCTACAACATGTGTAGGCCGGCCCAAATGTAAGCCCAAGCCCATGACAAGGGCTTGGGTATATAAACCCTCTCCTTTGATGGAGAGGGTGTGTGGTTTCATATTTTTCACATAGTAAACATTTCTTTCTCTCTCTAGCTTTGTGTGAAATCCACCATCTCTCTATCTCTTTCTCTCTCTAGAAACATAAGCAAGATTTACAATCCTACATTATACGAATTAAATTGTTTTAGAAACTTGCTAATTAGAAACCTTACATTTTAATAAGTTACTTATTATAGTATTTTAATTAACGTCAGAATACGTTTGTATCGTAATAATAGTAGGTCGTTAATATATTAGAATGAATTATAATTAAAGAGCATATTTATCAGTAAAATACGTGAAGAACTTCAGAAATAAAATAAGTAAATGAGAAAAATAAGAACAGTAAATTAAATAATAATCAGGTAACTTATTAACGTCTATTATTATTGTAGCTTCCGTGAAAGCCCGAGTAGTATTCGTTCAGTCTTCCATTCAGTCAGTTACTGGACTAGAGGTACGGATTTTCCGTCCTTCATTAAGGACTTCCTTTCTATGCATGATTAGGATTCCCCGTATGCAGCCAAATGTTTTCCCAGTATATGTTTTAAGCTTATCAGTAATCATGTTAATAACTAAATAAATTGCCTGAGCTTTATATACAATCATGATCAGTTTATGTACTAGTTACGGAGGTACCGTAACCATGACACTTGAGGCACCGGTGTCGTGACTCACATGCAAGAGAGTGATATCCTGCATCGTCCCACTCAGCTCAGCTAGGCCGTTTTATCAGTATTATTAGTGGGGTGTATCGATGCATCCTAGGCTTATCAGTTTACAGTTTATCAGGTGAATGTGGTGTGTGCTCTACATCCTTCACATTGGAGCTGATCCCTCCACCCAGCACAGTATTTAGAGGTCACCCCTCTACAGTTATTTAGAGGTCACCCCTCTACAGCATGACGAGGACACCCCTCTATGTATTCATGCAGCAGTTGTTACAACACATGACCTATATAAGCTATTGGCAATTAAAATACAGTAAATGCATGTTATTCAGATTTAACAGATAACAGTTCAGCTTTATTATTTATAAATCAGATTTTTCAGATTATATACAGATTTTCGCTACAGTTTTACTTATCAGTCTTACAGCTTTAGTAGGTTATCATCTGCTCATTTCAGTAATTTCTTATCATGCTTTATATCCGTTCGCTGAGCGTTATGCTCAGCCGTAGTTCTTTTCATGTTCTAACGGCAGGTGCACCAGGACGCTCTTAGGATTCCGAGAGCATGTGCGTTTGGATGGAAGCTATCCAGACTTCTTACTTTATGCACTTCTTACATTATTCTGCTTATTTGGACATTTTTTAGTCCTTTCCTTCAGTATTTACTTTTTATGTTTTGAGCTTATGATTGGATTACCGATGTTTGATTCCGGTATTTCCTTTATGGTCAGTTAATGTTATATGACATTTACATTATGCTTTGATGACACGTCATAAATACACGTAACGGTCCACTTATCCAAGTGGGGTGTTACACAATGTTAGTCATTTTGTAGGTTATGAGGTTACAACCATCATAAAAATACTTCATCTTATCGATCAAATTCGGATCAACTTCGGATCAACTTCGGTCTAATCGCTGTTTATGTCTATTTTTTTACTTAGTAATTTTTTTATGAGCTCTAAATCTTTTTTATTCGTGTGAATTTCACTGTCATCCATTCAAGGAATTAAATATCTTTCTCTTTTAATTTATCCTCTTAAAAAAACTGAATATAGCTCATTGTAATTTGTCAATCTCGCGTAACCAATTCATAGGGTTGATTATAGCAACAGCTCCGTGTAAAGAAGAAGATATATTTACAAGATTTTTCATGATCATTTATCCAATTAATCAAGTTGGATTTAATACTTTACACCTGTGACCAATATGAATGTAAGAAATGATTTTAACCTCCTCATTAAAAACGTGTCCATCTTAAGAAATTGACAATATGAATGTAAGAAATTGACATCTTTATCAAATGTCCTACCGTATGTTCCTGTTAGGTCTTATTTTACAACGAAAAAATAAGTATTAGTATTTTATCTGGTAGTTAATAGTAATTTGATACAACTTAAACATGTTTGGATAATTTAAATTCAGTTGAAAAGAATGAAGGTATGATGGTAGTTATCTAATAACCAATAAAATGGTTAATATTGCAACTAAAAGAAAGTTTGATATATTAAATTGAGAAAAAATAAATTGAGTACATTAAATTGAAACTATAAGTTAGATATATTTTTGTGCAATTTGCCCATTTAAATACGTTGATCCCTGATAATTCTAACATGCTAAAAATGAAGAAGCTTAATATGATAAATTGAATTCATAAAAAAAGCTCCAAATTCTCTAATTTGCAACCTATACCAAAAAGGAATAACAATAAAAATATTGAGTATTCTACAAAAAGTTATGAGGGAGATAAAATATTGGTGTACGACTCAACTCATTAAACACTAACTCGTTGTTAAAAAAAATATAAACTTTTATTCTAATGTACAAAGCCAATTATATTTTATGGTCATGAAGAGATATATTATTTAAAGTGACATGCCTTTTCGCGATATTTTGGTGAGGTTTCATGGCCACGTCTTAGTATGCTGTTTCATTCTTTTATTTTAAAGTGACATGCCTCAGGAATAAGAATTTGGTAAAATACGTTGGTGATTTATATTTGAAAGTTATTATGTGCCAATTTCTAACATAAGTATAGTACTCTCTCGTTTCATATTAATAGTTTATCGACATAAAACACGTAATTTAATAAAATATTATTTTTTTTCAACTTTTTCTCTCTTACTTTTTACACAATGACAATTTTACTTTTACTTAATTAATTTATAACTTTTTTGTTATTTGCAATAATAACATCAAATGAGGATAATATGGTAAACTTAATTTATATTTCTTATGTATTTTTGTACTGAACTATTAATATAGGATGGAGGGTGTATGAACATTTGTAGCAAATGTTTTAGAATAATGACAGACCGGTAGTGAGTTTTTGGTAGGCTTTTTGAAGAGACAAAGCGAGCTTTTTCCATGTGGCCCATGCTTTCATACTTTTAACTTCTGAATACACACTAGGATTGGTGCCCGCGCGTTGCCGTAGGTTTATTCCAATGCATGTTAGGAGAAGTTTAAACAGAGACATTATATATAACAAAAGATCTCATATCATGCAATCTTACAGGCGCTATGTGTCTTACACATTAATGTTCAAAACATGCATATGACACATATGTATAAAAGAATTTTTAACTATTTTCAGTTTTACAATCCTATACTGATCAATCGTATTTGCATAGGGCACATATTCAGAATGTAAGCCGCCATTAGTTCTTCAAAATCTGCAAATATTGGCTGCCTACTACCCAACTCTGTTACAGTTTGCAGCAAAGGGATTGCTTATCATACCCGAGCGTGGATATTTGACTATGCAGCACGTACATGGATATTGGCAAATATCGGCGTCATTAGTTCTTCAGAATCTGCGCATATTGGCTGCCTACTGCCCAACTCTATTACAGTTTGCGGCAAAAGGATTGCTTATCAGACCCAGGCCTGGGTATTTGACTATGCATCGCCTACATGGATAACTACCACTTCCCTATAGGTATTACACCGGCATATTATATGGCGCGTCATATTCTGTTGCAAACTATTATCAATGTCTCTTAGTAATCGACACTTGATGGTATAATACATAGAAGCTGTTATACTAAGCATGGCAAAACTATTACTTGTATTTGTCGTATACAATATCTCGAAGGCCAGGTTTACATGCTTTTAGTATAAAGTAGATGTTAAAGCTTATGAAAGTCAAAACAGGTTGGGTCAAAATAAGGTAGTGAAGTTGGGTCAGGTCCAAGGTTGCAGCATGTCTAACACTTAACATATAGGTTTGCAGCAACTTTGTTTAATAAATGGAATAATCTGATTACCTTTCAAAGAGAACTTGAAGGACCGATTATGGCCATCTAAGATATCAATCCAGATAACGACTAATAGTGCAGGTAAGTTTTGATGGTTTTTGGGTCCATGCACTGATGTTACGGATACTAGACAAACAATAAGATTGAAAACATTTAAATCATATTATCGTGCAACATATATAAAATCCGCTATTAATCGGACTTTGGCGTTAGTTAATTGTTTTCAATACAACAATATGTACAGAAAAATATAAATTTAAAATATTCGAAAGTCATAAACGCAATGGAATCGTCTATTTCAATTTCACTTTTTACATGTCAGAGTTTCATAAAAACACCAAAATTTGGTTAAACCAAGCTGGTTTCATTTAGTACACATTAATTCAAACAATTTGATTAATAAGATGGTCAAACCAAGCGTAACAGTTTAAAGGTTTTGACCAACATTTTGCAACCTAAACTAATGATATGTGTCTAAACACACATCTTTTCTACCACTTAATTACAATAAAAACCGGACCAAAACGTGTATTTTATGTCTTTTATGTCGGAATTATGCGTGGTTTGTGTTTTTGTTGTGTTTTAGGACGAAAAGGTGAAAAGTGGAGAAAACACGGGAATTCACGGGCATCTACGGACTTTTATTGAAGAAAAGGATGAAAGACGATGTCAAGAAGTCAAGAGTGCAAAAAGAACGGAAGTCCAAGACCAATTCTGAAGATTTATCGAAGAAAAAGTCAGAAGGCGGAAGTTTACTTAAAGCTAAGGAACTCAAGTCTTATTTATCGAAGAATTAAAAGACGAGTCCAAAGAAATCCCGAGCCAAAAGTCATCACATTCCAAGATTAACAAAAAGATTAAGAAGGAAGGACTTGATGGTGCAATTAACAAGAAAGGAAGGAGAGAGGAAGCTTCCTCTAACCACTCCCTAATCACATATATAAACCCCTCATTTTCATTCATTAAGTTTTGTTGGTGGCTTGACAAACCATTCTTCCACTTTCATTTATGCACCTTTATTTACTTGTCATTTAAATACATGTTTTGCACCTTTAATTATCTTAAATTTCAAGTAAGTGTTTCTTTTAATTACTTGCTCCTTTACTTAATCTTGTTAATCTTCTTCTACCTTTCTTTAACCTTTGATTTACATGCGTTTTTAATCTTGTTAAGTTGTTTAAAGATTTCATTTTTATGCTTTTGATTGTTTTAAATCTCTTATTTTCATAGCTTATTTGATTTATTTTCAAGTTTATATAGTTTTCACAAAAGTTATTTTTATATAAAAAGTTGTTTTTCTTAAAGTTCATTAATTTCGTGTTTTAAAAGTTTTTAGCTTTCAGTTTCGTAGCTTATTTTTACACGTTTTTACCTTATGATTTAGTCTTGAGCTTATTAGGATTATAGCTTATTTGTTTAGCTTATTTTTGGTTATTACCTACGTATTCCGATTGGTACAAATCTGAAAAGGGTTTTGTATTCCGATTGGTCAAGATCTGAAAAGGGTTTTAAAATTCCGATTGGGGGTGTCCTGGTATTCCGATCTGAAAAGGTAAGTGAATATTCCGATCGTGTGTAAGTGACAACATTCCGATTGGTTCTTCACCCCTCATTCCGATTGAGGTGCATGTTTGGTATTCCGATAGGAAATAGTGACAGTATTCCGATCAAAGGGTCCGAGCATCATTCCGACCAGCATCTAGCCATATTCCGATCAGGTAAGTTAAGCATTCCGATTGGAGGTGTTTTGGATATTCCGATTGGTGAGTGACAGCATTCCGATTGGGTTCCGACCAACTTTCCGATTGAGCACGTTTGACATTCCGATTGGTATAATCGGAATATATATTCCGATTGGGGTATTCTTCTTGTTTTGTTTTATTTTATTTTTAGTTTACGTTTTTATTACTTGTCCATTTTTAATTCTCGTCACGCTTTTATTTTTAGTCATTTAATCAATTTACTTTCCGCCACGTTTTTAAATATCGCACCTTTCTTTTAATTAGATTTAGATTTTTAATTCCACGCTCTTTTAATACTTGCCCTTTACTTTAACGACATTTACTTTTAAGTCTTGCACATTTAAATTTAAAAACCAACCAAAAATATTCTTTTTCACCAAAATAAAACTGAGTCACACATTAAACACAAGTTTTTCAATTCGAAAAGACATACGACAAAGAATCTTTTTAACCTGAGTAAAATCCAGTTATTAAATGGCGCCGCTGCCGGCTCTTTTCGTAAAGATCAACAGTTTTCTGTGAGAGACGCGTTGCTTTTTGGGATCCGTTCACTTGTGAACGTTATAAGTCTTGCAAAAAAAATTCAAAAAAATCATAAAAAATTAAAAATTTCAAAAATCCAAAAAGATTTTATCTTTATTGTGTATATATATTGTTTTTGTGTTTGGTTTTGTTTTCTTTTGCATTTTTAGGTGTATGCGTACTAGATCTTCTAATTATCAAGAGCCCGAGCCTCAAGAAGATTTAGATATGTCAGGTGTTAACAACAACATGCCACCGCACCTCAATAATAATAATAATAACAACAATGCTCTTCCACAGCCCGATCTTCGGACCATGGAGGAACTTTGTCAACCAACCATGTTTGGACGAGGAGGACCGATTGCGCCGATGCAAATCAACGCTCCTTAGTTTTCGTTGAAGCACCACATGATTCAGCAAGTGCAGACTAACCCATTCCGTGGATTGCCTGATGATGATGCCAACAAACACCTCGACAAGTTCATTACAATCACCCAAAGCATGAAGTTGGCCGGTGCCACAATGGATGAACTTCGCCTACAACTCTTTCCACACACTCTATTACATCATGCCGAGAAATGGTTTGATCGTCTCCCGAAGAATTCTATTCACACTTGGGATGACATGACTCAACGCTTTTTGTCGCGCTACTTTCCACCATCCATGGTCACAAGCCTTCGCAATCAAATCAGCGGTTTCATGCAAGACCCTGATGAATCTCTTTTTGATGCTTGGGAGAGATATAATGTCTTGATCGATAGATGTCCAAACCACAACATGCTCCCTGTGACCTTAATAGATACTTTCTACAACGGTTTGACTTTTCGAGATCGTGATACGATCAATGCAGCCGCCGGTGGCACATTCATGAAAAGGAGACCCGAGGAGTGTAGAGAGCTTATTGAGAACATGACTACTCACCACAAAAACTGGGATTCCTCTGCTTCTTCAAGGAACAACCCGAGAGTCAATGTTTCCTCCACCTCAGCAAACCCTGATATGACCGAACTCACCCGCATGATGACTGAAATGAGCAAAAGTATTACGCTTCTCGCTTCAAACCAACAACAACAACAAGTTAAAGCGGTTGCTAATCCTTGTGAAACATGTGGCGGTCCTCACTCATACACCGATTGTCCTTCGACACAAGGAAATCCGGAAAATGTGTATGCAGCTTATGGTAATTATTCACCGGAAAATTACCAAGCTAGACAACAAGGGGATAGAAATCTGCTGAGTTACCGATCCAACAATTACCTTTCACCCGGTTTTTCTCCTCAAAACCAAAACCCCGCCAACAACTACAATAGAAGCAACCAAATCCCACCACGAGCTTCTAATCCTTACCACCCAACCACCCAACAAAACCCACCCAGTAATCCGGATGTTGAGGCCATCATGAGAACCCAAGGTGAGCAAATCAAGAACTTGCAGAGCCAAATTATCAATCTGAAAGGAGATATCACAAAGCAAGGAAATGAGATAAGATCCGAGCTTCGAGATAACATTCAATCCTCCTTCAGCAATCAAACCAATGATTTGAAGAATATGCTTGCTAGTTTCTTTCCCGCCGCTCAACCTTCTTCTTCAAGTTCTCTACCTTCAAACACCGTCACTAATCCGCGAGCCAATGTGAGTGCTATTACTACTCGTAGTGGAGTCACCATAGTAGGACCAACAATCCCACCACCATCATCTACAACTCCTCCACCACCATTTATCCCTACTCCTCCTACACCTAGTATTAGTGCACCATTACCGTCTCCGCCTCGACGTGATGAAGTTCCCACCAATGACCCTTCAACATCTCAACCTTTACCACCTACACCTGCACCCTCACCACCCAAACCTAATATCCCTTATCCTTCTCGCTTGGGCAAGAACAAAATGCTAAACAAGGAGGACGCTCAAGTGACTAGCTATATCAAGATGATTTCTCAAATGAACTTCAACATTAGCTTTCTTGAAGCACTTGTCCACATGCCCAAATTTGTTAAAGCATTTAAGGAATTGCTTAACAAGAAGGAGAAGCTGATTGAACTCGCCAACACACGATTAAATGAAAACTGCTCTGCAGTTATTCTCAAAGAACTTCTAGAAAAACTTGGAGATCCCGGTCATTTTGTGTTGCCTTGCGTGTTCAACAAAACTGAAGAATTTACTTCCCTTGCTGATCTCGGGGCTAGTATCAATTTGATGCCACTGAGTGTTTGGAAAACACTATCATTACCCGACCTCATTCCAACAAAGATGACTCTCGAACTTGCAAATCGCACTCTCGCTTACCCCGTTGGTATAGCCGAAGATGTGTTTATCAAAGTTGGCACATTTACTTTCCCGGTCGATTTTGTCGTAGTTGATTATGAAATGGACCCTCGTATTCCTTTAATACTTGGTCGGCCATTCTTGAGAACCGGACGTGCTTTAATAGATGTGGCCGAAGGTGAGTTAATCTTACGAGTCGGGGATGATTCTAAAGTTTTTAAAATGGGGAAGCTTACAGGCAAATCCTTTGGAGGCCGAGAATCAGTGGATATGATAAATGTGCTCGATGACTTTACCGTCTACGACAATCCTCTATTCGACTCTTGCATCGATAATCCACTTTTTCATGATGATGTGGATGATTCTCTCCCTACTTTCGAAGCTTCTCCCATTTATGATTCTCCACCGGTCTTTGATGCTTATGATCATGATGATTCTAGCTCAGATTCAAATGATTTTCATTGTACTTCTGAGTATCCCGAGCTGCCCACATTCGATGATTTTGATGAGGCTGATACTCTCTCGAGCGATTCTTCACATGATGAAGATCCTCCGCCATCACTCGATCCTACTTTGGACGATTATTCATTTGAGGAAGATTTTTCTGAATTTCTTAACACATACTTCCCTCATGAGAGTGATGCTCCTCCTTTAGACTTTGAAGATTATCGCCTTGATCCTACTTTGGATTTGAAGAGCATTTTGTCAAAAGAGAAGAAACCGGTCGACACCGAAATCCGTTGCACTTATGATTTGACACCTCTCTGTCCCACCTCTGAGGACGAGGTTGTGCTTCTTTGCGGATCTTCTTCACACTCGGCTGAGCCTGAGTGCTATTTTCCCTTGAAGGAAAAGGTGTTCGATCCCGGTATTGAAGTCTTTACGCCATCTCAGTATCCACCTGATGCAATAAAAGGAAAAATCTTTGGAACCATTGAAGACATGCTTGCTCCACTTCAACCTTGCTTCCACCATGCTCCATCGCTGCTTAAGGGAACCTTGCCACTTCTTCTTTGGTTTGCCT
Source organism: Glebionis coronaria (assembly GCA_025667525.1). Taxonomy (NCBI): domain Eukaryota; kingdom Viridiplantae; phylum Streptophyta; class Magnoliopsida; order Asterales; family Asteraceae; genus Glebionis; species Glebionis coronaria. The sequence continues at coordinate 230,317,007 of CM046875.1, forward strand.
TGTTCGCCTTAAGCTCTTGCTTATTGATGGATGAAAACTATGTCTTTGATCCTGGTGGATATGTTTCATGCTTCTTCCGTTGATAATCAAGGTCGAGTCAGGCTCACGACTCGGTAAACAAAAACCAAGCGCTTCTTGGGAGGCAACCCATGCATCTATCTTTTTGCTTTCTTTAGCATAAGTGTAGGGGAGACCCGTTGGTGTTTTCTCTCTCTTCTCTTCTACTAATCAGGGATTCGAGCTTCAATGATCCACTCTTGATGATTCTTGACGACCCGTGATTCCGTGTTCTACTTCTTCCCGGTTCTATCCTAAACTCTTTTTGATTCACTATTTTATATTTTCTCAATATTAAAATAGGAATCTCTTTAGTTGTCTTTTCCTTAGCGAGATTTAAACAACGTGCACAATGTCCTAAGTGTAGGGGAGTTTACTCCCACATGCTTAAACATTGAGGACAATGTTTATCTTAAGTGTAGGGGGACTTCTATCGAAGTTAAGTGGTCTTTTCCTTGTTTTGTCCTCATTTTAACCGGAAAATCAATTTTTTGACATTTTTCAAAAATTTTGATCTATTTTGGCCTATTAGTTTTTCCCTTTTGTATAGTTATTTTCTTTCTTTGCTAGAATAAATGTTTCATAAGTGGTTTTAGTTTTCAAACATTGTGAATCTTTTGACTCAACCCGAGTTTACTCTAGCTAGTATCCTTAACGTGTTTAAGTCAAGTTTTGCTAGGCTTTTATATAGGGAGCTATAAAACGCGAAAGTCTTAACTCTCACGGGTTAAGAACAAGAACTTTTCGCAAGTTCCTATAATTGATCCTAGAGAGTCGTTTATCAAGGGAACTTTAAGATGCGATTTCTAAACTTGAAAGAGTCTAAGAATTTGCAAGATCCCATAGGCGACTCGAAAACCCAAAACTTTGATTTAATTGGCTAAGTATCCACGAGTCTCATTATTTGAGATTTTAAACTGTGGAGAACGAGAGATGATAGAGCCAATTATAAGTCCGGTATTCTTTCGTAAATTTATGTGAGTTAATTATGAGCCTATTCTCCCATCGCTTGCTATAAAATTATCTGCTAATAAGTAAGGTTGTACGATTTAAAAAGTTACTTAGCTTCTAGCCCCAGATCGTTTAAAAGTTGCTCGGTAATGACGAGAGTTCATAGCCAAGGCATAACTTATGAAGCGGGGCGCGAAGATTGGCGAGTCCGAAAAGGCCCTAACAAGGCATGAGGGCTATGTTTTGTTGCTAAAGATCCAAAAGTGATGTGAAGAATCATTTATCGAAAATCAATATGAAGGATCGAGACACGACGAAAAGCAAAAACTCCCAAAAAGTCATGGAGAAGTGTATCCGAAAAGACCCTAACAAGGTATGAGGATAAATAGATCCAAGTCAATAAAGGAGGCGGATCGTTGTATATCAAAATCCAAAATAAAGATTGGAGAAAAATGAAGAAGTCGTGGTCCATATATGAAGAATCTCTCAAAAAATTCCAAGTGAAGAAATTCCAATTATGAAGAGAAGACCATTAATTCATGAACGTCTCTCAAGATTTGAAGTATGAAGTCGCTGCCAAATATCGGCCCGAGAAAGGTCTCAAATCGCGAACCAAGTTATGCCAAGATATGAACTTTTTGATATCCCGAGAAGCAGTTTTAAAAGATTTGGTCCTTCAGCTAACTATTGATTAAATCGTGCACCTTATTTTCAGACTAAATAATTATCTAAATAAGTCGAACAATGCATCCTCGTGATCATTCAAGACAAATAATAAAATATAAGAGATACCCATAGGAATTAGGGAGTCTAAGTGAATAATTGGCCCACATGAGTTCGTGTTAGTCTACTAACTTATAATAACAATGATCTCGTTTTTAAGCTTGGTTTGGAGAAAGTGAAAAGTTGAGGATGATGATTATTCATGATATTTTCAAAACCCAAGGTATGCTTTTGATTTCTTTACTTTGAATGTTCGTAGTTTCTATCTCTTTAATAAAGGCCAACGTGGATTGATTGTGATGAAAAATGTAAACTTGCTTTGTAACTAATGCATTGCATGAGGACATTGCAATGGTCAAGTGTAGGGGATTTGATATGTGTCTAAACACACATCTTTTCTACCACTTAATTACAATAAAAACCGGACCAAAACGTGTATTTTATGTCTTTTATGTCGGAATTATGCGTGGTTTGTGTTTTTGTTGTGTTTTAGGACGAAAAGGTGAAAAGTGGAGAAAACACGGGAATTCACGGGCATCTACGGACTTTTATTGAAGAAAAGGATGAAAGACGATGTCAAGAAGTCAAGAGTGCAAAAAGAACGGAAGTCCAAGACCAATTCTGAAGATTTATCGAAGAAAAAGTCAGAAGGCGGAAGTTTACTTAAAGCTAAGGAACTCAAGTCTTATTTATCGAAGAATTAAAAGACGAGTCCAAAGAAATCCCGAGCCAAAAGTCATCACATTCCAAGATTAACAAAAAGATTAAGAAGGAAGGACTTGATGGTGCAATTAACAAGAAAGGAAGGAGAGAGGAAGCTTCCTCTAACCACTCCCTAATCACCTATATAAACCCCTCATTTTCATTCATTAAGTTTTGTTGGTGGCTTGACAAACCATTCTTCCACTTTCATTTATGCACCTTTATTTACTTGTCATTTAAATACATGTTTTGCACCTTTAATTATCTTTAATTTCAAGTAAGTGTTTCTTTTAATTACTTGCTCCTTTACTTAATCTTGTTAATCTTCTTCTACCTTTCTTTAATCTTTGATTTACATGCGTTTTTAATCTTGTTAAGTTGTTTAAAGATTTCATTTTTATGCTTTTGATTGTTTTAAATCTCTTATTTTCATAGCTTATTTGATTTATTTTCAAGTTTATATAGTTTTCACAAAAGTTATTTTTATATAAAAAGTTGTTTTTCTTAAAGTTCATTAATTTCGTGTTTTAAAAGTTTTTAACTTTCAGTTTCGTAGCTTATTTTTACACGTTTTTACCTTATGATTTAGTCTTGAGCTTATTAGGATTATAGCTTATTTGTTTAGCTTATTTTTGGTTATTACCTACGTATTCCGATTGGTACAAATCTGAAAAGGGTTTTGTATTCCGATTGGTCAAGATCTGAAAAGGGTTTTAAAATTCCGATTGGGGGTGTCCTGGTATTCCGATCTGAAAAGGTAAGTGAATATTCCGATCGTGTGTAAGTGACAACATTCCGATTGGTTCTTCACCCCTCATTCCGATTGAGGTGCATGTTTGGTATTCCGATAGGAAATAGTGACAGTATTCCAATCAAAGGGTCCGAGCATCATTCCGACCAGCATCTAGCCATATTCCGATCAGGTAAGTTAAGCATTCCGATTGGAGGTGTTTTGGATATTCCGATTGGTGAGTGACAGCATTCCGATTGGGTTCCGACCAACTTTCCGATTGAGCACGTTTGACATTCCGATTGGTATAATCGGAATATATATTCCGATTGGGGTATTCTTCTTGTTTTGTTTTATTTTATTTTTAGTTTACGTTTTTATTACTTGTCCATTTTTAATTCTCGTCGCGCTTTTATTTTTAGTCATTTAATCAATTTACTTTCCGCCACGTTTTTAAATATCGCACCTTTCTTTTAATTAGATTTAGATTTTTAATTCCACGCTCTTTTAATACTTGCCCTTTACTTTAACGACATTTACTTTTAAGTCTTGCACATTTAAATTTAAAAACCAACCAAAAATATTCTTTTTCACCAAAATAAAACTGAGTCACACATTAAACACAAGTTTTTCAATTCGAAAAGACATACGACAAAGAATCTTTTTAACCTGAGTAAAATCTATGTATCAACTAAGCAAACCAAACCAACCCTCACACATGATTTATTGCAAGTAATAAAGAGGAAATAGATACCAAGAATCAAAGAAATATGAATAGTTCTGTACTTCTGTTGAAGATAGTAAAGTCTGACAGATTTGAGACGGGTAAATCTCTGCAATATAGAGGGGTGCACCATGCATTGCCTGAAAAATAAAAACACAATGAGATAACGGCTGATAATGCTTCATGTGATTTAAAGTTTCATTTTCAATAGGATTAGGATCAATAGAGGCTTACTAAAATGATAGCTAAATCTTAGAGAACTAGAACTAGTAGGAGAACATTAAGACCAGGAGCATAGGCAGTGATGAACCGCGAAGAAAATATAGCAGAGCTGATAAAGGAAGTTCACGCTTCCTACCTTCACAAACCAATTTGCCACTGTTTATAAAAGAACACAGACCTAATGTGTTTCTTCTGCACGATTCATTAGAGGATGAGAGAAAAATATGTGTCAAATAGGTTTTAAATAAATGCATGAAGGACAATACATGTGTCTATGACAATCATGTTTCCCAATGTCCTCTTTCTCTTAGGCTCTCTTTATGATCAACCTCAGAGAGAACCCGATGATTGACACTTATTTTATCACACACACTTCCTCAAAACTGAATGTATACTCACGTTTATCAGAAATGAAGATTAAATAAGGTATCAAGTGATAAGCATTTTTAAGTATTCTCGAAAGATCTCTATCGTGCAATTGCCACATATGATAAGCAGTTAATAATTTTAAGAGTACATTGTTTCCTATAGCTTATTTCCCTAGTGAGGTGCTTAAGATGGGATAAAGCAAACTTAACATGATATTTTTAGCGTTTATGATAAGAGATAAATGGTACTATGTAATAAAAAAATTAGAGACAACATCATTCTGTCTATTACGTATTTAATTAAAATAAGAGGCGATTTTGAAAGAAAATAAAGGAGAGGGTATGCTCCATGTTCACTGTATTAGTTCTCGAATCTCCTCAAAATACCATCATTAACAAAATGTCACTTTCTCAATATCTGGATGATTCATCTTACACATTGACTGTAAAGAATAAAGTATAAAGTTATGAACTGGAAGCAGGAACAAAAAAACTAACTGATGAAATTTATCTTACCTTCAATTCTCATAAAATTATGCATTCTTCCCTTGAATAATGTTCTCTTTATTTTCTTAATGGGAACCTGTAAACCCAATACAGCGAATGTTACCAAGCACAATCACTTATTTCTAGTAGATTCTTAAACACCATTCTTGTGTTTTGCAACCTGGCACAACAATATATCATGTCCCTATATATTATATTCAGCAAGCATTAAACTTAAGCTTCCTATAGAAGTGCATAATCATGTTTCCCGATAATCTATTATTTACATATATTATTGTTGTCACTATAGTACACACCAACATAGCTTGTGGTCTTGATTCTATCATAATTGTTGTAAGGGAGTGTTTAGTTATGGTCAGGGGGTGTTTAGATGGCTATTGTAATGAGGCGTTTGTGGATTATCAGCTTATCATAAGGCATATATCTAAAGAGCTAAAGAAGTCGTTCACCATACACAACCCTTTTTATAAACTCTAATTCTTGCTTATATTTTCGTCATTGTCAACTTTACCCTCATTGTCGATATCCTGATACAGAGAAATGAATGCAACCAACATGTGTTATAACTATTTCATAGTTTTTTAAGTGACAAAAAATAGCAGACTTTTACCTCCTTTTCACCAATGTCAACGTCTTTAGCCATATCGACATCTATAAAAATTCTTTTTTACTTATCGGGGTGTTTGAAAAAAGGTTACTAAAACTTTTATAGATTACCACCAACCTAACAATAGAAAAATGACAGTGTAAACATCCAAGTTACCTTTTAATATCACTCATTTATGATCCCTACAGTCCGATTTTTTAAATTTCCATTAGCCCGCAAATAATATACCATGATTTGAAAGAACCTTCCTACGAAAATAAAAACTTTTACATCTAATGTTCCCTAAAAATTAATCATTTCAGCCTTGGTATATCACTGACCACTTTCGTTTTACTACTAAAACTTTGGAAAACAATTTGTAGGCTCATAGTTTTTAGAACACAAAGCATCATTAAAATTTGCATAGTCATGTAGAAAGATATGATTTACTAACATTATAAGGGCCAAACAATCAGCCTAAAATAAATCGACCTGTATTTTTGGATGCAGTCTAACATCAAGTCGAACTCTTCTAGATTTTGTCATAAATTATACTACTTGAATTCCAGAACCAACTAAGAGACTAAATATCGCTTCAAAATATCAGTTAACAGCTAGTTTCCTCTAAAGCAAGTACGGTTTAGAGTATAAACAGAAAGCAGAAATTACTTCAATAAGAACCTCACAGAATCAATACTATGCATCTCTTAATGATCCACAAGCGCACACAACAATAAAAAGTTACAGTACATTACATATCAAGCATCAATGGCATAGCTATTCAACTTCACATATACATTCATCACCAACTTAACCTATTTTAATCTAAAAACCACATTAACCGCAAACAACATAAAGTAGCGTAGAATCACACCGCGCACATATTAACTACATTTCAATCAAATCTAACTTATCGCATCAAATAAAAAGGTAAAACTTAACGAAACTGATATGAACACCGAGGCTACGATGCGTAGCGGAACAATCGATACACAAAAGATCCCATACGTAACTGTAACTGACGCCCACGTCGGATTCCTCGCGTTACAATCAAAACACATCTGCTCATACAATTATTGATTCATATAATCAGATCACCAAACAAACAATTAAATTAAACTAAACAATCAAAAACATGTCTAATAATCAATAAATTAAAAAAAACCGAAACCTTGTTTTTTGATTTGGATTTAAGCTTCGTAAAAACAACGTTTTTGTTGGTGAATGATGAATCTGATGAAGCCATTGTTTGTTAGTGATGATGTTGTTCTCAAGAGGAGATTTGATTCTAGGGTTTTTTTTAATTGGATTTTGATTTTATCTCCTCTTAGGGGATCATGATTTTTTATAAATTTAGGGAAAAATGAGGAATGTGGTTTGGTTTTTTATAAAAAAATGACAATGATGAGTTTGGATCTGGATGGTTATAAAAAAAGTGGTGTTGAGACCAGTTTTTCAAAGCAAGGACAAACCCATACCTGATGCAAGTTTTTCAAACCGATCTACGGTGAGATTGTGTTAAATTTGGGGAAAAATGAGGAATGTGGTTTGGTTTTTTATAAGAAAATGACAATGATGAGTTTGGATCTGGGTGGTTATAAAAAAAGTGGTGTTGAGACCAGTTTTTCAAAGCAAGGATGAACCCATACCTGATGCAAGTTTTTTAAACCGATCTACGGTGAGATTGTGTTTTGGTGAAGGCAAAGGTATGGGCTGGCTGATTTTGAACGGTTACCATTTAATCTGTCTCACAATATGTAATATTTTATTATTACCATTTTTAGATTCTGCCAAATAAATAAATGAGGTAATTCGAGTTCAAATGGATACATAATTTGTACGTAAATAAAAATTCAATAAGTCAATACAGTAATACAAAAGCATATTCATTAACTACATATGAAAAACATAAAAACTCAAGGTTCTTGTTAGATGGCACAGGAATTTGATAGTAATTTTCTCCGGTGAGCAATTTTATGGTGTTAGTTACGGTACTTTAATGCTGGTGTTTCGCAGTTTTTTGTTTGTTTATATATGTGGCGTGGTTTTTAGTAGTCTACTACTCCGTAATATACTAACCAACTAGTAAGGGTGGTTATTAGTACCCTTAAATAGATTTTAATATCCTCTTAATTTTTGATTTTTTTAATTTATTTTTTATTTTTTCTAATTTTGTTTTTGTTATAAAACTGTGAGTGGAAAGTGTGAATAAAAAATATAAAGTTTAACATATTAAAAACAGTAAACTGACAAAAAAATACGGAACAGAAACTGACAAAAAATAATGTTGTCATGTAAAAAAGGGACAAAAGGGGTATTTAAAATACTTTTATGTACTTTTTAAAAGATATGAGGTATTTATAACATGACCCAGTAGTAATGATCACTATACAGAATCATGAAAACGAGTTAAATCATCATCAAATTCGTAAAGCCTAATTTTATTAATTCTAAAACGGGATTTTCGTGACTTAAAAAATGAAGGTATAAAATTATTGAGTGGGGTTGGTATACTATGTAACACCTAGATGCAAGTCATGTACCTTAAACAAGTCAACATCATCTTGAAGAGATTATGTTGTCTACTCATGTAATGTTGTACTTGATTGTACACATGTTACTTTCCTTGAACCTTCACTCTTGCTATGCCCATACATCCTCAGCTACTTCCATAATCGAACTATTAAAATTTTCAACGAGCATGCATATGTAAATTTAATAAAATTATAAAAGGTATGGCTGGTGTAATGTTGTAGGCAAGGTTATAAATAGCGTGAAGCGTAGTGTGAATGCATGATCAAGCCTCAAGCTTTAGCAGTTAAAGTGAAACTTTTGCGTTTTTAAGGCGTTAAGTAAGGCGGCACAAAATACGAAAATATTTATAAATTATTAGTATTTATATCATATTTCAAATGTATTAAGTTTACAAAAGCGTCTTACATACAAACTAAAGTCAAAAAACTATATTTACATGTAATCGTTTTCATTTCTATATAAAAGAGATCAGTTTTATCGAAATCAAAATGAAGAAAGTCAATACTTTTTGCTTCTCATTGCACGTCAATCCTTAACCTCACGCCTTGGCTTATAGCGTGACGTGAAGATAGAGCTTTACGCCTTTGTGAGGCCATTACGAAACATTTACGAGCCTTTTAGAACCATGACGGTAGGCATACGCAGATAGTATTATATTTTTGATACTCTTAGAACACGGTTCTCGTGAGATTTTGTTAAGAAGTCGTTAATAAATAGAGTTTGGGTCTAATGATAATTTTAGATATTTGATTGAATTCTGTAAGTTTACTTTCTAATTATAATTATAGTATTTTGATTTTATTGATGTTTGAAAATTACGATACACTTATTAATAGAATTCAAGAAAATTAATTCTGTGGTGGGTTTAAACACGGTGGATTAATCGGTCAATGAGTCAGAAATCAAGTTAACAAAAAAAAAAAACCACTTCATTTTCTAGGCACAAAACAAGCGATTTTAGCACACATATGACATATTTGACAATTGGGAAAAGTTTAATATAGATATTTTTATACCATATATTCAATCAACCAATCATAACATTTTATTTTTTATATAACAAAAAAAAATCTATTTTTTAAAAAACGAATATATTATAAACTGTTAAATCGTTACGCAAAACGAAACATACCATCGTAACAGAACTAAATCATTTTTTTATCGAGGGGTAACTTTGTATAGTTTCGACGGATATTTTTTTCCTGAGAAAATCACATATGATTCACGAATCATATATGATTCTAGAAAATCATATATGATCCGTGATACGAATAATATATGATTTTCTCAGAAAAAAAATCGTTGAAAATATATATATGTGCCCGTCGATAGAAAGCTGGTTTAATTTTTGTCACAGTAGTATGTTTCGTTTTACGTAACGATTAACGGTTTATGAAATATTCAATTTTTAAGAAAAAATTAAAAATTAATTTATCCTTGCAAACATAATTTATATTGATATCAACTCTTTAACAATTAAGGTGGTTTAAACCCGGTTAAATAACACGACTCATACAACCTGATTTTTTTTCCCAAAATATATTATTATTTAGATTGTGTTTCTAATTTATGCTCTTTTAGATTGTGCTTCTAACGAAGAATTTGTAAGACTGTACGAAGGTGTTCCTCATGTTCCTCCTTGGGGTTGGAGAATATCAGGATGTCATCAATGAACATAATAACGAACTTGTCCAAAAACTCATGGAAGACACGGTTCATCAAATCCATAAAGACAGCTGGAGCATTAGTGAGTCTGAATGGCATGACTACGAACTCGTAGTGCCCATAACATGTATGAAAAGCAGTCTTGGAGATATCCTGCTCTTTGACCCGTAACTGATGGTAGCCGCACCTCAGATAGATCTTCGAGAAATGCTTGGCGCCCTGAAGTTGATCGAACAGGTCATCAATACGCGGCAAAGGGTAACGATTTCTGATCGTGATACTGTTTAGCTCACGATAGTGTATACATAAACGCATCCTGCCGTCTTTCTTCTTCACAAACAGTACTGGTGCACCCTATGGCGATGCACTGGGACAGATGAAACCTCGTTCCAGAAGTTCCTACAGCTGATCTTTTAGTTCCTTAAGCTCTATAGGAGCCATACGGTAAGGAGCTTTGGAAATCGGCTCTGCACCTGGTATGAGCTCGATTCCAAACTCGACTTCAGGAACAGGTGGTATGCCCGAAAGTTCATTTGGAAATACGTCAGGAAACTCTGACACAATAGGCGGATCTTGGATTGATGGAGACTCAGCAGTAATGTATGAATATTGGCTATGAATCCCTGAAGGCCGTGTGATAGCAATGCATGCGCCTCCATGGATGAAATAATCTGTACTGACCTCCCTGGCAAAAAACCATGGTGTATGTACTCTGGAGATTTAACATCACCGAAGATGACCCGATAAGTGTGGCAGTCAATCGTGGGCTGGTGTTTGGATAACCAGTCCATGCCTAAAATCAAGTCAAAATCGCACATGTCCAAAGGAAGTGCGTCAACTCTGTGGATCTTGTCATAAAATTCTAGGGGAAGATCTCTGTACACCTGAGTGATTCGTACAGAGTCCCTAAGTGGCATGGAAATGCATAAGGCATTATCTAATGGCATCGGGGAAATCCTAACACGTATAGCAAAAGTAGTGGACACGACTGAATGCGTCGCTCTAGTATCAAATAGAACACATGCTGCCAAACCATTCATGAAGAGATTTCCGGTAATGGTACATGAAGTCTTATTCGCCTAATCTCGAGTAGTAGTGAACACGCGACCAGAAGTAGGAGGTGGCTTGGTGTCGGCGTGTCCAGAGGTTCCTTCTATCTCACCCTGGCGACAGTCCTTCTACTGATGGCCTTGTTGGCCACACTTGAAACAACCACCAGTACCTCAGCGACAAATACCAGAGTGTCTGCGCGAACAAGTAGGACAGACAGGATACGTGAATCCTCCAGCAGGCGTCCTAGTTAGCTGAGAGCCTGTTTAAGGATTACATGCATGAGACATGATCGTGGAACATAAACATGATTACTTAGAAGGTGTAAAATTTACCAGATGAGGTAGAACGGTTAGGCTGTGAACCCTTACGGTCCTGATCCTTGCCGTTACTATTGTTCCTGAATTAACAATTTTTGGAGTGTCAGAACACCATAACATAAAATAGTTGAACACGAAAGAAGGTTAATGTAGGGACCTTCCGTTGTTCGAGTTGTTAGCGTTGTTACGGTAACCATCGTTACCGCCACGCCTCTCAGAACCAGAACGGTCGTTAGTCTGACCGTTTCCCTTGGATGCTTACTGTTGAGCGGCCGCAAGCTTACGGTCATCAGTCTTCTGCCTAGAATATAATATTGAATAGAGGATTATATGAAATGAATAATGCTGATGGAAATGAATTGTTTACAATTGGTGATTAAAGATACCTCTTCATTGCTCTGTCATCACCGAACTCCTCTCGTTCCTGAAGCATCTCGAGCTTTCGGGCTGCATCGGCCACCTGTTCCACTGTAGTGAAAGTAGCACATACCAAGTTGTGGCAACCGAAGTGCAAAGTGGCCAACAAAACTTCTCAGCCTACTCCGCAGCAGTTCCTGCGGCTGGACCAAAAAATCCTGCTAAACGGAGAAACCTTTGCATGAATTCATTGTTGTTTTCACCAGCAATCTGCCAAATGTTGTGGTAGTCCCTCTTGAGCTTCTCTTGCTCAGCATGTGGAAAGTACTGATGAAGGAACAACTCCTTAAACCGGCCCCATGTCAGGTATGCAACCCAATTGTCACCACCGTTGGACTGCTTGACCGATTTCCACCACTACAGCACATCACCTTCAAACTTATAGCAAGCCAGTCTTGCCTTGAAACACCATCACAACCTATTGCATCGAAAATCTTCTCGATGTGAGAAATCCAAGCTTCAGCCTCGTTAGGGCTGTCAGACTGCTCAAATGAACGGGGTCGCTATTTGTTGAATCTCTCCAACCAAGTCATAAGAGTAACCGATGGAGGATGAGGATGATTGTTGTGATTTCCATGAGCCTGGAATTCCGCCTGAACTTCATCTTTGATTTCATTGCGGAGTTGGGGAAGGAAGGCTTGCAGAGCTGCATTGACAGCTGCTGTCAAATCTGGAGTATTGCGATTGTTCACCCTCTGACAGTTTAAAACAACAAAATGCAACATAAATCATAAATCTGAAATGAGATAACATAAGAATGCATGAACAATGTATAAATCAAAGAAGCAGTTTATAATGCATGAAACAATGCAAAAATGCATGATGCAGTTTATAAAACTTTTATATGAACGGGAGTGAATGCCTATGGTCAGTTCACTCAAAACAAAAGACATGTTGGGAATAAATTATAGCCAGTCTACTTGAGCGCTGACAAGAGTAAAACAAGCGTTGATAAGAAGAAAACAAACGCTGACAGATCAAGCGTTAACAAGAAGAAGTCAAGCGTTGACACATTGAAGACAAGCACTGATGGAAGGATATGATCTATGCGTTTATTATGTTCTAGATTACTTCTAGTAAAGATAGGAACAACAATGTATTTTCTATATTTATCTTTACCTAGAATAGTGATACGTAGATTATTGTACAAGGCTTCTTATGTCTATAAAAGAAGACCTTTAGGTTATTGTTCAACATAAGTTTTCATACGTTAAACACTTTCATTGTAAGCAAGTTTGATATCATTAATCAAAGTGAAAGTTTGTTTACATCTTGTGTGTTCTTGTTTAAGTGTTAATTCCGCATAACACTTAGATTGTCATATACATATACAAAGGTTTCTCTAAGTGTATTACTTGATCTAATCTCGTATACATAAAACTAAATCGATCTAAGTTTGGGATCAACAAGTGGTATCCGAGCTTGTTGAGGAACTTTTGATCTTAAAAAAACACAAGAACCCTAAAATCACCAAAAACCTAATTTTCACAAAAACCCTAAAAACATCATGTCAAATCCAGAAGTAACCTCCTCCTCCTCACCTTTACCAAACATCAAGATTCCCATGCTTGATGCAACCAACTATGAATTGTGGAAATTCAACTTTGAGCAATATCTAGGGATCTATGACTACACACTCTGGGAGATTATTGAATATGGAAACACATTCAATAAAGCTCAAAAGATTGCTAATGCCATTGCTGCAAGAGCAGCTGTTGCTGGATGTTCAGAAGCAGATAAGAAAGAAAAACCTGATGATGGTAGAGCTGTGTCTGCTGAAGACATAGCAAAGAAAAGGGTTGATATGAAAACCCTAAATATTCTGAAACTCTCTTTGGGACAAGAGAACCAGCATAAATACAGAGGTTATGAATCTGCTAAGGACCTTTGGGCAGCCCTTGAAGTTGCATATGGTGGCAATGAAAATACTAAGGAAGAAAAGAAGAAGCAACTCATGCATGAGTATGCTGTCTTCAAGGCTCAACCTAATGAGAAGCTTAGCAGTGTGAGAAGCAGATTGCTTGACATTACAAGCAAATTTTCCTTCATGGGGACACAACTTGGTGATGTTGACATTAATGCCACTTTTCTTAAAAGTCTTGGTGAGGCGTGGAAGATTGAGGCAAGATCTATACTTGCCAACAACACTAACAAAAGTTCTACTTTTGACGATATCTACAACAAACTGAGGCTGTTGGAGAATGAAACTCTTTTGGAGCATGGAAGCAAGTCTACCAACAGTAATATGGCCTTCTTCTCATATAGTAAAGGTCAATTTAATCAGAAGGACTCTTACATGCATCCAGTTACTGGATCATCATGTGTCAACGCTGGAACATGTTCTGTCAACGCCTCCTATTCAGACGCTAACACATACAAAAGTGACTCACCAAGAATTAAACCTGCTTGTCTGGATCTAGATACTGTATGTGCTTATATTGCTTCTTTGCCCAATGGTTTAGTGATTACATATGAGGACCTTGAGCAGATAAGTGATGAGCACTTGGAGGAGATGGATATTAAGTGGAACATGGCTCTTGCTAGTATAAGAGCAAACAGGTGGAATAAAATGTTTAAGAAGAAGATGACCTTCAATGTGTCGACGTACAGTCAGTATTAGGCCCGGCCCAACAGGCCCGCGGCCCACACAAACCTAACTTATCCTTCAAGAAAACCTAGCACTATATAAACAAGGGTAGGGGTCTCATTCGCGAGGAGGTTCTCTCTCTTAACCACACCTCTTATACAATATATCATCCCGATACTGACTTGACCGTCGGAGGTGGACCGCGGGGCTCCGGCCTCGGGTCCACGTCTAACCGGTTTACCTTTGTTTGCAGCATTACTCAGGACCGGGGAAGACGATGAACGGCCTAGGAGAGTCGTCGAACCGGCCCAGCCAAATTATGCTCCAACAAGTTGGCACCATCCGTGGGACCCTAACTAAACTATGTTTCGTGGTCTCATATTACCAAAAAACAAAAATCAATACAGCAAAATCGGTAATTCTAAACTCTTTCTGTTTTGTTTTTCACACGTCGCATCTTAATATAGAGCAAAAATCATCACTGCCGTCGCATCTGTTTTATATACGAAGAAAATAAAAAAAATACTGAATATATCATTATGGTTAGCACTTTATTGTGGTATCTTTTGTTCCATTCATAACATATTGGATGAATCTTCTCGTTGCTATCTAATCATGGTTAGTAACATAATATATTTGTCATATAAACGTAAAGAATAAAATCATCCGTCATTATAATTTGGTTAGTGATATAATATATTTTTATATATATCGCAACTCGGCCTACTAATATCGTATCGCGGCCCGATCTCTTAGATTTGCGGCCATGGCCTATCCATCCGCAATGGTCCGCATGTCCGGACATATTTTATTTTTTATTTATTTTTTATCCGCGATTACGGCATGTTCAGCCGCGTTTGTTCGCACTTTCAAGCATATATTATTTATTCACTGTGGTTATGAGCCGTGTCTTTTTGCGTTAATTCGCGCAGCTAGAAATATTATTTATATTCATGAAAAATATTACACATATTTTTTGAGTTAATAAAAGATGTTATTTTCGTTCAAATTTGGCAAAAAAGAAATTCAATGGATAATATATTATCCATATCTTTTAAATATGTGATAGGATATTACCTATATTTTTCTATATTAATAAAAAATATTGCATATATCTTTTAAATTGGCAAGGAGATATTACATATATCTTATGATTTGATTAATATATCTTCCGTATATGTCGTAACCCGACGTAGTAATATCGTGATCCGTGGTCATGGCTCGTCCATCCGCACTCATCTGCACATTCAACAATTATTTTTTTTTCGCGGCCATGGTATGTCCAGCCGTGCTTATCTATATGTTCCGTCGTATTTTATTTTATTGCGGTCATGAGCCGCGTCTTCCGTACTAATCCGCATATTCGGATATACTATTTATATTAATAAAGGGTATTACAAATATCATTTAATTATTACAAGATATTATATCTATATCTTTTAAATCGGTAAGATATATTACATATATTTTTTAAATAATGTGTTTATCATTCGCGGTCATGGTACGTCCATCCGTGCTAGTCCGTACACTCGGATATTTTCTGCCTATGGGCGTACATGTACACATCGTTCCCAGGTGGAATAAGAGGATTGAGTGAACCTAATAATTCAACTTGTCGTGTAAGAGGGATGCAACCCCAACGACCACGGATCATGTGTCCTTGTTAGACACCTTGCTCACAAGACGTTGTAGTAAGTTTCGAAAACATACCGTGCCTCCCAAGCCGGACTTGTTAACAGACACACTGTGCACGTCTAACAAAATTTTTGTCAAAACTTTGACCGTCCTTATGGTAAATGCGGTACGCCGCACGTAGTGGCATAGCTCATCCCATAAGTTAGTTAAGATACGTCTTATACTATATGACAATTCGCGGTTATGGCAAGACCCATCCGCATTGGTTCGCACGTTCGAACCCAATTTCTATATTTCCTACGCGGCTATGGTACGTCCATTCGCGCTGGTCTACGTGATCGTAATTTTTTTTGAATACTTGATTTAAGTTTAATATTACTAATCGAGTTTAGCATCATTAAACTTGGGGGGCTACCAGGGTATAATCATACCACTATTTCCGTGCATGACACGCAAATATCTTTGGATATATTTCTTTGCCGCAGAAGTTCGCCTTCTGCCGGGTTATACCTTTGCCATGGAAGTATCACTTCCATTGGCTTATTCTTTCGTCGTGGAAGTATCTCTTCCACGGACTTATTGTCTTTGCCGTGGAAGTCCTCCTTCCACTGGCTTATTGTCTTTGCCGTGGAAGTACTCCTTCCACTGGCTTATTGCCTTTGTCGTGGAAGTCCTCCTTCCACTGGCTTATTGTCTTCGCAGTGGAAGTACTCCTTCCACTGGCTTATTGCCTTCGCAGTGGAAGTACTCCTTCCACTGGCTTATTGTCTTTGCCGTGGAAGTCCTCCTTCCACTGGCTTATTGTCTTTGCCGTGGAAGTACTCCTTCCACTGGCTTATTGTCTTCGCTGTGGAAGTACTCCTTCCACTGGCTTATTGCCTTCGCAGTGGAAGTACTCCTTCCACTGGCTTATTGTCTTTGCCGTGGAAGTCCTCCTTCCACTGGTTTATTGTCTTCGCAGTGGAAGTACTCCTTCCACTGGCTTATTGCCTTCGCAGTGGAAGTACTCCTTCCACTGGCTTATTGTCTTTGCCGTGGAAGTCCTCCTTCCACTGGCTTATTGTCTTTGCCGTGGAAGTACTCCTTCCACTGGCTTATTGCCTTTGTCGTGGAAGTCCTCCTTCCACTGGCTTATTGTCTTCGCAGTGGAAGTACTCCTTCCACTGGCTTATTGCCTTCGCAGTGGAAGTACTCCTTCCACTGGCTTATTGTCTTTGCCGTGGAAGTCCTCCTTCCACTGGCTTATTGTCTTTGCCGTGGAAGTACTCCTTCCACTGGCTTATTGCCTTCGCAGTGGAAGTACTCCTTCCACTTGCTTATTGTCTTTGCCGTGGAAGTCCTCCTTCCACTGGCTTATTGTCTTTGCCGTGGAAGTCCTCCTTCCACTGGCTTATTGTCTTTGCCGTGGAAGTACTCCTTCCACTGGCTTATTGCCTTCGCAGTGGAAGTACTCCTTCCACTGGCTTATTGTCTTTGCCGTGGAAGTCCTCCTTCCACTGGCTTATTGTCTTTGCCGTGGAAGTCCTCCTTCCACTGGCTTATTGTCTTTGCCGTGGAAGTACTCCTTCCACTGGATTATTGTCTTCGCCGTGGAAGTACTCCTTCCACTGGCTTATTGTCTTCGTCGTGGAAGTACTCCTTCCACTGGCTTATTATCTTCGCCGTGGAAGTGCCTCTTCCACGTGCTTATTATCTTCGCCGTGGAAGTATTCTTCCATGTGCTCATTATCTTCTCCGTGGAAGTATTCTTCCACGTGCTCATTATCTTCGCCGTGGAAGTACTCTTCCACGTGCTTCTTATCTTCGCCGTGGAAGTATCTCTTCCACGTGCTTGTTACTTCGCCGCGGAAGTATCTCTTCCACGTGCTTCTTATCTTTGCCGTGGAAGTATCCCTTCCACGTGCTCTTTTTTTTTTTTTTTTTTTTTTTTTTTTCGCCGTGGAAGTATCTCTTCCACGTGATTCTTATCTTTGCCGTGGAAGTATCCCTTCCACGTGCTCATTCTTTTCGCCGTGGAAGTATCTCTTCCACGTGTTTCTTATCTTCGCCGTGGAAGTATCCCTTCCACGTGCTCATTATTTTAGCCGTGGAAGTATTCTTCCGCGGCGCATCGTTATTTTAGCCGTGGAAGTATTCTTCCACGGCGCATCGTTATCTTTTGCCGTGGAAGTACGCCTTCCGCTGGCTCATTCTGCCACAGAAGTACGTCTTCTGTTGGTACATATCTTTGTTACGGAAGTACGTCTTCCGTGATGAATTACTTTGCCCGACCATGGAGTGATGTTTCCAAAATTTACATCGTTTATACTTAATTAGATGGAGCTTGATCAACTATGTTTAATCTAGGAAAATATGTGACAAATTTTGGAAGTCATTATCGGATGTCAGGGCCGTAAGACGGATGTAATATCCGCATCACCTTTCCACAGAGGTACGTCTTCTGTTGGCTTTAAGACGAATGACACATTCGCATTATGTTGCATCATTAGTGGGTATAAGAAGTACGCCTTCCAATGTTCACGATGCAGCATATGGGTTCCACCTCCACCTTCACAAAACCTTCTTATCATCCTCACGTTAGAGATGAATAAGAATGATACCTTGCCAATGCCAGTGTTACCCCGGCTATAGAACACGCTTTCTTCTTACGGGGTCCTTACCGTCTAAATCACGGGAAACCAAGCATTCGAGCACAACCAACCCGTCTTACGTATACATGTTTTCCCATTTCTTTCGACGTGGATATGCTTACAGGTAGCGGATATGGTGTAAAGTCTAGTAACCTCGGTGACAACCTCGCATACTAGACTGGGGGGACATGATGACGTATAGTGGCTATGCTCACTATTCGTAATCCCAAACCATCATCTTTTCGCTAAAAGTAGCCCATTACGAGTGGAGCCATATGTTACGGACGACCCACGAGGACGTCCTAGCAGCAAGCCGCACGCGGTTGTTTGGTGAGCATGATACACGAATGAGTCTAGCATAAAATGATCATGGACCATATCATACTAGACTGGGGGCATGTCGACGTACAGTCAGTATTAGGCCCGGCCCAACAGGCCCGCGACCCACACAAACCTAACTTATCCTTCAAGAAACCCTAGCACTATATAAACAAGGGTAGGGGTCTCATTCGCGAGGAGGTTCTCTCTCTTAACCACACCTCTTATACAATATATCATCCCGATACTGACTTGACCGTCGGAGGTGGACCCCGGGGCTCCGGCCTCGGGTCCACGTCTAACCGGTTTACCTTTGTTTGCAGCATTACTCAGGACCGGGGAAGACGATGAACGGCCTAGGAGAGTCGTCGAACCGGCCCAGCCAAATTATGCTCCAACACAATGCAAAGGACACTGTTGGATTTGATAAATCCAAGGTTGAATGCTACAATTGTCATCGTATGGGGCACTTCATAAGGGAATGCAGATCTCCTAGAAGATCTGATGCTGGCAAACCCTCAAGCCAAATTGTTAAGGCTCAGGATCCTAAGGCCATGGTTGCAGTTCAAAAAATTGATGGCATGGGATGGGATTGGAGCTATTTGGCTAAAGATGTGGAAGAGGATAAAGCTTTCGTTGCTGAGATAGAAGAAGAAGAGCATGTCCAATATGCTCTCATGTCACACTCCTCCTCTTCATCAGATAATGAGGTATACGATGATGCTTTTTGTAGTAAGGGTTGTAGGTTAAATACTGAGAAACTTAACAAAGAGGTGTTAAGATTATTAGATGATGTGAGCACTGAAATATGCAAACTGTCTAATTACCAACTAGCTCTCACTCAAACTGAGAAGACAGTTTCTGAATACTAGAAAATGGAATTTGACTTAAAAGATAAAATAAATATCTTAAAACATGAGTTAAATTCTAGCAATGATATTAGGAGCATCATGGAAAGGGTTAATGGTGAGCTACAGGCTAAGTTAGATGAGGCCATTAAGAATAAAGATAATGTTGGCCTTAAAATTCAGAGATTTGATAAGGCCACACAAACCCTAGGAGAATGTGTTAATAAACAAAGGGATCCTAAGGACATGACTGGGATTGGGATGAAAGACTACTCTGTGGTTCCACCACCAGCTGGTGACTTCTATGGTGTCCAACAAAAGGATCTATCTTGGACTGGTTTACCAGAACTCCAAGAGGAGGAATTCATTCCTCCACCAAGAGTCATTACTCCAGTTGAAGAATATCAACAGAAGTTGACTGACTTGAATGAATGGAAGAAAGCCAACCCTACCTTATTTGTTAAGGGTGGCTTGTTATGTGAAAGTCCTAATAAGTCAACCCCTATTAAGGTAACAACCCCAATCACTGGTAAGGCTGTTGACCTTGGCTCAAACACTGTTAGAAAACCTAGTGTCAAGTATGCAGAAATGTATAGGAATACTAGGTCACCTAAAAGCCAAGTTAGTAATGATGGAACAGGCTTCTTCTCTTCTAGACCTAGGGTTGTGTCTAGAAAAGACTGTTACACTTGTGGTAGCTTTTCACACTTAGCATTTAAGTGTGTCAACGCTTCCAAGGTCAACGCTGTTAGAAAGTCAAACGTTGTCAGACCCAAACCTTGTGTGCAGCAAAGTCCACAAGTTGTTAGACCTGTCCCATTCTTCACTAGAGGGTCTAACACTCATGGACAAAGACCATTTCAAAAGACAAATACTTGGTCTAACAGGCAATGGGTTTCTGTAGCAAACCCTAGGTTCAACGCTGACAAGGGTAATTTCAGCGTTGACAAGACCAAATCCAACGCTGACAGAAACGTGACCAGACCTAAATATTTGCAACCACAGGGTAAGGGGTCTAAAGCTTCTTCAAGCTTGACATGAAGACCTAAGAAAGATCAAAACCCTAATGATAATGGGATTTCAATGACCTGCAACAGATTTAATTACATTTCAAAGGTCATTACAAAACCTATTGGGGTTAACTGGGTATTTCATCCAAAGAGGGATGAACAAGGGGTTGTTATGAGAACTTAGTCTGTTCTTGTTGAACAACTAGATGAATCCAAGTCTGCTAAGGCTTGGGTTCCCAAAGAAAACTAACTTGTTTTCTTTATGTGCAGGGCATTCAAAAACAGGTAAATGATTATGGATATTGGGACAGTAGATGCTCAAGGCACATGACAGGGAAGGAAGATTATCTGACTAACTTCACTCCCATTAAGGATGGTGATAAGGTTTACTTTGAAGGCGGATATGGAACTATCACAGGCAAAGGAACACTTCTCACCAAGAACTTGCGTTTTGAAAACGTATTTTTGGTAAAGGAACTTGATTACAATCTTTTTAGTGTATCACAAGTTTGTGATAACAAAAATAAAGTTCTGTTTACTGATACTGAATGCTTGGTGTTAAGCAAGGATTATAAGATCCCTGATGAGAAATATATTGACTATAGAACACCTAGACATAAAGACATATATAATGTGAATCTGAATGGGATTAGGATGAATAATAATATGTCATGTTTTTATGCTAAAGCTTCAGTAGATGAAAGTAATCTATGGCACAGGAGACTAGGGCACATAAACTTTAAGAATATAAACAGGCTTGTGAGACTTGGCTTGGTTGATGGTTTGCCTAAAAAGGCTTTCCACAATGACCACTCTTGTGTTGCATGTCTTAAATTCAAGCAGCACAAGGTCTCATTCAAGTCTAAACACGTGCACTCTAGTACTAGACCACTTCACTTGCTTCATATGGACCTTTTTGGTCCAACCAATATAGAAAGTTTGAATGGTAAATCATACTGCTTTGTCATCACAGATGACTTTTCTAGGTTTACTTGGACTTTATTTTTAGCTATGAAGAGTGATACAGCTGACACTTTAATTAACTTTATCACTCAGATTGAGAAGAAGACTGGTAATGAAGTTAAAATGCTTAGGAGTGATAATGGTGGTGAATTTAGGAATAAAGTTTTAGATGATTTTTGTGCCAGGAAAGGGATTACTAGGCAGTTTAGTGTTGCCAGAACCACACAGCAAAATGGGGTTGC
This sequence comes from Glebionis coronaria, assembly GCA_025667525.1. Lineage (NCBI taxonomy): Eukaryota > Viridiplantae > Streptophyta > Magnoliopsida > Asterales > Asteraceae > Glebionis > Glebionis coronaria. Next base: position 230,338,797 of record CM046875.1, read on the forward strand.
AGAAAGAAAGAATAGAACCTTAATTGAAGCAGCCAGAACTATGTTGGCTGATGCTCATTTCCCCATAGCTTTTTGGGCTGAGGCTGTGAATACAGCATGCTATGTTCAAAGTAGAGCATTGGTCAACAAGATACAGAACAAAACACCTTATGAATTACTTTGGGGAAGAAAACCTAATATTGGTTTTCTTAAACCTTTTGGCTGTCATGTAGTTGTTCTTGATACTAGTGATGCCTTAGGTAAATTTAGTGCAAAAGGTGATGAAGGCTATTTCATGGGGTATTCAGTGCAGAGCAAGGGATATAGGGTTTATCTTAAAAAGGAAAAATGTATACTTGAAAGAGTACATGTTAGGTTTTTAGAGAGTAAACCTAGTGATCCTGAAAGTGGTCCAAATTGGTTGTTTGACTTGGAACCTCTATCTAGAACTTTAAATTATATGCCTGTCACTAATCCAGACATTGTGAAGGTAACTTTAAATGTTGTGGAAGAACAAGTTGTTGATGTTTCAGGTAAACAGGTTAATGAAGAGGTTGGATCACAAGCAGCAAAGTCATCTCCTATACTAGAGTATGTTACAATTCCCATATGGACAGATGCTTTTGCTGCTGATGCTGCTGCTGGAAAAGATAATGGTGGTCCTCAAGTACCACCAGATAACAACATGCATGGTCCCTCAGGCGCTGACAAAGGCAAATCTAGCGCTGAGAGGACAAATTCAGACGTTGATGGCTCAAACGTTGACAACACCAATTCAGGCGTTGACAACCCAAACACTGACAACCAAGGTTCAGGCGTTGACAACACTTTTGCGCATATTTTCTCTTCTACTTTTGAACAGGGTGAACCTTCCAATTTTTATGAAGAGGTTCATCCTCATATTGATGAAAGAGAGTCTGAAGAAGAAGATATTGGCAACATGGATAATGAGATTGAAGACACCAAAATTTTTGAAGGAGGAGTTCTCACTTCTATTATGAAGAATCACCCCACTTCTCAAATCATTGGTGATATTATGACTCCTGTTTAGACTAGAAGATCTCATCAAAGTCTTGGTGTATTTATTGCCAATATTCACAAGAAGGTTGATACCCCTCTTGTGCAAGCATGTTTGTTTGCCTGTTTTCTGTCACAACAGGAACCCAAGAAGATATTTGATGCCCTCAAAGAACCAAGTTGGGTGGAAGCAATGCAGGATGAGCTTCACCAATTTGCAATTCAGGATGTTTGGGAGCTCGTTGATTGTCCCAGATATGTCAGACTTATTAGGACAAGATGGGTTCTAAGAAACAAGAGGGATGAAAGAGGTATTGTGGTCAGAAACAAGGCAAGATTAGTGGCTCAGGGATATACACAAGAGGAGGGGATAGACTATGAGGAGGTCTTTGCACCAGTTGCAGGGATTGAAGCTATAAGGATCTTTCTAGCCTATGCATCCTGCATGGGCTTCACTGTCTATCAAATGGATGTCAAGAGTGCCTTCCTCTATGGAACAATTGTTGAGGAGGTATATGTAATGCAGCCTCCTGGTTTTGAGGATCCAGAGAATCCAGACAAGGTGTATAGAGTCAAGAAGGCTATGTATGGACTTCATCAAACCCCAAGAGCATGGTATGGCACATTATCCACTTATTTGGTGGACAATAGATTCAAGAGGGACACCATAGATCAGACATTGTTTACAAAGAAGAATGGTAAGGATGTTCTACTTGTTCAGGTCTATGTTGATGATATCATTTTTGGATCTACTAATCCAAAGATGAGTGAGGATTCTCCAAGCTCATGACAGACAAATTCAAGATGAGTGCAATGGGGGAGATGAAATTCTTTCTAGGGTTACAAGTTCAGTAGAAAGAAGATGGTATCTTCATCTCCCAGGATAATTATGTGGCAGAGATCTTAAAGAAGTTTGGCTTTTCTCCACATGAAAAGACGGCTACTACTCCTATGGATAGAGAACACCCTTGGGGAAATATTGGAGATGAAAAGGATGTGGATGTCAGGCACTATAGATCAATGATTGGTTCATTGATGTATCTCACAGCCTCCAGACCTGACATCATGTTTGTTGTGTGTGCTTGTGCACGCCATCAAGTGACTCCCAAAGAATGTCACCTTTATGCTGTTAAGAGGATCTTTAGGTACCTAAGATGTTATCCCAGTCTTGGCTTGTGGTATCCAAAAGATTCACCTTTGGAGCTTATTGCATACTCAGACAGTGACTATGGAGGTGATAAGTTTGATAGAAAATCCACAACTGGTGGATGTCAGTTTCTTGGGAGCAGGTTGATATCTTGGCAATGCAAGAAACAAACAGTGGTGGCTAATTCTACAACTGAAGCAGAGTATGTGGCTGCAGCTGCTTGTTGTGGACAAGTTTTATGGATTCAGAACTAGCTGTTGGACTATGGGTATAATGTCATGCATACCAAGATATTTGTTGACAATAACAGCACTTTATACATTATTAAGAATCCTGTATATCATTCTAAAACCAAACACATAGAAATTAGACACCATTTTATAAGAGATTGTTTTGAAAAGGGTTTAATACAACCAGATAGGGTTGAACAGAATAAAATGTGTCAAATTTACTAACTAAACCTTTTGATGCTGGAAGGTTTCAATACTTGGTAACAAGTATTGGAATGATCAATCTCACATAATATGTGTTTTGGAGTCTTTTTGTAAAAGTGTGTACAGGATAATGTATTGTTATTGGTCTTTTGAGGATTTAGATTTTCCACTATGTTTTTCTAACACTGACAAAGGTTGCTTTAACGCTGATAAGTGTTATTGTAACGTTGTCAGCAATATATTTGTCTAACGCTGACAAAGCTCTTCTTAATGCTGTCAAGTGTTATCGGGGCGTTGTCAGCAACAATGTTAGTTTTGTGGTTTTAAATCTAAATGTGCAGGTGGTGTTAGCATTATACCATTGGATACTGAGTTGCTTATGGATCATTGGAGAAGCATTTGAGCATGTTTTTATTTATGGATGATGGTTGGAATTGTCTATTCCTATCTTGACATAAATTTTTTATGTTCATGCATATTTTTGGCAACATATGTATCACAGTTTAAGGGGAGGTTTTAGGAACCTTTAGGACTTTTGGGTATCCTTATGATACTCTTATCACAATTCTAGATTGTGTCCACAGGTGAGTATGAGTTAGTTTTATTAAATCATGAGGCACTGTAGCATGCAAAGTTGATATACTATGCATGTTGCCAAGACATTTTTGGCCTAGAATTGGTTATGGTCTGTTGGGAGACTTGGGAATGATTTTATCATGGGTTTTACCTGGGAGTAACAAGGAATTTTATAAGGTAACTTAGTTGTTAAGAGTTTTGGTTAGCAAGGGACACTAGAGGACTGTTATGTCTATCTTGCATAAGCAAGTGTGCATAACTGGACAGTGCTTGCCGCCCTATAATAATTATCAACTTTTAGGTTATCTTCTCTAGGATAAATTACGTTGTTAAGGTCATTTTTCATTTTTAAATTTTTTTATTTTTGGACGCTGACAAGTATTTTTCCAAGCGTTGTTGTGACCAATTTAAACGCTGACATGGCTCTGGCAAACGTTGACAAGGATATAGCCGTTGGGCGTTGATGGGTTATTTTTGACCGTTGACACTCAATGGGACCTACCCAGTTGTTACTTTTTGACATATTTTTGGGCCGTAATTTTGGGAGCAGATAACTTTCATTTAATGCATGAGATAAACTTATTTCTTTTCAATATTTTCATGATTGTATTTTGAAAATAGTTGCCTAATTTTTGACCAATCACATGCTTGTTTCTCTCCTATATATTTGACTCCTATTTTAAACAGGGTACCTATCATTCTTGTCTAACAATATTTTCTCCTATAACTTCATCTTTATCAATCATTCAAACAGCTTTAAACAATGGCACCAAAATTTAAACCAAGTGATTTGGAATTGGGGTTCAGGAGTCAACACAATATGGTAGCATATCTTGAAGCTGATGATACTCTGTTTCCCCAATACACACAAATGGTGGCGTATTTGAATGCATCCCCTATTAGGTATGCTCTTTCTCATGCACCACTCATTCCTGTCACACATATTAAACAGTTTTGGAACAATGTTAGTTCCTCAACAGTTAATAGAGTGACTACATTATCATCTATTGTTCATGGGTGCACATGGGTGGTTACTGAAGCTTTGGTTCGCCAAGCTTTGCATCTTGATGATGCAGATGGTATAACCACCCTCCCCATTTATGAAATAGAACAAGGACTAAGGGCTTTGGGTTATCCTTTCCCTGATGAGGGAACCTTAAACAAATATCATAAAGAGGAGTTTCCCCCAGCCTGGAAGTACCTAATACATGTCCTATTGCAATGTTTGAGTCCCAAGTGTACTGCACACAATGAGATCAATAGATCTATTGCAAGTGCTATTGTGTGCATTGCTACTAGGCAAAAGTTTAATTATTCCAAAATGATTTTTGAGGGCATGTGTAAAAATAAAGGGAACAAAATGACTTTAGCTTATCCCAGATTTTTACAAATGGTTTTTGATGTCCAAAGTTACGGTACAAGGGATCATGATGACTTTTATGAGATCCCTGTGCAAAAGAAAGCAATTTTTACAAAGATGAACACGCCCCCACATCGTGACTTACCCCTAACCCCAGCTATGATTGCTGTCATTGAAGCAACACAACCCCAACCAGACCCACAACCCCAACTTGACCCAATACCTGAACCTTCACCTTCACCACAACACATGCAACTTGACCAAGAACCCTTCGACGCTGACATATAAAATGTTGGCGTTGACATGCCTATTCCAAACGTTGACACCAATCCTTCACAGTCCCAAACACCCCTTAACCAACCCACATCCACCCAATCCACATCATCTTCTCCCCCAACCCAATATAGGTTGCAAAAACGCCAAAGGACTACTGGAGTGTTCTCCTCTAGTGGTCCTAGCCATGTAGCAGAGAGAACCACCACCACAAGCGTGGTTGGTGCTATGGATGAGGCTGGGACTATTGGTTCTGGCTTAGAAGCTGGCCAAGACAGTCCTACCATAATTAAGACCTCATCCATGCCCAATGAATCTAACTTGGGAGGTCAAATACCCATTTTAGAAGAGAGCAGATAGGAAACAATGACTTTGGTGAAATTAACGGCAGTCTGCATTAGCTTGCAAAAGCAAAATGCAGACTTGGTACAAGTTGTCAGCACACAAGGCCTTGAACTCAAGCAATTGAAGGAGCAGATTGTTATCTTGGAAAATGCTAGCACAAGGAGAGGGATGGAGGAATCTTCCAAAGAGGAGGATGAACAGATAAATGTAAGTAATAAGGGCTCTCATGATGGTGAATCTTTGGGTGTTGCTGAGGCCCTAACAAGTTTGAAGAAACAGTCAGGTTTTGATACGTCTCTAGTCTCTCCTACAAACTTAAATTTGTCATTTACAACCATGTTGGAGGAAATTACAAGAGGCGCTGAGACAGGTACTTTGGGCGTTGACAAGCAAGATTTGAACGCTGACATGAGTAACTTGGGCGCTGACAAAGCAAAAGCGAGCGTTGACAGGCCTGCAAATGAGGTTGATGTATTCCCGTTATCATCCATCATCAAAGATGTTTCTTCACAGGTATTACCATCTTCCTTACCCACTTTGGATCCATTATATAAGGGTAACGGTATTATGGTAGAAGTAGATGTTCCAAATAATGCAGCACAGATTGAATTTGATAGAAGGTTGGCTGCACAAATTGTGGAATAAGAAAGGAAAAAGGTGGGTGAATCACCTTTTGTTGTCACTTCAGAAGAGCAAGAAGGAAGTGATGAAGCCAGTTCAGACTCAAGTGTAATGATCATAGAACAACCAGAAAGACTTGAGTATGGTGATGAGTTGGCAAAAGAGAAGTTGAATGAGTTGAAATTGCAGGTTGATTTTGATATGCCAGAAGTTGTTCAGATGTACCATGCTTGGGAAGATAGGTGTATGGAGAATCCACATTTGACCATTTCAGATCAGATATGGGGTTTGGAGATTCTTCTCAGAGTACAAAAGGATTGCAAGGTCATTCTGAAACACAAGGCAAGCAATGTTCTCTCAAATTTGAAAAGGGATAGAAGGGAGTTATACTGCATGCTGCTCAGATGTCATGGAATAGGGTGGACTTATAAGAAATTGATTAGATTGACATTTGAAGAGTTGGAGTGCAGAGCTTATCCCATTTGGGTAAGAGTGCAGGAAGAAAACACTCTAAAACTTCTTTCTGATGAAAGAAAAGAAGAACTTGTAGAAGAAATGGAGCTTAAGAAGGCAATGATTGTTCCCAGACCTGTGAAGAAGGGAGTCCCTCTTGAGTTTCCCAAAGATATGGATAGGTTGAATCCAAGTGAAGCTGTTATAAGAAGGAGCCACAAGCTCTCACCTTTGGAAGCTTTAGATATGGTACAAGTGTTACCACTTAATTCCAGAAACCCTATTATAAGTTATGAAGAAGATGGATGTGGGTTTGGAAGATTGGTAGGTATGGAAAAGAGGTTCACACTTTTACCACTCTTATATCTTTGTTTGCAAGTTCTGATAGAGAAGACTTGGTAGACCTATGGAGGTTGTTAGAGGCCAAGTATGAGACTGAAGCTCCCACTTCAGTCAATGCAATAAAACTGTGGTCAACATTCAAGAGAATGGGTGGACCAAGAGATGAAGATCCTGCTATTTGGAAGGATCTTGAAGATGACCTCAGTGGTCTTCAATGGCGTTTGTATTCAGCTGCTGGTGTTTGTTATTTGAGTTCTACAAAGTTTGCTGAGTATCTACTTGTAGATGGTCAGTATTTTATGTCCAAGGAAGTCTTGGAGAAGATGAAGTATACGCAGCTGGAGATTGATTATTCAAGTGACGTGGCTAAAGATTTGATCAGATTTATTTATTACCAATATGATAAGTGTTGTAAGATTCCTCCTAGTTCTTAATGTTTATTCAGAAACTTGATTACTAGAGTAGATATCAAGTTTAGGGGAGGATTGTTAGGAATAAATTATAGCCAGTCTACTTGAGCGCTGACAAGAGTAAAACAAGCGTTGATAAGAAGAAAACAAACGCTGATAGATCAAGCGTTGATAAGAAGAAGTCAAGCGTTGACACATTGAAGACAAGCACTGATGGAAGGATATGATCTACGCGTTTATTATGTTCTAGATTACTTCTAGTAAAGATAGGAACAACAATGTATTTTCTATATTTATCTTTACCTAGAATAGTTGATACGTAGATTATTGTACAAGGCTTCTTATGTCTATAAAAGAAGACCTTTAGGTTATTGTTCAACATAAGTTTTCATACGTTAAACACTTTCATTGTAAGCAAGTTTGATATCATTAATCAAAGTGAAAGTTTGTTTACATCTTGTGTGTTCTTGTTTAAGTGTTAATTCCGCATAACACTTAGATTGTCATATACATATACAAAGGTTTCTCTAAGTGTATTACTTGATCTAATCTCGTATACATAAAGCTAAATCGATCTAAGTTTGGGATCAACAAAACATGGCGCAGGGACGCCAATGGGTCGGTCCCAAAGTTAAAAGTTTCGATAAAAGCACATGCGACTAAATAGGGCCAGTCCTGTACCAACCATTAATTAGTCACAAACCTGCTACAATGATATGAATGCATGAAATAAAATGAATGAATGCATGAAAACCATCTGTCAGTTCTAGGAAGACACTTGTGACTACCCGTAAGTTACAGGTCATGTTTTACTGAGCTACAAGTCGAAACCTTGGCTCTGATACGATAATTGTAACACCTCATTTAATAGGATATAGTGCTATAGTAAATTATGGCGTATCATCAAAGCATGCAAGGTAAATGTCTAAACATTCATGACCACAAATAGAAATACTGGAATCAAACATCGGTAGTCTAGTAACTCACACACAAGCAATATAAGTACTATAAATGGAAATGACCAAACAATGTCCAAAAGAAGTAAATTATGATAAAGTAGGAATAAATGCATAAGGTAAAAGAGCCGGATAGCTTCCAATCCGAATGCACATACTCTGGAGTTCCTACTTGCGTCCTTGGGTACCTGCCGTTTGGGAACATGGAAAAGTAGACGGCTGAGCATAACGCTCAGTGCACGGATATACAATAAAGCATGGAGAACATAGAATATGGAAGCATATAAAGAATATAAAGCATGAATGGTAGCGGAAATGAATAAGTCCTGGAAAACCTAGTTGTCTATCATGTTAACTGGTTTTAGTTCTGAAAACATAGCTTATGTTACTTATGAAAATCTGTATTAGTTAATGTACCATAATAGCCAATATAGGTCATGAGGTCAACAACGTGCATGAATACTTTAAGGGGAGACCTCGTCATGCAATTAGAGGGGTTGCCTCTAATTAATTGGAAAGTGGGTAGGAGGGATCAAGTCATTGTGAAGGATGCAAGGCACACACCACATTCACCATGAAATCCTGACTGAAACATGTAACTAGGATGCACCCATACGCCCCACATGATAATATAATAATAAAATGGCCAAATAACTGGAAAAGGGACGCCACGAGCTATCACTCCGCCGTGGTGAAGTCATAACACTAGTGCCTCTAGTGTTATGGTTATGGTACCTCCATAACTAGGTGAAACTGGTCATGCATGTATATGGCTAAGGTAACTAATAAAACACAAGCATTTAATCTGTAACTACTGGGGAAAACAGTTGGCTGCATACGGGAAATCCTAATGAAGGAAGAGATTATCCTTACTGAAGGACGGGAAATCCGTACCTTATGTCCAGTAGAAGCTAAGGAAAACGATGAAGACTAATCCACCTCGACGGATAACACTACATAAGAAATATGGACGTGTATGAGTTGTCTGAATTACATGTGTTTTACTGATTCCGTGTATTATTAGCTTGTTATACGTATTCTGTCATGTTTTACTGTTTACTGTGTTAACTGTAGTTATTATGATGTTCTGTTGAGTATTATTCATGTATTAGTGTATTATAATACTTGTATTGTAATATTAAGTAACTTTCTAAAAATAGCAGGTTTCCATAAATAGTAAGTTTCTAAAAATAGAAAGTTTCCAAAAATAGTAAGTTTCCATAATTTGAAATAAACTGACTTATAAATAATAATTAAAGTTTAAATAGTACAATACAAGTCTTGGTTACAGTTCATTAATTAAATAACTGGTTAATTTAATTAAACTATACATTATATGATTTTAATTAAAATACATGTTTTAATTAAAATGACTAAGTATAAATACCTTAGGTTATACATTAATTAATTTAAAAATTAGTTAACCTAAAGTTTAATATAACTTGACTTATAAAAATAGTTTTCATGAAAAACCCGAATCCCGAGCCCGTGTTTAAATAAGCCGAACCAAATAAGCTATAAACAAGTCCCACCGAGCCCTTGGAGGGGTCTCGGTTGACACTAAATAAATCATCCAAACATGCACAAATACCCCGACTTAAAGTCTGGGTCCCTTTGGTATCGGGTCCGAACAACAAAACCAACCGAGCCCCTTTGGGGGTCTCGGTGGTGCCTCGGTGTACACAACCGAACAAACAAACACACCCCAACCTTTGGTCACGGTTTCCTAGCCTGCGCTGAGCCCAAAACCAACCAATCTGAGAGTCTTACGACTCTTGGTGGTGGTGTTAAACGCAAGCCGAGCCCCATTGGGGTCTCGATTGTCTCGACCGAACCAAACCACACACAAACAAAACCCCTTGACATGAATTAATTAATCTTAGGTGTGTTCTTACATGTTCTTGATGATTAATTAATTTTAACACATGAATTACCTAAGAAAATAAATAAGATAAAAAAGGGTTTTAATTATACCAACGTGTGTAGAACGAAGAGATGATCACGAATAAATAACAAGTAACAAAAATCGTCCGGGTTGTCCCTTTTCTTTGATGTAGCCGGCGGCACCAAGGACCAAGGACCAAGGACCAAGAGAGAGAGAGAATTTTTATTAAACCTAGAAAAATTAATGAAAACAAGTTTCCTGGGAGTTTTGTTAAAAAATGGTTTTGGGCCAAAAGCCCACCTGGGCCTTCTCTCTTAGTCTTGCCGCGGCATATGGGGCCCACAAAGGGTAACCCGTAACTTTTTCATGTTAAAACAATTAGCGTGTATGTTCGTGATTTAGTATTCGTGATTTTGGTATTCGTGATCGTGTCACATTTATAATATTCATGATTGTTCGTTATTTATTTTCGTGACACGTGTATTAATATTATAAATGGAAAGTTTAAATTTTATCTTGTTTTCGTAAGTTACTGTTCACATGTACTGTTCATAGGTTTTTAATGCGGGTTTTAGTGAAATCTTTATGAATATGAACCTAAGGAATCATAGTAACAATACTATGTCAACTCTTATTCCTAGTAAGGTTCCAATTCAATGTCAATTTTAAAAATCCCCAATGATGAATGTATGAACCCTAGAACAAATTAGATGAAATTGAAAGAAATAACTTACAATTAATTGATCTTGGATGATGGATGAGTGAAACCCACGAGTTTGAATCAATTAATTTGAGTGATTGAAGGTTTTTGAAGCTTCAACAATGGTGGAAAAATGGAGAAAAACGTTTGTTGTGTGTGAAGGAGAGAGAAAGACAAGTTTGAAAAAGTTATTTTAATAAAACTGGCACTCTGACAAAATCTACTGCCCGTGGTTCCGTATCGATAAGGAACCGCGCCTTTGAGCCGCCGAGATAAAGAACCGCCTACAGAGGCAGGTTTTTATCAAAGAAAAACGATGAATTTTTGAGAACCAAAAATTTTAAAATACTTAAAAGTGTATCTTAAACCTTTTAGGATATCATTGGATCACCACAACACTAGGAAATAATGCCTTGTTGAAGGATTACGAGTTGAATCGAGATAGGAAAAGACCGAAACGAACGAAAGAGTACTCGTAGCAAAAAGGCAAAGGCAAAGGAGTCAAGAGAATTGAATCAAGACCAAGGACATTGCTCAAAGGACAAATGACATTCTTCAAATTGATGATGTGAAGAGCTTGTTTCATATATAGTGGTTTAAGACGTGCCTTTTCGGCGATAGTATAAACGGCTTTGGTAATGAATTAAACCAAGCAATTTTGATGCATATAATAAGATCATTTTCAAGAGTAGTCTTATTCTATTTCAAAATATGAGCAAAGTATAGATTTAATTTCTCTCCCACATGATCGGACAATTATTGCTAGAATTAACAATAACAATATTGTTGGAAATACGTTTTACGTATTAAGAAGGATCGGTCACTCCAACAATAGTCCATGTAATAGCTCGTAGTTTAGTTATTTATCTTTATTTAACTAACAAGACCAAGCCTAGCCTACAACATGTGTAGGCCGACCCAAATGTAAGCCCAAGCCCATGACAAGGGCTTGGGTATATAAACCCTCTCCTTTGATGGAGAGGGTAGTGGTTTTCATATTTTACACATAGTTCTCATTAGTTTCTCTCTCTAGAATTGTATGAAATCCACCATCCTTCTATCTCTTTCTCTCTCTAAAACATAAGCAAGATTTACATATCCTACAAATGGTATCAAGAGCCATGGGATGATTGCTTGGTTTTTGTGTTTGTTTTCTTGATCATTTAGTCTATTTTGATCCTCTTTCTCACGTCCCAATTTTTTTTTTGTGTTTTTATGCTTTAATCTTGATATACTTATCTATTTACTTGTTCTAGTGATTTGGTATTGGTATTTTGGGTTAAAAACACAATTTTTTGGGTGTTTGATTCGTTTTTAGGATTAAAATTCCGAATTTGTTGTGTACTATCCGAGAAACGTGGTATTTTGGTCTCCATCGGAAAGTTGGCATCCATCGCAATAACCAAGGGTTTCTTCATTGCGATAGAAGGGTATTTCGACACTTATTCCGATCAAACATTACGATAGCTCCTTGCATCGTACATTGCGATTGGGTATAAGGCAATATTGAAACGTTACTCTGCCAAAATTTCTTTAGCCACATTTCGACAGGTATTGTGATCACAACATTCGGACAGGTATTGCGATCACAACATTCTGACAGGTATTGCGATCACAACATTCTGACAGGTATTGCTATCAAAACATTCCGACAGGTATTGCGATCAAACATTCCGATAGGTATTGCGATCAGACATTCCAACAGGTATTGCGATCAGACATTCCAACAGGTATTGCGATCAAGCATGGAGATAGGTATTCAGATAGACATTGCGACAGAACTTGTTTGTGCATTCCGATAGTTATTGCGATCAAGTATTATGATAGTTATTGCGATCAAGTATTGAGACATAACTTGTTGTGTGCATTCCGATAGAGTGACAAGATTTCCAAGATTTTTCAAAAACGTGTTTTGTGTGTAATGTAGTCTTGGAATTTTTGGTTTATCGAGAACATAATTTAGGGGATTTCAACATTATTTCTCGGCTTTAACACACAACAACAAACACATTCACTTTCTCTCATTGTTCGATCAACTTTGTAAATCTTAACTTATTGAAATGGAGTACACATCTCTTACGGATAAGTCCATCCTCTCGGGTACGGATAATCGTCCACCAATGTTGGTGAAGACTATGTATGAGGAGTGGGCTTCCCGCATGGAACTTTATATGTTGAACAAGGAGAATGGACATATAATTTGGGCATCGGTGCTCAATGGACCATTGGTATATGGTACTATGATGGAAGGTGCTGTTACTCGTCCTCGCACAACGGGTGAACTAACTGGCGATGCTAAGATACAAGACAAGTGTGATAAACAAGCTACAAATATCATTCTCCAAGCCCTTCCTCCAGATGTCTACAAACTCGTCAGCAAATATAAAGTTGCCAAAGAGTTATGGGATAGAATTCGTGTTCTAATGCAAGGCACCTCGTTAACTAAAAAAGAACGATAGTGTAAGCTTTATGATACTTTTGATAAGTTTGCCTATGTGCCAGGGGAGACTCTTAATGATTACTATCTTAGATTTACCCTATTGTTGAATGAGCTTAATATCTATGGCATGGCAATTCCTACCTTTCAATTGAACAGCAAGTATTTGAACACTCTTCCTTCAGAATGGAAAAAGTACGTGACGGATGTTAAATTGGCTAAGGACTTGCATAACACCAATGTGGATCAACTTCAAGCTTTTCTTCAACAACACGAATGCCATGTGATTGAGGCTCGGGTGTCTACACCTCAAGTTCATGATCCACTTGCCATGTATGCTTCTCAACAAAACATGGCTTATACTTATCAACAACCATCATACTTGCAGCAGCCACCACCACACACCTATCAGCAACCACAACAACCATCTTATCAACCACCAATGATGCCACAGCAAGCATTTCAACAAAGTGTTCATCAACAATCATTTCCACAGCAACCACCATATCAGACATCACCATCACAAGCCAACACGTCTCCAATGGGATATACTCCTCAGCAAGGATATTTTCCAATAGAAGCACAACCAACACAAGCTTTCTACTCTAATGAACTTCCACCAATCCAAGCACCGGTCTTTACTCCAAATGATACGCCAGCTGATGTTCTAAACCATCTCACTGGCTACTTGTCAAAACTTGTTGCAACTAGAGGATTTCCACCAACAAACAATCAGATCCGCACCTCTTCAAATCCTCGACAACAAGCTACTGTTCAAGATGGTCAAGTAACAGTGCAACCTATTCAGGGAAGGCAAAATTCATTTGGACCTCCTACAAGGACTGTGAATGCTCAAGCTGTGAATTCTCAAGCTAATGGAAATGGAAGCCCCATTGGTCCTCAAAAGGTTGTGGCTTGCTACAATTGCCGAGGACAAGGTCATATGGCTAGGCAATGCACTCAGCCGAAAAGGAGAAGGGATGACGCGTGGTTTCGTGAGAAAATGTATTTGGTTGATGCTCAATCTAAGGGAAAGATTTTGGATTCAAAGGAGTTAGCATTTCTTGCAGACCCAGGGGCAGCAGATACTGAAGGCATTGCAGTCGTTTCCACTTCTAATGCATCTTATCAAGCAGATGATCTTGACGCATATGATTCGGATTGTGATGACATTCACTCTGCCCAAGCTGCTCTCGTTGCTAATCTCTCTCACTACGGTTCTGATGTCGTCAGTGAGGTACCCACCACAACCAATCTTGGTAATGATGATAACCAACATCAAGTTGGGCATGAAAATTACAACCTCGAACAGCATTCGGGAACTAGTAACTCAAATGATGTGGTACCCAATCCTACACATTTGAGTGAACCTCAACCAAATGCTACGACGGGTATGGAATCTTATGCTCAACATGATTTGGTCATGTTGCCTAAACATATTATTGATCAAATGCATATGGCTCTCAGACAATCCGTAGATACGATTTCCACCCTAATCGCTGAGCTTGCGTTGCATAAAGAAAAGGTCAAAACTTTTGAAATGGTCCCTCAAGCAGAGAAAATAACATGTTCTGAATTTGACCAATTTCGTTTTGAAAAGACTGAACACTTGAAAGAAATAGAATCATTAAAAGCTAATCTTTCCAATGAATTAAAAGCAAAAGAGTCGGTTGTCAATGATTTTCAGAAACTTAAAATGGATTTCGAAACTCTCGAGTCTAAAAAGGTTGAATCAGAAATTAATGCAACCAAACTTCTTAAATTCAAGGAACAACAACTTTTAAAACAATACGCTTCCATAGAAAAGGTTCATCTTTTAACCAAATCATTTAAAGAACTCGAACTTAAGCGTCTTCAAAATTTACCACCTAATCCCGGTTATGCAAAACAAGCTCAGGAATATATTCCCGGTCTTTATGATATGACCATAATTGGCAAATCGAAAGAAGCACCTTATGTTCGTAGTTCTGAGGAAACATAGTCACTTACGGAAGAAAGTCATTCTAAAATGTCTTCAAACTTCCATACGATTGATTATGATAAGCATAATAAAGATCAACTTTCTAAAAAGACACGCATTCGCTTACAAAAGGAATTAGCTGAACTAACAGTTCTTGTGCCCCCAAGTTTGTCAAATGAAAACCCTCCTAGTACGTCTCCTACACTTGTCTAAATGGATTTAACGAAGTTAATTCCACCGGTAAGTAAGGCGTCTGTTAACTTAAATGCGGTACACCAACACTTAGCCGATTTTGACAAGGTCATTTTGGAACGTACGACGGCCACGGCCATAACGGAAGGTGAATGGAACTTTGAGCACACTAGAGTTGCGTTCCGAGACGAAATTGTTCCGTTTGTAAAGAATGTTAAAGCTTGTCTTAGTAATCTTGATCAAGATTTGCTTTTGGAAATAGAAGAAGTCAGACGTGTTTTGAATGAAATGGATGATGCTTATGAAAACAGTTTACTTGAAATAGAACGGGTTTCACGCCAAAATGATCAGCATCTGAAGCAAGTGATGTCTCATGATATAGTTTCCGTTTGTGTGAATAAAAGTGTTGATAATGATTCTATTGTGCATAATGTTGAATCTGTGGATAATATGGTAGATAGTACTTGTCATGAATCTGCCGCTGAATTTTTAAAGCTTCAAGATTCTTATTCTTCGCTTTCAAAACGTTTTGATGAGATTCAAACACATTGTATTTCGCTTGAATGCAAGCAACAATTTATTCAAGAAATATTTGAAACGTCATTCGAAGGTGTTAATATCGATGATGCAAACTTTGAAAAGATTTTTCGATTGAATTTACAATCAAAACAACGTCAGCCAAGTGACAAAGTTGCTAAATATTTGCCGATAGACATAGAGAAATCTAAGGAGCTTAACTGTGTGAACGTACTTGAGGCCGCTGAGAATTTTAAACTTGATCTAGATAATCAAGTTTCCAAGATTTTGTTCAAAGTTGATAACTTAAAACAGAAAAATACACGACTCTTCGATTCAGTACAGCCCGCATGTGCTCATACCACCGCACAGAATCAATCATTGATTGAACAATTGAATCGAAAGTCGATGGAAATATCTGATTTGAGGGAACAAATTTGTGATAAAAATCTGGTCTTGGCTGAGTTAAAGGAAACACTTCGTGCTCTAAAAGGTAAGAATGTTGTGGATAACGCATCCACTATCTCAGCATCGTCCTCTAGTGCAATCAAAAGGAACCTTATAGCCGTCACACCATTTAATAAGGGCCCTAGGACTAAACCATCTCAAACTTTGGTCACTAAAGATAAGGCGAAATCAAAACCAGCTTCTAATATTCCCGTGTTGCCTTCTACAGGAGTAATAACCACTACTAAGGCTCAAAGATCTAAGCTTAAAAGAAACAAGAAGAATGATAGGATCTTGCCCCCATCTACTAGTCAAAAGAAGAAGAAAGTAGAAGCCCATCCTAGGAATGTTATTTCTCTTTTGAATAAAAAGAATCATGTATCTAAACCTAAAGGCTCTGCGGTTGTGCAGCGTTCTAAGCCTACTGTGAATTCTAATTTGAAATGTTGGAATTGCAATGAATGTATGTTTTCTAGTCATCATGATTCTTGCCTTATTGACCATGTGAATGAGATGTATGCCCGGAAAAATGGATTAGAATGGAAACCGACTGGGAAAGTTCTAACCCAAGTTGGTTGGATGTGGCGCCACACTGGTATAACTTTCACTATAGTAGGAAATATGTGCCCTTTAACTAGGGTCACTCCCACTAAAGCGAAGAAAGTGTGCCTTTTAACTAGGAGTACCAATGCTACCAAAAAACAATCGTGTCCTTTAACTAGGAACACCGACACTACTGTAGGAACCAAGTGCCCTTTAAATAGGTCTACTCCCACTGTAGTGCCCGCGAATAATCCAAAACCTAAGAAAGTTGGAACAGTAAAACCTGTTAGTGCTAAAACCCACATTAGAAAACGTAGGAAATCTAAGTGTCACACAAATGTTAGCAATTATGATAATCTTATATCTGTATCTGCTAACACTCCGGAACCAATAGTTTCCAATGCATTGTCTACTGTTGTTATTGAAAACAGGCGGTCCAAATTGTTCTCTGGTATTTAGACTCTGGTTTCTCCAAGCATATGACCGGAGATCGCTCTCAGCTCAGAAATTTCGTCAGCAAGTTTCTTGGTATGGTTCGATTTGGTAATGATCATATTGCAAAGATAATGGGTTATGGTGAATATCATATTGGGAATGTTATAATTTCAAGAGTGTATTATGTGGAAGGTCTCGGTCACAACTTACTTTCTGTGGGACAATTTTGTGATGCAAACCTAGAAGTTGCTTTTCGAGAGCATACCTGCTTCATACGTAAGGGGTTGATTTATTGAAAGGTACTCGAGGGAATAATTTGTATACTTTGTCTCTACAAGACATGAT
Organism: Glebionis coronaria; assembly: GCA_025667525.1. Classification (NCBI taxonomy): domain Eukaryota; kingdom Viridiplantae; phylum Streptophyta; class Magnoliopsida; order Asterales; family Asteraceae; genus Glebionis; species Glebionis coronaria. Next base: position 230,356,170 of record CM046875.1, read on the forward strand.
GGCCGCTTCTCCCGTATGTCTTCTCTCCAAAGCATCGAAGACTAAGTCATGGTTATGGCATCGACGGTTATCTCATCTTAACTTTGACGCTATTAATCATTTGGCGAAAAACGAACTTGTTCGTGGTCTTCCTAAACTTTCATTTCACAAGGATCATTTGTGTTCCGCGTGTACAATGGGGAAAAGCACTAAGAAATCATACAAACCCAAGATTGAAGACACCAACCAAGAGAAACTTTATTTATTGCATATGGATCTTTGTGGGCCAATGCGTGTTGAAAGTCTTAGTGGTAAAAAGTACATCCTCGTAATTGTCGATGATTACTCTCGGTTTACATGGGTGAAATTTCTTACAACAAAAAATGAGGCACCTAAATTCATCATCGGATTTCTCAAGATGATTCAAGTGCGTCTCGACACTACTGTCCGACGCATTCGTACAGATAATGGAACCGAATTTGTGAATCAAATCTTGCGTGATTATTATGAAGAAGTTGGCATATCTCATGAAACATCCGTTACACGCACTCCACAACAAAACGGTGTCGTTGAAAGGAGAAATCGCACACTTATGGAAGCTGCTCGAACAATGTTAATTCACGCAAAGGCTCCATTGTTTTTATGGGCAGAAGCAGTATCTACAGCAGCGTAACCCAAAACCGGTCACTAATTCGTAAACGCCATGGTAAAACACCTTATGAGCTTCTCCATGGAAAAGTACCAGATTTATCATATCTTCATGTATTTGGTTCTCATTGCTATCCAAATAATGATGGTGACAATTTGGGAAAACTTCAACCAAAGGCTGATATTGGTATTTTCATTGGTTACGCACCCGCAAAGAAGGCATACCGAATCTACAATCGTAAGTCTCGGAAGATCCTCGAAACTATGAATGTTGATTTTGATGAGCTGACAGCAATGGCTTCTGAGCAAAGCAGCTCTGAACCCGCACTTCATGAAATGGGATCTAGTAACATTAGCTCTGGTCTTGTCCCAAACAACCCTACTTCATCATCATTTACACCACCTTCTAGGACTGAATGGGATACGTTGTTTCAACCGTTCTTTGATGAATTTTTTACTCCTCCAAGTATTGTTGCTCCAGAACCTGAGGTAATAGCTCCGGTAACCGAAGTTGTCGCTCCAGCAACCGAAGCACAATCAGACACATCTACACCTACAATTGGTCAAGATATACCTTCAACGAGTAATTCTCAACCAACACATATTTCAACTACCCATGTCATGCCTATTGAAGTATAGGAACTTGTCCCATGCCCGGATCAAGTGCAGTTACTCACTTTGAAATGGGTTTACAAGGTGAAACTCGATGAGTTAGGCGGAATATTGAAGAACAAAGCTCGACTAGTAGCTCGCGGATACAAGCAATTATTGGGCATTGACTTTATGGAATCCTTTGCACCTGTTGCCCGTTTGGAAGCTATTAGACTATTCCTCGCTTATGCAGCCCACATGAATATGATCTTCTATCAGATGGATGTGAAGACGGTATTTCTGAATGGTGAAATCAAGGAAGAGGTCTATGTTCAACAGTCGGATGGTTTTGTGAATCCTAAATATCCTAATCATGTGTACAAGCTAAAGAAGGCTCTCTATGGGTTGAAGCAAGCTCCTCGCGCATGGTATGATCTATTATCACAATTCCTCATTACGCAAGGCTTCGCTAAAGGCAAGGTGGATCCCACGCTGTTCATTCAGAAACGAGGTAAAGATATGATTATGGTACAAATATATGTTGATGATATTATATTTGCAGCCTCGACCCAAACCTTATCTGACGAATTTGGGAAACTCATGTCTTCCAAGTTTAAGATGTCAATGATGGGCAAGGTATCATTCTTCTTAGGTCTTCAGATATCTCAGAGTCCTAGAGGCATCTTTATAAATCAATCCAAGTATGCCCTTGAATCGCTTAAGAAATATAAGATGGAATCTTGCGACCCGGTGGATACTCCAATGGTGGAACGAACAAAGCTTGATGCAAATCCACATGGAGTAGCCGTTGATCCGACACTTTATCATGGAATTATCGTTACCCTTCTGTATATCATAGCTAGTCGACCTGATCTTCAGTTTGCTATATGTATGTGTTCTCGGTATCAAACTCGACCTACTAAGTTACACTTGGCCACTACGAAACGGATCTTTCGATATCTTAAAGGAACCACTAATCGGGGACTTTGGTATTCGAAGGACTCTTCGATTGCACTTATGGCATATGCAGATGCGGATCACGCGGGTTGTCAAGATACAAGGTGTAGCACGAGTGGAACTTTGCAATTACTAGGAGATCGATTAATCAGTTGGGCATCGAAAAGGCAGAAAAGCGCTGCAATTTCAAGTACGGAAGCAGAATACATAGCTATGTCCGGTTTCTGTGCTCAAATTCTTTGGATGAGATCGCAATTAACCGACTATGGTCTAGGTTTCAACAAAATTCTGATGTACTGTGACAACAAGAGTGCAATTGCCTGATGCTGCAACAACGTTTAATTCTCCCGGTCGAAGCACATTTACATTCGCTACCACTTCATCAAGGAGCAAGTGGAAAATGGAGTAATCGAGCTTTACTTTGTCCGATCTGAGTATCAATTGGCGGATATTTTCACGAAGGCTTTAGATCGCGCTCGAATGGAATTTTTGGCCGACAAGCTACGAATGAGAACTTTTTCGCCTGAGACTCTAAAGGAACTGGCAGATGAAGCGAAAGAATAGTGGTGGTAAACTATTCTCTGTATCCTTGGTGATCATCTGTATATATTGTTTATATTTTTATCCACAAAAGCAAAATACAAAAATATAAAACCATATAAAAACCATAAAAATTGAAAAATCTAGAAAAATCCAAAAATATTTTTACTTTATTTTTCAAAGGCATGTCTTTTGGTACGATAATATTTACGGCCTTAGAAATGTTGATTAATATTGACACGGCGCCATAAATAGAGTTCGTACAAAAGTTTTAAGTATTTCATAAAACATGCCTAAATGGCTTGTGGTTATTTCTGACTACAACCAGGGTTTCACATTAAAGTCAAGTATTTCTTATGAAAGCTTTGGCTCACAACGGGAATTAATTTTCTTGGGCAAGGTTTACTTGAAAACCTTGTAAGGGATCAAGTTTACTTTATAACTTGGTCTGACATAAATCTATGTACGTTTCAGTGCATTTATTTGTTAAAACAAGAGAAGTCTTGTTTTTATGAAGCTATCATCTCTACAACCATAGCTATCTACAATTGGTATCTACATACTCGACGATGCGACTACTCAAACGACGACTACAGCTCTTTCAATAGAACACGGGTCAACAATTGAGGGGGACCAATTGTCAAGCATTCAGAATCTTCGATGCTGAAAGTGCCAAGCTCAGTAACTGGTGTCAAGACAACAATACCAATCATACACGTGGTGTTAAGAGATGACTTCAGACGTGACGAGGCGACCAACATATGCCGAAAAGAACCATTTGATCTTATCATATGATGTTCTCATCAATCAGGTTCAACCTTGTCAATTTTTCTAATATGGCGAATATGTGATCATGTTACAAATCGGTATCATATCTCATACATTTGGTATCATGAAGATAAAACGGACTTGCATTTTTCTTCCCAATACCTTTGTTAAAACTTCATTAAATCAATTGATATTAAAAACATCGATTGGCTGAATATTTTTAATATGGGGGAGAAAATATGATTTAATATGGGAAATTATCAAAAATGGTTTGACTTAACGTGATGGCTCATTCCGACATGTGTAAAATGTTTTCGAATATCGTGGCATATGTTAAGGGGGAGCAAAACGGATTTGCACATCAAAATGGATTTCATGGTGATTTATACTTACCCTCAACCCATTTATTTCACGACGATGAAGATTGTGGTGACATAAGGATGGTAGGATAGGTTAAGTCCTATGATTCTTCCAGAACCGAAGGAATCTTCCCAAGGACATTCCATAGCTAGAAATAGTAGTCCTTAGGAAAGATGGAGAAAGATTGTGAACGTAGCTGAATGCCGACCAAGTACTTAAGTTAGCACTGGAACAATCACAACAAGTTTCTAGTTATGACGTATTGGTAAGCATTGAAGGGGTTGAAGAGTGAAAAAGAATTGTAAAGATAAAGGGTGTAAAGAAAGAAGCCCTCCTTACAACCTTAGGCAGAAACCGGGTCAATACATATGCTATTGAGATCATTTTAAATGATGCTTGATATTAAAGATAAGACATCATGGACCTAGTGATGCAATGCACAACCCATCCCAGCTAACTCAGATATCTCTTAAAAGATATTTGTTTTAATCACACGGAGACAACACGTTATCTATCGATTTATTCACTCCGAATAAATTGGTATTGAAATGGTGGCACTCCTCTCCAGCCTTCGATCACTAAAATCCAAAATGCACGATCGAGTCTAGAGCCATTTTAGATCATCACATATCTCATTAGGACATACTTTCATAATTCCTTGCTTCTTCACACACTGTGAAAAGTAAGAAAAATATTAAGAGTCCTACGCAAAATCTTCATGATCTTGCCTGAACATCCGAGTAATACGAAAGTATTTACAATGAAGATGGAAATCCTTCTTGAGCGAATATCAAAAAGCTCATGATAGGTGACTTGTGAGATTCTTTATGAATCAAGCTTGTGATAACTGGAAAGCAATAGTGGTTTAATTCTTAACTGAATTTAAACACGTTCCAGGCCTCTACGCAATATCTTAGTGATCTTACCAGAACACTCAGAGTGATACCTTAATGTTCACAGTGATGAGTGGAAATTCTTCTAGTGTTAACCTCAAACAGCACTTGGTAGGTAACTTGCAAGATTCTATACAAATCAAGCTCGTGACAACTGGAAAGCAACGATGGTGCGATTCTTTAATGAATCAAACTTGTTCCAGGAATCAGAATTGACGGCTTCAATCATGTGGATAGTTTTATCCAAATGATTCACTCTTTACGTTCGCAGTCAGCTTTGGACGGTCGAGTAAAGAGAACGGGTTTACCCGTGAAATCTTGTCAAGGAGATTTTTAATTAAATCTAGCTGCCACAAGTACGATATTTTATATCGTCCAACGGTCTTCACCGACCGGAGGTAAAATGCTACCGAATTAGAATGAAATGTTCAAAGCCATTTCGTTCGTGTCTACTTATGTTGCGGCATTTGAAGACGGCGGCGTTGCAGAATCGAAGAAGAAGTCGTCCCCGCATGCTTATACTTTATGCACTTAATACCTCATCTAATTCAAGAAAGCCTAAAAGTTAAGTCTTCCGCTGTATCGAACTCTGAAGCTTTCAAGAATTACGAAGGTATAAGTATGTGGGACATGGTGTCACGAAGAGGCAAAGATCACAAGTGATGGATGCACGCGATCAAGGCAAGAGATTAATTCTCAAGATTGATATCAAAGATCACTTCAGCATGTTCACCAGAAAAGAAAAAGAAAAAGAAAGACAAAGACTACGAGCTCAAGACAAGCATAGTATGCTAGGTTTATTTTATTATTGTAACTTGGGTAATGCCCTTGTTTGGAGTGACCTCCCTTAGGGGGAGATTGTTAGAAATACGTTTTACGTATTAAGAAGGATCGGTCACTCCAACAATAGTCCATGTAATAGCTCGTAGTTTAGTTATTTATCTTTATTTAACTAACAAGACCAAGCCTAGCCTACAACATGTGTAGGCCGGCCCAAATGTAAGCCCAAGCCCATGACAAGGGCTTGGGTATATAAACCCTCTCCTTTGATGGAGAGGGTAGTGGTTTTCATATTTTACACATAGTTCTCATTAGTTTCTCTCTCTAGAATTGTGTGAAATCCACCATCTTTCTGTCTCTTTCTCTCTCTAAAACATAAGCAAGATTTACATATCCTATAAAATTCCTTGGAATATTTAAATTCCAAATGTGTAAAGTCCACCTACAACTTAATGAAGTAGTTTGGTATCTCAAGGAATTCACTAATCATCCTAGAGATAAGCTTAATTGCACAAGTTACATATGATATAGGGCCTACTAACCGTAAGGGTGCAAACCATGGAAATCATGCTTGATACTTTAAGCTTCTACTAACTCACCCTACATCTCCATAGTGAGTCAAGTATCCAAGCAATGAAGGTTTGAGAGGGAAAAAGAAAAGAATCACAAACCACAAATAAATGTCAAGGCAAGGATGCCAAGAACAAGCATATAGTCAATTAATGAACAAAAGAGTGATCAATAGGGCGTGTGAAGAACGAAAGCATACCTTGGCCACAAATTGCATTCCAAGCTTTCAAGGAATCGATGCAAAGCCCAACTACAACTAATAGTGACTACTAAGTCTTCAAAGACTAGTATCACTTCTACCCATCTTGATATCATCATTCAATGATGTTGGAAATCAAAGAAGATGAGTCTTCTACAAGTGTAAGTAACTCAATCCACAATCAATAGAATGATTTATCTTCATGAGTACCTACACATAACAAGATGCAAACTAGTAGATACATTTCAAGAGTAAATCTAAAGTGAATTAATACTACTAATTTAAGTAATATGCAATATTAACACTTTAAAAGGCTTATTTTCAACAAAAAATAGTTTTTACCAAAGAAAAACATTAGTACAACTTAACCTTCTAATTTGAGGAGACAATGGATCGATCCAAGTTTTAAAGTACAATATACTTCAAAGATCTTGTGTCACCATCACTCTGATACCAATTATAGAAACTAGAAGGGGGGTTGAATAATTTCTCATTGGTTTATCTCCTAATTAAAATTCTTTTCAATTAGGTGACTGCACCAAACTATCTTTTACTTGAAAGCTAGTTGTATAATGATTAGGTTCAATTCTAATGCATTAACAATGTATAGTAAGTGTAGTGATAATGAATGTAAGTAAAGAGTGAGGAAAGAAACAACCTAGTAGGAAGACACCGATATTTATAGTGGTTCGACAACGAGGCTCCATCCTTGTTCCTACCCCACTCCTCGAGTACACCTTACTCGAGATTTTCACTATATCCACAAGCTCCCTTCTTGGCGGAAAAAACCTTACAACGTCACTTACATTATTTTTCGATACTAAGCTAAATGTCGAGACCTAATCTTAGCTAGGACCAATCTACACAAGGTCACCCACTTCATTCTTTTACGACACAAGGCTAGATGTCGAGTTCTAATCTAAAGGTAGAACCAACCTTCACAACGTTGCCTACTTCACCATTTTTCGACACAAGGCTAGATGTCGAGTTCTAATCCAAAGCTAGAACCAATCTTCACGACTCTTCACTTTGAAGCTAAGTGAGAACTTCACACAACACAACTACATATCACTTTATAGTTTAGTGAGAAATCACAAGACACAACCATATCACTTTATAGTTTAGTGAGAACTCACAAGACACAACCACATCACTTTATAGTTTTGTGAGAACTAACAACTAATTACAACTCAACTAATCATATCCAAGTACACACATGTAGCTTGGATCTATGTAACACCCCACTTGGGTAAGTGGACCGTTACGTGTATTTATGGCGTGTCATCAAAGCATAAGGTAAATGTCCTAAAACATTAACTGACCGTAAAGGAAATACCAGAATCAAACATCGGTAATCCAAACATAAGCCCAAACATGAAAAGTAAAATACTGAATGAAAGGACTAAACAATGTCCAAATAAGCAGGATAATGTAAGAAATGCATAAAGTAAGAAGTCTGGATATCTTCCATCCAAATGTACATGCTCTTAGAATCCTAAAAACGTCCTGGTGTACCTGCCGTTAGAACATGAAAGGAACTACGGCTGAGCATAACCCTCAGTGAACGGATATAAAGCATGATAGGGAATTACTAAAATGAAACAGATGATAATATACTGGAGCTGTAAGACTGATAAGTAAAGTTGCAGCGGAAATCTGTGTATAATCTGTAAAGTCTGATTTATAAATAATAAAGCTGAACTGTTATCTGTTAAATCTCAAAACATGCATTTACTGTAATTTAATTGCCAGAGCTTATATAGGTCATGTGCTGTAACAACGTTGCATGAATAACTGGAGGGGTGACCTCGTCATGCTGTAGAGGGGTGACCTCTAAATAACTGTGTTGGGTGGAGGGATCAGCTCCAATGTGAAGGATGTAGAGAACACACCACATTCACCCTAATAACTTGTAACACTTATAAGCCTAGGATGCATCCATAAGCCCCACTAAACATACATATAAAAATGGCCAACCTGAACATGAGTGGGACGATGCAGGATATCACTCTCCTGCATGTGAGTCACGACACCGGTGCCTCTAGTGTCATGGTTACGGTACCTCCGTAACTAGTACATAAACTTGGTCATGCTTGTATATAATACTCAGGCAATTTATTTAGTTATTAACATGATTACTGATAAGCTTAAACATATACTGGGGAAAAACATTTGGCTGCAGACGGGAATCCTAATCATGCATAGAAAGGAAGTCCTTACTGAAATAACGGAAAATCCGTACCTCTAGTCCAGTAACTGACGAAATGGAAGACTGAATAATGCTACTCGGGCTTCACGTAAGCTACAACAATTAATAGACGCGAATAAGTTACATATTCTATATTTACTTTACTGATTTTATTGGTTTCTTATTTATTCATTATATTTCTGGAAGTCTGTACGTATTTTTAACAGATGAATATGTATTAATAATTATTCCTTAATATATTAATAACCTACTAATAATTACGGTATAACTAAATCTGGCGTTATATTATTACTAAAATAAGTGACTCGTTAAAATATAACGTTTTCTAATTTATAAGGTTTTTCTAAAGTCATATATAATCTATATAATAATATTATACTTTTTAATTATTTCAAAACTATTTAATTATAATTTAATTTAAAATATAGTTTAAACCTTTACAAAAATTAATTAATAAAAGTATAATATAAAATCTACCTTTTCCTCATTATAATTAAATCGAGCCTACCGAGATACCCCTTTCTCGGTCGCACTAAAATGATTAAACCAAAATATATAAAATCTGACTTTTAAAATTAGCGACAGAAAACTGTCGCTAAAAACTGTCACTAAAAGCTACGTTTTAAAACGGTATAAAACTGTCACATAAACCTGCGACAGAAAACTGTCGCTAATACCTACCCAGCTCTTTCCACTTCTTGTATTCTTAAGTTCCCACTGTTAGTTTTAAAAAGGTTCCCACTGCTAGTTATAATGAAAAGTTCCCACTGCTTGTTCTGTTTTTACAACCAAACGCACCTTTATTTTTTAGAAACAACCAAACACTCCCCTGCTGCCCATCTAAGACCCACCGAGACATCTAATATGTCTCGGTTGCCACTGCCAAAACAAATCCCCCTGCACATCAACCCAACACCCTCGATAGCCTATGTTACCCCCCTGTCTTCTAATCAAACGCCCTTCGTGGGTTTTGGTTTTGCGGCCTACCAACCAGAAAGCCCACCGAGACAGTCCTTTGTCTCGGTATCCGTGTAATCACACGACATCCGGCCTAAATTGGTAAATCACTTGGTTTAAGGTCACATGTTCTTGAATCAATCATGGATTCGTGACATAAGGAGAGGAGGAAAAGAACAATTACCGTAAACGATTAATTGAACGACAATCACGAGTAATCGAACCCAGGATCAAAACACATGTCGGTCATCTCCCTTTTCTGTCTTTTTGTTTTTTTTTGTCCCTAATCTCTTTTTTTTTACAGATCGTGAGAAGGGAGAGGGGTTATATTACCGTCCTCTTTTTTTTTTGTTTAAGTCTTGTTGGGCTTCAGCCCATCAGTCTTTCTTGTCACATAAAAAACAGCCGACTCCTCTTTATTTTTGTAGTTTTTCATTTTTTTAACGAACCGGCTACCCTATAAAGTATAGATACTTTCATTTTTTTAAACGTATACTCACGCTTGTATTTAATTATCGTTTTTATTTTTGTAAGCTAATAATACGTATATAGTTTATTTAAAACCAAAACTGCGTATTTAATATTATTATATAAAATACGGGTTTTACAATTCTTCCCCTCTAAAAAGAATAATTCGTCCCCGAATTAATGATACGACAGTACTGGGTTTTACAATTCTTCCCCTCTAAAAAGGAGAATTCGTCCTCGAATTATAAGGTATATAAGCTGACAGGGGTAAAAGCTGAAAGTATACGTAAGCTGAAAGACGTAGAAGCTGAAGGAACACATATACTGACAGAACATGAAGGCTGGAAAGGTCTATGAGCTGAAAGGATATTTCGTCTTCCAATTAAGACATACTGCTGCTGAAAAGTATAAACATGACATGACTGAAGTGAACATGTAACGTGACGTGACTAAAGAGGACATGGAACGTAACATGACTGAAAAGGCTTTACTGAATTATTGATGGGAAATGATGAGAGGTCCTGACGGACTCCTCCGTTTCGAGCGGCCTCCCGCTCGAGCGATTCCTTCAAAAGATCTAAACATAATAAAAATCTTGGTCCTGCTGACCCTGTCCTGATGAATGCTGAAAAAAAAAATTTGGTTACATACTTAAGATGGATTTTTCTGAATCTGATAGGATGAATAAGCTGTGGCATGTAGGGTACATGAAACGGTACATACGATTATCCTGAAAAGATAATATTTATCTCTTTGAGCAAACTGCTGAGAATATAAGGAACGAACTACATGAACAGTTGTGAACGTTCCACGTGAGCAATTTTAAACGTAATTCGCGATTATAAAAGGAAACGTTGCGCCAGAAATATATCATGGATGTGATACGCGAAACATACTGTGAGTATGATGACGTAGAAAAGAGTGTCGACGATACAGCCTGAGACGTGAAACGTCTATCTAGTCATGGAGAAACCATGCTAAACATGAGTCTGGTTTTCTCAAGTTTTTGTAGTCAAATCCGGTACAAGACTTGGAACATATCCACGGAGATGGAACTTGAACTTGAACGTGAGAACATCATGAATAAGAATCGTGAATTTAAATCATAAGATATCATAAACATGAACTGAAATGGCATCATACTATGAATGAGACGTAAATGTGAAAGTGAGAATAGACGCGAAGGTAACATACACGTAATCGTGAACATGAACGTGAGCGAAATTCTAGAACGTGAAATTTCTATATGATATACGGATGATGGAGTATCTTGAAATCGTACGATTTACTACTAAATTTCTGCAGGTCCGCTACTGCGTGATCCTTCGGGATGAATAAAACATGCAGGCTGATTACATGGTTGACTGTGACTTATGCAGTATCATACTTTTTCTTGAGTCTGTGGTAATTGACGACCATTTCAGAGAATTTTGTCTCATTTCTGCTCAAAAATTTATAAGGGTTGTAGTAACTCACTAACATGATTGCGTTCAATCTTGAACCTGCGGTATGTCAGGCATCTAGGTGTGAACATAGCTGCATCAATGTGTGATACTAATTCTATCAAAATTATGCCTGGGATTATGGAATATTCTGGTGGACATCTGGTTGAATAGTCATGGAAAAATTTCAGTGGGGACTGTCAGCAATTTCTGCGATCGCAGTCAATTGAGTTCTAGAACATTTGTACTTCGTTCACAGGCGTTAGTTGGGACCATCTGATGATGGCCTTTACCTTCGCAGGATTGTCTGAAATTATTTTCTGCTGAAATAGGGTGGCTTAGACAGGTCACCTTGTTCAACTGGAACTCGCATCTGAAAATTTGCGTATATAATTTTCTCCTATTAGAAAACCTGCATGTCCGTGAGAAGATGATCTCGCGCTCTTCTTTAGGATTTAGTAGATCAGAATGTGATCAATGAATATACTGATGATTTGTCTGATAATTCATGGAAAAAAAATTTATTCATAAATTTCATAATATAGATGAGCATTAGAGAGCTCAGAAGTATGACTCAAATATTTTTTTTGAGAGACTATAGTAAGTGTAACAGCATTCTGGAAACATCACGTTATTTCTCTCGCCACCGATGGTGGTGTGATCGGATATTTTCGTGGGAGAAATGTACAAAGCATCGTAGCAGGTCAGATAAACCTTCTATGCGTAGAATAAATATCCATTAAAATGGTGATCTGGTAAATTTTCTGGTGGTCGACACATGATCTCATGTTACTGGCCTTCTTTCTAATGGACAGAGAATGATGCACCTGCTGGTGATGTGCTAAGGCGATTTTGCCTCGTTCCGGTAACTCTAGCAGCAATTGCTGCAACCCTTAGCTGACGCCTTAAAATAAAGAGTTTTGAAAACAGGTTCTGTTCGTGAGACAAGCTCTATGTTAACCCTCGTTCCGTGGTTAGAAAGGACTTTCTGGAAAACCTTCTCGAATAACCTCTGGAAATTTTGGAATAGTTTGCTGATCATGAATTTAAGGATTTCAGAACTAATTTTATAACTGATAGTTAAAAGTCTTCGTAGCTATGGACTGAGAAGTCATGCGCTTATAACTCGGAATAATTTGTAATGAGTTTTCTGGTAGAAAATATGATGAATATATTTGAGATCTAGTAAGACGGATCTCGTCATTAACTGAACGGAAATCCTTCATATATACGGTTTGTACTGTAGAGTCTTTTTTGGCTAGGAGGTAGATCATGTCTGATTTAAATAAAGCTGACATCTGAGTAATTGCAGCAAGCGTGGCAGATCTTGCTGAAAGTGTTTGTCTGTAACATCACATAATGAACTCTACGTGTCTAATCTGAATAATACTTTGTTAGTGGTAACTGAGTCTTTATGATCTGATTTATGCGTAGCACAACAGCACGGGTATACCCCTTTGGAGGGTACCCTGAATTTCAATTTCTGAGGACCTGGTTTAGCAGGCATACTGGTGTTATGAATCTGACTCGTGCTTGAGAAGATATTCGCATGACGTGTACTTTGACTGGTGTCCTTAACATGTGTCTCTCGAGATGGTACTTGAACTCGTGTCTTGACTGATGTCTTGACACATGTTTTAGTAAGTGGGTCTGAAATAAGGTTAACAGTTCCTGGTAACGGTTAAGGTTTGGCGGACCGGTTAGACTACTGACCTCTGTATTACTGGTCACGTCCGTTCCGGAGTTCCGATGGTTACTGACTGGTTAATATTTTTAAGCACGGTGATTGTCATTTACTGTTTTGTCTGTCAGTTTCATGACGGTCATTATTACAACCGTGATTTCTGTAATTATTCCGCTGAGTGGCCGGCTGGATACCGGTTCCCACTTTTCTGAATACAAGTTAGCTGAGTGAAGTGTGACATCTAGCTGGGAAGGTAAAAGCATGGAATAGAATGGTAGTGTCTGGTGGTTGAAATTTATTTTTGTCAGAAGTTTCAAATTTATATTTGTCGTCTTTGTTCAGAAAAGTCTTCATATAATACACAGCATCAGGATCTTGGAGAATCTTCAAATATCAGCATTTGACAGGGTCTTCAAAGTGTTGGCAGCATTAGTATTTGGTAAAATCTTCAACTCACGAGCAACACCAACGTCTTGTAAGATATTGATAAGTGGAAACGCCTGAGATGATTACGGATCGATTAACAATATCCATGAGGTAGGGTACATGGATTACACCTGGGATACTGTACATGAAGTACATAATGAATATTGCCCATGGGGCATGTCTGAGACACTGTACGTGGAGTACACCTGAAATACTATCCATGGTACTGGTGTCGATTGTCTAACATGGTCAAAGAAATACATTGATGTTAATCGGTAGTAACTGAACTGAAACATGTAACATGATAGGCTGACTATTACTGCGCAGATTTAATGCTGGTTGTATAGAGGTTTAATAATATGATTAAACCGAATTTAAACAATGATTAGCATGAAGACAAAACCCACGTGAGGATATGAAAACTTGATTGTTACGATGATCATGAAAATTTAGTCAACTGAAGTTTAACAACGACTAATATGAATGGCTATGGTGCAATCTACAGAATTCAAATAAGAAAACATGTGACTAAGTATGGGCGATTCTAGTTCGATCCATACTTGTCAAAATTTTGTGAGAACTGTCATGTATAAGAATTTATAATCTAAGACTAAATATGGTTGGTTGTAGTCCAATCCACACTTGTCATGAATTTTATAAGCTGTCATGATATGAGCAAAGGTGAACGTTTTGGGTTGGTTCACAAAACAATTTTCGGCTGAAAACATGAATTTTGACCTACACAATGGTGAACGTCTATGGGCTGGTTCACCTAGTAATATTCGACTGAAAACATGAATCTGACATGAGTAAGGATGAACTTCTATGGGTCGGTTCACCAATACAAAATCTGAAGGCAAGGGTGAACGCCTATTGGTCGGTTCACCAATGCAAAATTTTAGTAAAATCACATGTGACTAAATATGGTCAGTCTTGTACCAACCTTTTACTTAGTCAAACACTTTGAGAAAACTGACTGATAAATGAAAACAATTGACTGATGATTTCATGAGGAACATGAAAGATAACAACGCCAAAATCTGGGAAGTTCCTGGTGACTACCCACTAGTCACAGGTCACGTTTTAGAGCTTACAGGTCGAACCTATAGCTCTGATACCATCATTGTAATACCCCACTTGGATAAGTGGACCGTTACGTGTATTTATGGCGTGTCATCAAAGCATAAGGTAAATGTCCTAAAACATTAATTGACCGTAAAGGAAATACCGGAATCAAACATCGGCAATCCAAACATAAGCCCAAACATGAAAATTAAAATACTGAATGAAAGGACTAAACAATGTCCAAATAAGCAGGATAATGTAAGAAATGCATAAAGTAAGAAGTCTGGATAGCTTCCATCCAAATGTACATGCTCTTAGAATCCTAAAAACGTCCTGGTGTACCTGCCGTTAGAACATGAAAGGAACTACGGCTGAGCATAACGCTCAGTGAACGGATATAAAGCATGATAGGGAATTACTAAAATGAAACAGATGATAAAACACTGGAGCTGTAAGACTGATAAGTAAAGTTGCAGCGGAAATCTGTGTATAATCTGTAAAGTCTGATTTATAAATAATAAAGCTGAACTGTTATCTGTTAAATCTGAAAACATGCATTTACTGTAATTTAATTGCCAGAGCTTATATAGGTCATGTGCTGTAATAACATTGCATGAATAACTAGAGGGCTGACCTCGTCATGCTGTAGAGGGGTGACCTCTAAATAACTGTGCTGGGTGGAGGGATCAGCTCCAATGTGAAGGATGTGGAGCACACACCACATTCACCCTGATAACTTGTAACACTTATAAGCCTAGGATGCATCCATACGCCCCACTAAACATACATATAAAAATGGCCAACCTGAACATGAGTGGGACGATGCAGGATATCACTCTCCTGCATGTGAGTCACGACACCGGTGCCTCTACTGTCATGGTTACGGTACCTCTGTAACTAGTACATAAACTTGGTCATGCTTGTATATAATACTCAGGA